>JAODKT010001744.1:24442166-24492528 GCA_027576195.1 Cossypha heuglini
ACCTCCTTACCAAAATTATCTCGAGTTTCATTTCCAGGCTGGCAAAAAGGCAACAACTTCTGTTTGCTCTAAAGCACATGTTGACTCAGGAATAAAAGCCCCTTCCCGAATTAGAAATGCCACAGTGATGAACCAGCCAGCTCCATGTCTGGTTTTTGCTCAGCTGCTGAAGTTTCAGTGCTCTGGCTTCCAACACCAGCACGGCTGTGGCTGTGCCATGGCTGATGGAGCCCGAGGAGCCCGGGGCAGCCTGTGGGGACATTCCTCTCTCCTCCCAAACGTGGAGAAGAGCAGCTGCATCCTCCAGGAGAGCCCGTCATGAGGCCAGGATCTCCAGCACGGGGGCTGCTTTCTGTCAGCTCTTGGAGGAGCCCGTGGGTAATTACCTCTCCTGTCTGCTCCTCACCGCTGCTGCAGCTTCCAGCGCTCGGATACATTATTCAAAATTCCAATGGCACGTTGTCAGGTCAGCATGCTGCAACATGGGAAGGGATTTTACATCCTAAGGACTCCAGTGTCATTCCTGGCTGCGCTGCTCACCTGGTGCTTTTTTACCTGTTTGGAGGGGGGTTTCCCTGCTCTGGGATTATAGCTGTGCTGGTCTCCTCTCTCCAGACCTCCTGAGTTGCCACCTCAGTTTGGTCTCACGTTTGGGATATTCTGTATTGTGCTGGATGAGCTGGAAATGGCAGCAAGAAAGAAGGTTGAGATGAAAGAAACTCAGAGATCACTATAAATTGCTGTAACCCTTCCTTTACCTGATGTTAGCACCTTTACAGTGGGAAAACCTTTTTATAAGGTTCAATCAGATGTTTTACCAGCTGTTTTTGAGTGCTCAACCTTGGCTTAGAGTTTGAATCTCTGCTTTAATTGGCCTCTGTCTACAGAGCTGGGCAATGCACCCTTCACTGTGCAAAGCTGCATCAGATGTGAAGAGCATTTTCTGTCCACAGAGAGAAGGGTCCTGGGGGAAACTCTTGTACCTGCCTTTGGCAGCACTGGGAAAGGACACTTGAATTGCATATTGCTCTCCCCAGGGTGGCTTAGCTGCCTGGATGTTCTGTACAGCCTGGTTGGAACACAAACTTAATCAAACAGCAGGGTCTGGCCTTGCTGTGGACTGGGAGAAAAGTTTCCTTTTCTGTACTGCTGGGCCAAGGACCAGGTGTGTGGTCCTGTCTGTCCTTCCTGGCTGTCCCAGTGTGACTTGAGCTTGGTAAAGGAATGGCACAGACTCTCTGCAGAGAAGGAAGAATCTTGGTGCAGACAGATGCAGAAGTGGCTGAAACAATAATATTTTAAGCTGGGGAGAGCAGGGTGGGCTCTGCCCACCACGAGCCAAGTGCAAAGGGGGGAAGTGATGGGGTAAGGAGAGTGCCAACATTTCTGTGCCTGAGTGCAGGTGTTCTGCTTCTGTCTCAGTATTTTGCTTCACCTGTGCCTGCCATCAGCCTGTTGGTGACTGGGGGACATCTGGATGGAAGCTGGGGTGAGCACAGAAGCACCAGGCATGCCAGCACTGGAGCCAGGGTGGCCAGGGTGACAAGGGTGGCAGGTAAAAGTCTCCAGGAATACAATCCCAGCCCTGTCCTGGATTTGGGGCATGGTTAGGAACAGGAACAGGGTAGTGCCTCTCTTTGGAGCGATGCTGAAACTCGATATGGAGGGCATGGGCACTGGGATTTGGAGGGTGGCGTTGAGATTCGCCAGGGGGTTTTAAAATGTATTTAAAATAAATTTATTTCCATTCCGGCCGTTCTGCAGGACTGTTACTCGTTCGGCCAGGAGGTGGCTCTGGAGCTCGCTGTGGAGCCGGGCACAGCGCGCAGTAGCCACGGCGACAGCGAGGGAGAATCTCGGAGCGTCACCAGTTGGCGATGGAAGGCAGATGGAGCTTCCTTGGAGCTTCCAGACGGGATGCGTGCGTGTCCTCTGACACACATATGCAGCACATTCCCTGACACCGTGTGCTCTGATGCAATGTTTAGGAAGTGGGGAACATGCTCCTGGTGCTGGTAGCACAAGCTTGGCTCAGGCTGTCCTTTGGGAGCGGGGATGACTCCAAATGCAGCACCACACCAGATGTAGGCTGCTCTCCAGAGCTCCAGACCTGTGGGGAGAGTTGTTTTGTGAAAGCCACTCTGAGACGTGCAAAAGAGGAACTGCCTTTGTGCTTGCCAAGGTCCCCAGGTGTCCTGCTTTGAAGGACAGGTGTCTGCTAAGAAAGGCAGGAGCCTCTCTTGAAATGGAAAGTGTAAACCCCTTCTCTCCAAATTATTATAATTTTGAAATTAAGCAGCTTTGAGGCAAAGGTATGGGAATAGGAATAACAGCTCTTCACCAGGAAAATTAAAATAAAAATACACTTATACAAAAACCAAAACACTGACAGAGTCAGAATACAAGCTGACACCCCATCAGTCGGGGTGTTGGTAGCAGTCCAATTAAATGGTGACTACAGTCCCCCTGCAGTGACAGACGTGGTTCAGTTGAAACAATGATCCTGTAGAGGGGTGCTGTTTCCTCCAAAGGTCTGGTGATGATATAGAAGGGTCTGGTTTTCCTCTGTAACCCAGTGGAAAAAGGCTGCTCTGATGTTCTAAATATCAGTTTTTATCTAGGTAGGAAGTGCTTGATTCCTCCCCCTGGCTGGAGCATCTCCCAATGGGATGATGTAATTTTATCAGTCAAACAGTGGGACTCAATGTCCCATTAACAGAAGGTATCTCCCTGGAGGAAGGATGTGTTGTGGAAAAGATAAAGATGATTGCCCCACCTGGTTTCAACAGATGGTGATAGAATATGTACTTTTGGTTACATCCTGCTTTGCAACACAAGATAGTTTGATAAATCCTAATTATATAATTTTCTTCACTTTTCTACAGAGTTTTATTCACCAGAAGGGGTTAAAATTCAGATTTCTGCATTGCTGCTACTTCATTGCTTCCAGAACCACGGTGTACTGTGAAGCCTCATCTCTGGGTTGCTGCATAGTACAGTGAGTACTTTCTTTAGACTGAGGACCCCAAAAACCCCAAGGAATGTATGGATTACCACTACAGAGCCTGCAGAAGACAACTGAGGAAAGTAAGACCATGTCAGCAGGCTAAAAATTTACTATAGATGCATGTATGCAATCACTCAAACCAAACTAAACAAAACTAAATGAAAACACCAAAAAAACCTCCCAACAACCCCCCAAAACAACCAACCCTAACAACTGCTATAGCCTAAATATAAACGACAATAGTTTTGTCTTACTGTGCATGTATCTAGGATTTTACCTCCAAAGAGGAAACAATGTTTTGCACACAAGACAGAAAGACATGGTGAGGTTTTCTATTTGTACACTCCTTGAAGTTAATAGTAATCTAAAACTGGTGTTAGAAATTAGTTCAATATAAACTATACTGGATCAAGGAGTGATTGAGTTTTGATCACTCCTCTCTAATTTCAGGATTTTCAATGTTGAGAAATCCGTGTGTGACCAGTGCCCTGGAGAGACAGTGCATGCTAAGAGGTGGACATGACCACTGAGAGCTAAACTTGGTGTTGGAGTGGTGACAGTGGTTTGAGTGGCACTAGCTTAACATGGAACTGTATTCCTCAAGAAAAGAACAGTTTGGAAATCGACACATTTTCAGGCTCCATTATTTCCTTTCAGCTCAGCCTCTGTTCCTTTCTGACTACAGTGAAGCATACAGAGAGCCTGAACAGGTATCCATCACTGAAAGGAATGCCCCTGCCTTTTAGGGACTCATCTTTGCCTCTGTTTTCCTCTCTGCCTCCAGCTCCCTCCTCCTGTCCTGCAGCACTCCATTCTCCATCGACAGAGCGCTCAGCAGTCAGGCTTGTAATCAGTCTGAAATGAGCATAGCATCAATCAGAGTTAAAAATAGAAAGATAGCTGGGGCTTTTTTATTTCCTCAGCAGTCTATACCTGCAAAAATGAAGTGGCTGGCTTTTTGGCTGACTTGTGTTCCTGTGCCAGGCAGGTAATCCCTGAGACCATGTTTTCTTTCTTAGCCTGCCAGTTACGATGGATCAAGCTACCCCTCGTAAAACTGGTAAGGTTGCAGAGTAGATATAAACTGGGAGATGCAGGAAGGAAAGGACAAGCAGAATTCTGGAGTTAGTACCTCCCTTTGTTTAAATCCCGATACAAAGGAGCCACACGCAAATGCTTCAAAGTATGTCAAGTGTAAGCAGCTATTTAGCATCAGCTAATGCTCTGTTATTACTGAGTGAGTAACAGCACGCTATCAGGAAATCATCAACACTGGGTGGTGGGCGGCAGAAACACGTTGCAGGTTTTGTTATTATTATGACCTCGTGCAGAAAAACTTCACCTTTAACCTTGCAGAAGTGTATTGTTTTGCCCTAAGATACAACGTGTCCCTCAGAGGTAGCTGGCGCGATTCACCTGCGCTATGGCCCTTTTGGCTTCTCTTCCTGCTCTCTTCTGGCATGTCTTTAGACACGTCTGGTGGTAGAGATGAGGTGGAGTGCAGTGGAGTCTCACATGCAGTAAGAGTCTCACTCTCTCAGACCGTGTAATCTTGCTGTCCAGCTCAGTATGCTGCCACTTAGCCAAACTTTGGAATGATAACTAGCCCCCAGCCCCTTTGTAGCCTGCTCTGTTCAGCCCACTGGAGGTTTTGAAGACTGGCACTTGTCCTCGTCTCTCACTGCAGCTGCAGCTGTCTGAACTGTAAGCTGCAATCACTGCAAGCAAGAGTGATGCAAGAGAGAGTATAGGCGTGCAGAATTCAATCAGTCCAAAAGTTTGTACCTTTGTACAATCTGTTCACATTGTACCAATTGGTTCTACATTAGTTTTTTCCTGCCATTTGCTGCATGCAACAAGATGAGGCACTCAAATGAGGTAATGCACATGGAAGGCATTAATAATACATTGTGACAGGTATAGTAAATTAATTTGGAGACTACCATAAACGATGTAGATCTTATTGCAGTTTCTTCTGTGGAAAGATGGCAAAAATATCTATTTTCTAGTAATTTAAGAGACTGCAGTTGCTTCCAAAATTCTTTGATGAAAACTTCAGCTTCTTAGACAAGAGAGACTCCTCTTGACTGGCCAGAGTCCAGCGGAGCTTGAGCAATTTAAACCAGCTGAAACCATGGCCTGTAACATTGTGTTTACACCCTCAGCCCTGGAGAACATTTAAATAGGACAGATCCAAGTTTCTACAGCCAGTGGAAAGACTAATAATAATTTCAGAGCTAAACTGAGCCATTAGCCAAGCTTTTAGATTAAATGGAGGTATATATGAAAACAAGTTAGATTTCCAGTTCTGAAAGAAGTTTTCAGAAAGTGAGCAGATTAGTGAGTCCAGTGAGTCAAAAGTGTTGTAAGGCACTTCAGCTGAAGGAGACCTATAATTTATATTTTATAAAAGCTGCAAGCAACTCTCTGGAATTCACTTCAGAAGAAAAGGAGGAAAATTTGCAGGAAGGGGCTATAGACCAAAATGGATCCTTAGAAAGTCCAGCACAGCTAATCAGCAAAGAAAACTTAGTTTTGAAGGCCAGGAATTATAGGGCTGGGGTAAACACTGCCAAAAGTCAAACAAAGTTAGAAGGTTGCAGAGGAAATTAAATAGTAATAATAAAAGAAAATCATAGAAAGCAATTTATCTATTGAAATAAAAAGATTTTAGACAAGAAAAGAAGTGATGTTTTTACTCTAAGTGGATTAATGCTGGCATAGGTGTATGAAACCATTAAGTGAAACTCAACTTTGGTTTTTTGTAAGAACATTAAACTCTGGAGAAAAGGAGAACAGATATGGGATGTGTGTCAGGAAATTGAAAATACTTCCTCAGGGGAGATACAAAACTCTGAGAGCTAGATGTGCTCAGCCAGCAGGGAGCAAATCCTTCACTGCAGGACACTTGAAGACCTGGCAGCCAGTCTATGTAATTTTGTCAAGCTGTGCAGGAGATGGATCCACATGACTTGAGAACAGTAAATATAGTAACCATAATTAAGAAAGTGAACTTGCATCTAAAGGCCTGTTAGCTTGATTGTAATAGTATGCAAGAGTACATGAAGGATTTTAAGTGAAAGGAATAATTAATGATATTATGATTAATGAAAAATAAAAGGAAGACAACAGCCTGTGCCTGCCAGCTAGGAGGGTACCATGCCAGCCTAAAGCTTCTGCTTGCAAGAGTGCTGATTGATTGCTTTGAGGAAGGTAATTGCAGCCAAGTGAAGCTGTACAAACATCTGAGAAGCACTTGTGATATGGGAAATCACTAAGTAAAATGGAAAAGACAAAAAGGAAAAACACACAAACTGTAGCAAGAAAATCAGAAATGGCTCTAATAGGAGATGGCAAGTGACTGTGTTAAAAGACAAGTTGCAGCTTTTTCTGGGAGCCAGAATATTTTCACAGCCGTCTCCATAAAGGATTTTGGTTGAAGAAGTAGGTATATGCTAGAGAAATCAGACATTTGAAGGAGACAGTATGGCACAGAAAGACATCTGAGCATGGCAGAGGCAGAAACAGATAACTACAGTTTTGGAACAATAGTGGTAGGGTGAAGTTTTGCACATTTCAAGACATCTTTAACATCAAAGAGGAAGATTTCTGCATTAGTCTGGAGATCGTTACTACATCTCTCCAAGAATATGGAGAAGTGAAAGGGAAGGAGAAAGAAGGGGTTATTTTATTCACTTACAGGAGTAACTATGAGAGCCCAGGATGACAGGGCTGCACAAATGCAAATGTCTTCAAAGACATTGTTAAGGAAAGTATTTCCAATAGACGTAGGGAAGTGTTCACAGTCCTGCACAGCACATTAATTGGAATATCAGGAACAAGGCCAAAGACTCACATCCTGGAGAAAGAAATCCATATAGCAGAGATAAGACAAAAAATTTTACTTTGTGCAAAGAGACTCAGAGAGTTCAATTTGTTTAGCAAACCAAGGGCTCTAACATGATTGAAATACTGGTGACTTGGTTGAATGTATAGCCCCAGTGTTCGTTCTGGGTTCATAAAACAGCTATCCTAGCTTTTATGTTTTCCTATGGATCAGCCCTTCTACTCCTGGTTTCCTCAGAAATCTCTGGGGTGGTAGTGACCTGAGGGAAGGTACACCTGCTGCTGCCTGTCTCCTTCTCTGGTAAAGTACCTCCTGTTCTCTACAGAGTTTGGACTTCCTCACCTATTGCACCTAGAAAGGCATGAAGAGACACCATTTAGATAAAAGGAAGCAGTAATCAGAGGTGTTGGTTTGAAATCGAGTCTGTCATCATGCCTGGATTCAGGAACCTGAAACAACCCACTGGGTACAGGTAACAGAGGTCTGTCTGTAAGACATAAGAATCCTACATTGAAGGCTAGATCCAAGGCTGTGCTTTCTTATTCAAAGAACACAAGTAGGGAGATCCTAGTGAGTTTTTCATATAATAGTTAATTTCTAAAGTAATCATTCAGGCAAAGGGTAAGGAGGGCTGAGTACTATCCTCAGCCTGGAAAGCTCAGACCTCTATTAGTCTAACATTTCATGAGAGTCGTAACCCATAAACTGTAGGTGAATCTGGGGCATGGAGATAGTTCACATTTTGATGCTCAGTCATGTCACTTAGCATCTGAAAACTGAATCTTTGTGAGGCTGTGGAGGACAAAAGTCAGAGGGAATGAGCTTATTAAAGAGAATACAGGAAGATAGATAGGCAGGGCAAAGAGCATGAGCCTTGCTCCCTTAAGATACTAAAACAATTAAAAGGAACAGTTAGCCCTTTCTTGGAGACTGGAATGCAGCCTACCATGTGACCTGCATTACAAACAGGTGATAATTCCTCAGAAGATCTGGAATGGAAATCACATGATGGTGTGAGGCTGGTATCACATCCTCAAAGGACTTACAAATAAAGACACAAGGTAGTGAATCCCATACACTCATGGGCGTTGAAATAGATGCCCATCTGTCCTTTTTATCTGTCCATCATTTGAGACCAAATGATTTCATCCTCTGAGTGAAATCCATCACACCTGATCACCATGGCACATCAAATTGAAGCTCTTTCTCCAGGTGTCTCCATGGCCAATGAAAGGAGATGGATGGTTCAGTGTTCCAGGTAGAACAGGATCACTGTCCCACACTGAGACCAGCCTGCTGTCTTCACAGGTATCCCTGCTGGTTGCAGGTAGAGCTGGACAGCCAGCTGAGATGACATACCCTGTGTCTGAGAGCTAACACCAGGGTGGGACAAACCCCACCCTGTTCACCTTCACGTACAAAGATCCCAGTCACAGAAACCTGGGCTCCTCCTTGGGGTTCAGATGATTTTGGGGATTGCACCTGGCAAAAGGCAGGATAGAGAATGAAGATCAGCTTGCTTGTGAAAGATTTCAGGCCAAACAGCTGTGGATTAAAGAGTTTAATAGCTCCATTGGCAAAGATGATAGGTTTTTGCATGTTCAGCAAACCTAATCTCCTCATTTAACTTAGAAAATTTACAAGCTCTCCTGGCGTAGCTGGTGGAGCTTGTAAGCTTTGTGACCAGATTAAGCCAATGGGACATATGTATTATGAGTGCCAAGTAGTTCAGATGCTCCTTTCCGTCCTTCAACCTTTAAAACAGAAAAAAAGTAAAACTAAACAACTACCATTAAGAGTGAAAAACAGAGTTTTCAAATCCCAGGAAATCTCAAGAATCAGAGAACCCAGTGCAGAAATAATATTGTTCCATTTATCTTCCTCTCTGTGAGGTGTGTTTATCATCAAGATGTAGCAAGACCACAAAGATTGTTACAATTTTACAGCTGGCAACAGGCATTTAATGAATGTCATTCCTGTTTCAGGGCTTGATTTCTTATCCTGATTTTTTTCAGTGACTTTAATGTTTCATTTTTCATTATCCTCCCCTTAGGAAAAGACAAAGTAATTACAATTCCAGTTTGATGCAGGAGTTCACCTACTCATTTTCTTGTTTACATTTGTGTAACAGGGCTCAGCAGGTGTAAATAAATAGAGAGGAGTCCTGCAGATCCAGAAATAAGTCACATACAAAGAAATAAGCAGGTAAGCAGAGCTAACTCCTTAAAGTCAAATAATTTTGAGTTCGGTGAGTACAAACATGGTTTAGAAGAAGCTGAAGTATGTTAACGAGGAAAATGTTAAAAGGGAATATTATGGGGCTGTTCCACCTACTATGCATCCAGAGAGGAGCCCTGGCTGCCCTGGCATGCGTCACACAGAGCACAAATGCAGCAGCCCTGGGGATCAGTGGAGCAAAAACCAACCACTTGGGTGTGTGGGATCCCTGCATTCCAAACATCCCCAGCACATGCATCCACTGCTTACAAACACATCTGGTGCAAGACACCCACAGGCTGCGTCTGCAGGCTGCCACAACAGTGGGATGTGCTGGGATATCCCTGAAGCATGGATGCTCTGGAGACTAGACAGCAGAAGGATTTTGAGTACAGAGTTTCATTGAAAAAACTCACCTCAGAACAATTCACAGGGAAAAGCAATATCAAAGCCTTGGATCCGCTTAAGGTAGAAATTCTTGTACCTCTTTCAGAGACTGCACATTGTGGGGGTCTGACCCAACAACCAGGATGGGAAGAGATTAGTGACAATCTTTTCTGTGTGAGCAGTGCAAAGGTGCCATCAGAAAATTAAGAGGTGTCTTTCACCTTTCCTTCTTCAACTTTTCACCCTTATGAGGGTTGTTTAAAGCAACAGAGTTCTTGTGCCTCCTATGACTCTTACGCCAAGGTGAAGCTCTTGCTACAAGAACAACACCCTGAAACACCTCTGGTATGTATGACACATTGCTTAACTTAATGGGGCCCAGGGCCATGGCAGTTTCACAAACACCCGATTTTTTTTTCAGAAGTGATAGTTAAGTGTTGGATTCCAGGAGTCAAGATACGTGAACATTCTCTGGAAGTGCAAATGTGACTGTTAAACTAAGAATTCATAACGAGAAATGAGCCATGGTTTTAGTGCTGTGACTTTTAGCTTCTATCTGGAGTAAAATATGAGAAGGAGTAGTAAAATCCCATCAGGCATATCAGGCTCTGTGAGCCATGAACCTAGGTCTTCATCATGTTTTCCATAAAGTACAGAAAAGATTCTAAGTAGGGTTGAGATCTGAGTTTGCCTTAAGAAATCTTGCTCTTTGGCTTCACTGTCTAACTCCTTCAAAACTCTGTTTTGAAGTTATTCTACCATTTTTTCATATGTGCTTATGTATACACACGCATATACATTCCTTTTCTACCTTATTTTTAGAACTGCCTTTCTCTAAATACCTAAAAATCAGAATGTATGCCTGCCTATGGCAGGTCACAAATGAAGAGCTTGAAACTGGTTGTTTTTATCATTATTTCCCGTACCTCCTAAGAAAGTTTGATTTTACCACTTTTCTCTTGGACTGTCTTTCCTCTGAGCTTTTCTGTTCATTGCCCATTGAAATCACATCTGACAAAGGGACAGAAACTCTTAGCTCCTAATTTTGATAAAATCAGTAACTACTTAGAGGAGATTAATTTCTTCAGTAAAGGCAATTCCTCCACCAGCTAGCTTGGTGTTCTCCTGAACACCAAGCCCCCCAGCTTTCTGCTGGTGAGAGAGCAAGGAGTTGAGAAGGGAGCCTGGGCAGTGAATGAGTGGAGGACAGAAGAAGAAGCTTGAATCTTTTGGGGGACCATGACTGTGAGGAACTGGTGGTGTTGCTCTGAGGTAAGGGTAGGCCATTGTCATATGCTGAAACTAAGAAACAAGCCACAAACTAGCCGCATTGTAAACAGGCTGAGAAAATGGTATCACACTCCCTTCAAAGATAAAACAGTATCCAAACAGCTCCCAGCCACTCTTTCTATTCCACCAAACAAACTCCCATGTATGTCACTATTAGTGGGAACAGACCAAGAATGTACCACTTGGAAGAGATTTTTCTATTTCTGAATGAAGAGGAATTTTGCTCTACATGTATCTTCCAGGTTGACTGAATTACATAAAAGTGCCTGCTTTCCGTGGCTAAACTTGGAGTTCATTTATATACAGGCCAGCAATCCCTCTCTTCTCGATGTATTTCTCCAGTGGAAGAATGATAAAGTTCTCACTAGATTCCTGACTTCAGTTCTTTTCATAATGAAATATAGTACAAGTGACTTTTTTGCTCCTCTTTTAAAAAAGAGGGGAGGCAAGAGGACATTGCTGACTGGCAGATCAGCTCCTGATCAAGTCTTTCACAAACAGGACAGGCCAAGGCTAGCAAGATCAACAGTACTTCTGATTTTCTTGTGTGAAAGTGGGTGCATTAATACTTGCTGTCTCTGACTGACAGGCTTAAATCTTTGCTATTGCCACTCATGATAAGCTCTGGTCTGTGCATCAGCTTTAGCACTAGGGCTCTGCCTGCATCAGTACGAAGCTATTGTATTCACTATCATTTGGACCCTGGGCAACTTTTTGCTTAATGATGTGGACTCTAGCACAAACTTCAGTTTTATTTTCTCCCAGGACAGCATTTTTCTGTGGAGACCTGCACCACTCCTGCAGAACCATGCAGGAAACTGGAAACCATTTGTAGCATCTTCAGTGACAGCCTTAATGCTGACAAGAGATGTCATTATGGGGCATTGAGCTGGCCCTACACGGTGACCCTGGGGTGGAAAGTGCAATGATTTAATCACAGACACAATTTCACTATCATCACTTGTTCTCTTTCTGCTATCTGTCCACTCTACTAAAGTTTCATTATGACCCTTAAAATTCCATCACAGGCAAGTTCATAATCTGTCGTGTCTGAATCAGTGGTAGCAGTGTAACTTGCATAACAAGTTATTTCATTGTTAGTAGTGGCTAACACTTTGCCACCTTTGTTCCTAGCAGTGTCTTCACATCAGGTCCCAGGAAAACACCTTCCTGCAGCACCTCAGGGTACCCAGCATATAGGTCTGTGGCTGCTCCTTGCGTGCTGCATCGTGCCAAGCACGGACATTCCTAATCATGAGTCAGGCCTCAACACTGCGTGAGAGTCTCTTGGAAAACATCAGTAATTCTTGGTAATTTATTCTTGAGGAACACTCGGGGAGTTGCAGCTTGCACCTTCTTTTATGGAAATGTAGGAAGCATTGTTCTTACGTTCCTGAGAATCAGGGTGACCCATTCCCACAGGAGCCCAGGAGTCTCACTCTTTTAATTGCAGCCTGATTTGGATCCTGGCTGAAGGCAACAGAGGAAAGCAGAAATCTCCTGCAGCACTTTTTGCTCTGACTGGCTCTGAGGCTGAAGGCAAGTGAGGTGATACAGCTAATCTTTACCAGGGAAGACTAGAGAGAGGACCCTGAGCTATCTAGCTGCCAGCTAAAGCTGCCTTGGCAACAGTTTAATGGGCAGTGGCCTGCACTTGAAGGACTTTAAGAAGAGATGTTATCAACCATTCACTATCTTTCTTCTTTCCATTAAGTTCAAAGTACTATATAATCACTTCAATTTTCTTTCAGCAGTGATAAGGCTCAAGCATAAACCACAAAGCCTGAACTCTCAGTCAGCCTTCGTGTTTTATCCTGGATTTATCATCAGTTATCATCAGGTTCTGTCTTTCTGCCTGACCGCATATGGAAACTGGCCTCCAAGGAGGGTCAAGTATTCACTTTCATACTCCTCTGTGCTGAAATGCTTTTCCTGGCAAGATGAGATAAAGCAATTCCTTTTCATTTCAGGCCATCCCAAGTAGATGTTTCATAAAAAATCTACTTTAAAGCAATTATTTTTCTCATTTGCTATAGGTTTATAGAGTGAGAGGGTCAGGCTATTTTTATAGTCACTGTGCCAGAAACAAAGCCCAATAATTTACTCCGCTTGTAGAAAAAAATTAGCTTTATCTTAAAAGGGCCTTTAGAGGATATTGTCAAAGACTCCTTTCCATTCACCACCTGGTCAGAATCTTCAATATGAGTCAGACACAAATCCAGTAAAAGCTTTTGGAGTTATTGTTTAAATAAGTATAAATTAAGTAAAATTTGCATTATTTCTGCATTTTACATTGATCAGCCATCGATGAAACATAGAGGCAAGGTTGGCAGCAGAGGCTGGGATTTTTCCTTCCCTGAGTCCTCAGCCCGCAACCCTTCTCTTGCTCACCAGGAGAGGCTTGGTGTTCCTTGCAGCTGCACCAGGCACAGGGGAGAGGAAAGTATCACTGGCTTTCCTGTAGCCTGGAGTGAGAATACCAGCTGGGACAGTCTCCTGAGATGTGGAGAACAAAGGTTCATACCTCTGTGAAGAAATTATTGAACTTCTCCCTTCCTGCATGAATACTCTTGCCACTTGGCCCTCAGTGAGCTTGTCATTTAAAGGAGTGATCACACTTTGGGATGGTTTCTACAAAGTTCCTGAAAGCCTGGGGCACCACCACTTTGCAGGGACTTGAGCACACGGTGGTGCTCAGCCTGCCCAGGCTGTCACTGGAGGACATCCCAGCTGCTCCTCAGATGTTTGCACAGCAGCAGCTCCTTGCCCCCAGACCCAAGTGAGAGTTTGAGGCCGTGCAGGCACGGGTTGGGGCTCGTCCTGCCATGCAACCAGACAAACAATCACCCACTCAGATACACAGCCTGTGTCATCAGCTTGGCAGGGATACTGCATCACTCTGAGTGATGCTGTTGCTCTGCCTTTGCTGCAGCTTGCATAAAGGATTTCCACACTTCTGTATCTCTGATACAATGCATTTGATGCCCAAGTCTTCCATTGCCACTTTACCTTGGAAATTCTCTCTGCACTGTCTAAACTGTAGCCAATGTGAAGACAAGCTCTGACACACACAGTGCACTGCTGCCTTGGCCACACTGTGCCTCCTTGCTTGGCTGAAATTTCTGAACTCCAAGGCCATCCCCCCACCTTTGGTGTAGGTAGGCACTGCAAAGAAACTGCCCTGAGCAGCAAGGGGCACATATTTGTTTACTGGGGAGTGGAACAGCAGGGTGAAACCCTCTGCTCTGAAACCCATTGTCAAATGCCAAGACACAGTCATAGCTCTGGAATGAAATCAGTCACGGGGTGAGTATCACCAGCATCCTTGCACACCTGCTCACAGGTGTCTGCATATGCACATGCATTTCCTTCTGTACACCCAGAACTATGACCCAGGACACAGCAGATGAACCCCACTGGATAAATTACACCCCAAAAATGAAATACAGTGTGTATATTTATATGCGTGTCTTGATCCTGTAGAGAATGAGGGACCTTGCTTCTGTGTAACAACATGACAAGACATACAGCAAGGACACAGAGCACTTGCAACCTGCTTTGAAGTAGTGAAATTTAATACTACAGATACAGCTGGTAACCCCACCCATTGTTAAGATTACCAGACACTTTATATTGTAAGACCCTTTTTTCAATTCCTTGTACACCAAACGCTGACTGCCTGGATTGACATTTATGTGTGCCAGATGTTTGCATCAGGTTTCTGCAGTAATGGTTTCTGCAGTTGTATAAATTGCAAAAAGCTGTATTATGGGCATTTAAAATTACATGACTAGGTATGCTGGTTTCAGCTGGGATAGAGTTAATTTTCTTCACAGTTGCTATTTTGGGGCTGTGTTTTGATTTGTGCTGAACACAGGGCTGATAATACAGAGATGTTTTTGTTATTGCTGAGCAGGGCTTGCACAGAGCCAAGGCCTTTTCTGCTTTGGTACTGCCACACTGGTGAGGGGACTGGGGCTGCTTGGGAGGTTGGGAGGAGACAGAGCCAGGGCAGGGGACCCAAACTGACCAAGTGGATGTTCCAGACCACGTGAGATCATCTCAGTGTATAAAGTGGGGAGAAAAAGGAGTTTGCCTTCCCAAATCATCATCATATGTGATGAGGCCCTGCTCTCTTGGCTGAACACCTGCCTGCTCATGGGAAGGAGTGAATTATTTTTTTTGTTTTGCTTTGCTTGTACATGTGGCCTTTGCTTTTCCTATTAAACTGTCTTTTTCTCAATCCATGAGTTTCTCAGCTTTTACCCTTTCAATTCTCTACCCAGTCCCACTGGTGGAGAAGTGAGCGAGGGGCAGTTTGGGGTTTGGTTGCTAGCTGGGGTTAAATCATGACACTAGGGAAGGTATCTTATTTTGCATTTGTTTAAAAAGTCCTTCTGAGCCCTTTGCCCTGAGCAACAAAGGCATTGTAACCTTTAGGCAAGATTTGACAAGTTGAATAAGATTGCTTTCTTTCTACACATCCACTTTCTTGGGAAATTGTTCCAAATTTGTCCAGTTTGTAAGCTGACAAAAACCACTCCTATCAAATGGAGGCCTTAATTTTATTTATTTACTGTGAAATTCTGAAGACTACTTAAGCAAAAACTGTCCTGCACACATCATGGTGTGCTCACACTTGCAGAGCTCTTGGGTCCCGTGTCCATCCATCTTCAGTGGCTGTCTGACAAAATCCAGTGGGGGAACAAAGCTCTCCTTTTCCCCCCATGACCACAGGCTCAGAACCCTGAACACTAGATACCAGCGAAAAAAGACGACCTCTACCAAGATGCACATGCTTTAGCACCTGCCCTCACCTTGCTTGGGATGGAAGGGACCTGATGAGACCAAGGAACCTGTTTTGGCTGAGGCAGGAGCAGAGGCCTAGTGCCTACAGTGATAAAAGATACCCTAGATCTTGGAGACACCACACACAAACTTGCTCATCTGGAATCTCACTCACCTTCATCTTAAAGGAGCCTTTCTTTGCCCATCCTATGCATAAAAGGATACTGCATACTATTCTGATACTTGAGCATCTTTCTTTAAATTGTAGCCTTAATGTCTTAGTGGGAAATTGGTAAATATTTGTTCTCACACCAATGCTGACTTTTAACTGCGGTTTTCTCGCTTACATAGGAAGCTACATTTCTTGGCTGCATTTGTAGGCTGCAGCAATATTGGTAGACTGATTAAAGACAGCCAGCATGAGGACCTCAAAAAGAGAGACTGGAATTTCAGTGTGGGGAAAAAGCAGGATAAGTGCCTCACAATGTAAACCCTAAGCTGGAATTGTTCACTGTTCATCCTCTATTGGCTACAAAAAAATTAACAATCCATCCTTTGTGTAAGGGGACCAAATAAAAAATCTAATGCAAAAAGCAGTGGACTGTAAGGAACGCTGTTTTGTCCATCTGGGCAGCAACTACAACATAGTACAAATCTCAGGTACATGGTAATACACTTCTTCCAACAGTACCTAATTTGCACATTTCACCCTCAAGGGTGAAACACATGTTGTTCCAATAACAACATAGGAAGTCTGTAGTAGTCTAGTAGCCCATATACTCAAAACTAAGTCTCTGAACTTAGGGCATAGTTCTGATTCTACTAATTCTGTACTTCAACTTGCCTACCCTAAGATCGAGATAACTGTCACTGTTTTCCTACAGAGCTAGTGGGAGAATATATTCATTATTGATTGTAAAACATTCAGGCTTCATAATAGTATGTACCACAGCAAAGCCTATAAAGAAGTTAATAACTCCATTCTTGCAGCAGAATTTATAGGGATGAGTAATCAATAAGGTGTAAAACCTCATATTAAATGGCAAGGCTGGAATAAAACACTGAATAATTGCTCACTACGGGTACTCATCTACCCTGTGTGCTTAATGAGGCATAGGCATATGGGAAAATTAATACAGAATATTCCCAAAATTGTGCATAACATAAAAGAGCAACAGAAATAAGAGAACATAGGCAATCTTCATTCTGGCATTTTGTACATTTGGGTTAATTGATAGAGCAATCTTAATAATGCGCATTAGCATGGTTGCTTGTTTGTGTGTGTGTTGTAATACAAATATAGAGGAAAAAAGATATCCACCAATCTATCCTATCATTTGTACAGCCTCACTATTGCTGGCCCTGTATTCCTCTAGAAAGCTTTGTACAGGGTTGTTCTATAAGACAACTCAGGTTTCCAAAGCACTGTATAGGTGTTTAGGTGCTTATTGTACAGAAACAAACATGTGACAAACTGGATCTCAGCTTGGTCAGCAAATAATAAAGGAAAACTGTAAGTTTTATTAAAACCCTCTCACCATGGGACATCTGACCACAATGTATTTTTCAAATGCTTAAAAAACTATGATCTGTTAAAATTAGCATTTTATCAGTACCTGCTGAGCCAGTAATTTTCCCAACACCACCCCTTGTCTTTGCCTACAGCAGATTTCCTGGCTGTGACATTGGCAGGTGCATACCCAGCTTGAAATGATTGATCATTTTTTCTCCTGTCTGGTTATGGAACTGACACTGGAAATAGGATTTCTTACCTAGGAAAGACATTTTCAATTGCTTTCTCTGGATGAAAAACCTATGAAGGAGTGAGTGATGGAAGTAGTTGATCTCTGTGGTCATCAGTGCTGAGGCATGACATTTCCTCCAGCCAGCAAAATGGATCAGAACTGCAGGACACCAGGATCTGATGGCTGCTGAAATTCACAGTATCTAAGAAATGTCCTATACCTGTGTGGTGTCTCCTGAGTATTACTGATTTAAAGAGAGCTGCTAAGTAAAAAACTACATTGGATGATGCAATTTGGTTTTCCATTCATACAAGCAACCTGCATTAAGCATCAAGAAGGAAAAAATTTAACTTTTCATGTATTCATATGTGTATGTTTATGCAGCCACATGAACACATTCATATATGTCCTTGCATTTTACGCGCAGCACAGTCACAACACATATCCTGCTAAGAGGCTGGCAAAATGTACCTACAATCCCTAACAGGCCAAGGGTATGCCTGGGTAGAGGAGGCTCCCTGCTTCCCAGTTCAGCCTTGTCCTCAAGACTATACTCTTTAGTATCATGGGCAAGCAGCTTGTTAACAATAATGGCAACCTGTAACTCAAGCAGCAAGCTGTAATTAAATGGTGACTGTTTCCTCTGCTGCAAAGGGCTGATAACTTTGGCAATGCACAAAGGGGAGGATACTAGCCCTCTCACTGCATAGTCTGGACTTCAGGAGCAATGATGCGGACACAGTTACTAGAGTACCCAACCCTAGCTCAGGTTTCCAAGGCAATATCTGGAGCTTAAGGTGCTGATGTTGCAAAATAATGGTCCTGAGCAAACTAGTGTGGTGGTAGAGATTCAACATTATGTTTAAGGTAATTTGCAATACACCTCCTTTATTGTTGTTCTTTCCATTATTTTTTCTCCTTCTGTTCTGGAATAAATATTTTATGTTGTTTCTTTGCTGTTATTCAGAATTTTACAGTTCGGTTCTTTTTTCTTCTTCTTCTTCTTTCATTTTCTCTTGTTGTTGATGTCATTGAACTTCCTGCTCTGTTGCAACTTACTGAACTTTCTTTTGTCTTCTTCTCTTTTACAGGGCTGCTTGCATGATTTCCTCTCTCTCTGGAGATCACAGTTTCAAGTAATACATTTCACGTGGCTCTCACTTTGTTTCTCCTTTTTTATTTTCTACCCAGGAGATAAAGAAAACTAGATCTGAGAAACAGAGAAAACATCTGAAGTGATAAATAAATGTGGGGAAGTGCCTCATTCCCTCTGGAGCAACAGCATCATTTCCCAGGAGCTCCTGGGCAAGTCCTTCAGGACCAACACAGGAGATGAGGCATTTATAGCCAGCATCACTCGCTCCTTTTTTTTATGAGCTAATGGTTGTGGGCTCTTAGTTTATTTCTGAACTAGTTCTTTCAGGCTCCTCAGTAATTTATGTTGCAACCATGAAAATTTCCTTCCACAGTACCCCATAAATTCATGAACAACACTTCAGCTTTAAAAGCTGAGGCCACAAAATTGTCCCAGAAATATAATTTAATACCAAACTCCTAATTTCTTGACAGTTTTCTGAGACTTACATGGACAATTTTAATTGTTAAGCCTAGCTGACCAAGTCCTGGATGAAGGAAGAATGCTCCCTTTCAGAGATGTTCAAAATTTCAAAAAAAAAGAGGACTGCTGGCTGTACCAAGATGCACAACAAAGCTCTGTGCTTTTGTGGGCCTCTACTCAGTCCTTTTTCATCTCTCCACCTTAAGAAGAGCAGGTTGTTTTCATCACAACATGACTTCATGTTGTCTCCCTTTGCCTCATGTTCTAATGCAGGTGAGGCCACTCTTGACAGCTGCCAATTCTTATGACAAAGCCTCCCTGACACAGTACAATACTTCATCTCTGCAACACAGAAGATGTGAGGGAAACAAATCTTTGCACTTAGTGATTCAATCAGATGTGTGAGAGATACATAAATATATGGCAGGCTTTGTATGAGATCTCCATGAAGTTTATTGCATGAAGTGTCTAATAAAATATGAAACATTTAATTACAGTGAGTGATTATACTAATTTCTTCAGGACTCCTAAAGCTGTGGTAATTTGATAAGGGAAGATATGAAAAATGATGCATGAGAGCAGAAATGATGAGACACACTGAATGAAAAAAATCTCCAACCTAAACAAGTGCACTGCAGTACTTTTATAAGAAACTTCAAAATTTTCATCCAAAATAAAAGGCATTTTCTTTAAAGAGAGTGACATGTCTTTGGACCAAGATACAGCAAATGCCACTGGTTACACTAATAGGCTTCTTCAATGGATCTCTTATTTTTCAGTATTAAAACAGTGGTAAAACTGGTGGGATGCGAACTCTGTGTTTAATCAAAATTATTATTCACTTCAAAATCTTCTACAGACAGGCTCACTGCATTGCTCCTCCTAAGCCTTGCTCATGCCTTTAAACCATCAGGGTTACAACAAATCTGAGTTACTGTTCTATCACCCAACACCATATTTTAAAGGGGGCTTAAAAGAATAGGAACTAGACTAACCAACCTGTCTGGCTATTTTGCAGAAGAGCTGTCTCCCTGTCAGGGCTCAGAGGATGGCATGGAGGACTATGAGCTGTGGGGGACACACAAGACCACCTCACAATCCTTTGCAGAGGATCCACACTGATGTGGCTACTCTGAGGACATGGCACCTAGAAGAAGACAGGGAAGGGAGCCATGGAGTATGGCATTCACTTCTGTCCTTTGATGAGCTTTGCAGTTTGGCCTCCTCTCTTGCAAAAAATTACTAACTGAGGACAGCTGCTGCAGTTCCAGCAGCACAGTCTGTTTCTTCACAAGTGACTATTAGAGTCATGCGTATTAATCTAACACAGTGGTGTGGCAGGGAAAAACATCATCAGCTACAATTTCTTTCAAGTACCAATTCATTTATCCAAATAGGGAATTTTAAATGAGGAGTTGTACATGCTCCTGAAGTAGCCATTTTTATAAATGAGGCCAGTAATAACCCAGCTTTTCAAGTAATGGTTCACCTGGGATGGTATCTGTCCAAATGTCCTTACTGCTCATCACCTAGGTACTAGGAGATCCAATCCCTGTTTCCCAGGTGTCTGACAGCATCTGGGTCCAGCTGTGTCTAGGTGCCTTTCTTTAACCCAGAGGCCTCTGGTATACAACCTCTGCCCAGCACTGTTGTCTATTTCTCAGATGCAGTCCTGGCTCTTGAGCACAAGCTCATCCTCACAACAGGCTGAATCTTCTGTCCTAAAAATACCTTCATGAAGCCTTGGATGGGGAGAAGGAAGCAGACAAGCAAACATAAATAGTCTTTCAAGATGCTGTGTAAATATACTGTTATATTTCCTTTTAAAATAAAACACTAGATATCAGATACCATTACAAAAACCAGTATAACCCTTAAATGAAAAATCCCCCTAACCAGCTACCCTCTCCTTCAAGATCCAAGGGACTCCACAGGGGCCTGTGTTCTCCAGCTTAGAAGGACAGCCAAAGCCAAGCTTTGTGGTCACCAAACCCAGACCTGCCTGGCTTCCCCTATGTCCTTAGCTTCCCCCATGCTACTCACAGTGACATTTTTAGGTGTCTCTCTTTGTCTTGAAGTTGGTTTTTTTTATTTGTTTCATTCCTTCAGCCAACAGGAAGGCCACCTCACCCCAGATTTTGTAAAACACCATCCCCAAGCCCTTCCTCTCCTCTAGGTGACAGCTCACACCACCACCTTTGTCCTGGTGAAGACCTGGTTCAGCTTGTGCATCCGTGCAGGTTGTTCAGTAAGTGCAAAATACAGAAATTCTAGTAGTAAAAATCTCATTGCACCTGTCAGGATCCATCAGACTTACAAAAGGGGTCCCCAAATGCCCACATCAGTGCTGGCATATTAACTTCATTTTTTCATAAAAGATCATAGATTCGAGACTTGGGTGGGCTTTTTCAGCCTGTCTTTTTCATTTGCCTCCTGTGTGGGACTTACACAACCTATCTGACATAAATAAAAGGGAAATAAATAAAGAAAATGGTACCAGGGTTCTATACCACAGGCAGTTCTATAGCTAGCTTATCAAAATATGTTATTACAGGGACTTGAATTTGTAATCTATTGAAAAATGGTTGATGCCACTGCAATGTTTTTATCAGCTATTTTAATGGATTTTATTTCTTTTTATGAAACCGTGAACATCTTAAAAGTGTGATTTGTCAGATCACATCAGGTGAATTTTTGATTTGTGAATATATATGTCATTTTTTTCTTGAATGAGACTAAAAAGACATGGAAAAGCAAGAATAAAAATTAAGAAGCAAAATAGAAAGAAGCAAAGGGAAAGCTTTTAACTTTTCATTGCATTCAGGTGAGATATTTTTTACTGTATGCCTGTGGGCATAATATAAGCATCTCCATAGCCTAGGTTTTTTGGGAATAAGTTTCAGTGGAAAGTACTTTGCATTTTACCTGAATGTAGATCAACAAACTTTCTCGCTATGAGTTTGACTCACAGATTAGGTACACATGCTTCAACTGCTGACTTAATATTACTCTATGGTTATTTGTCATCTGTGAATATTGTAGCACTTGTAAGTTGCAATCCTCAAGCAAGAGCCATGTGGTGGATACAGCTAGCACACACAGGCTTTATAACAAAAACCTGGCAACCCAAATATAAAAACAAGAGACAAAAGACATTGAAATAAGTGCTGGCTGCAGAGAAACAAGAGTACACTGTGGATCACCATCACACACAGTTTTAAAGAGGTCTTGTCAAAATTTTAGCTAGGACTAAAAGATTCTGTAGCACAGACATGGCTCAGAAAACATTGCAGAGCTGACAGAGTTAAATTCTTGCTCCTGACTGGGCATGCTCAGAGATTAGAGGTGCAGAGAAACAAGAAGGCAGCCAACAGCAGAGCTATGTAGAGTGCTGCAGAGAGCTGATGAAGCAGCAGGATGTACTTCACTGGGTAATTAGAGAATGAGAAATTGCAAGGTAATCAGAGGAGGATGTTCTAGTTCCATCATTAATGCTGAGATATTTTCTTAAAATAAAAAACTTTAGTTTGATGATCTATGAAGTAGCTCGCTCTGAGAGTGACCTACTCCCACAGCTCCATGCCAGAAGGTGGTACCATCAAATTCTTTCACATGAGTTTCACAGCAATTGCAGAACAGAGAATAACCTGCAGAGAGTGTCTGTTTTTAACATTACTTCTTAAACCAATTACAACTGCAGAACATGCTTTCTCAAATGGATTTTGCTGTGGCTTAATTCCAGAACAGAACATCTAAGGCACACACCTATGTGGCACCATGAAATTCTCTTGTCTGAGTCCTATAATGCTCTGCTTTTACCCAAACATTCCAAGCTTTGTGAAAGCTTATCAACAGGTTTCAGGGTGTTGTGATTCTATAATTTGAAAAGTTGAGTGCTTGGTATTTGTTAGTCATGGGCTTCATGGGCTTCCTTGCCTTACCACAAGGAATCCACACAGCCAGACAATTTCCTACCATCTTTCCATCACAAGCCTAGGCAGGCACCCAGTTTTGGAAGATGCTGAATGAGTCATATGACAATGCCTTTGGCTATTAGGAAATAACTCTCACATCTGTTTTCTTGGCATCAGACAAAAAAATGCACTTACACATCAGAAACTTGGCTCTTAGGAGCATTAAAGGTGTGCAGAGCGTTTAAATCTAACCACTGCTGTTGAGGCAGTTTTTCGGTGATACTCTTCCTTCAACTTTGCGTTCCAGCTGTGTTTTTCTGTAATGGAAGGAAGCCTCACTCCCAACACCAGTGCCTGTTCCTATTGAAGTCAGAAATGAAGATGCTATTACCTTGGGCTAGAATCTCAAAGGGTATAAATCAGCATAACTTCTGTCTCCACTGCATGGAGATATGCCAGTGCCCACTGGTTGTAGACCTGCCCTTGCAGGTTCATGCACCATCTGCTCTGCATTGTGTTGATTTCCTGGATTCAGAATGGAAAGACACCAGGATGCTCTCTGAGGTGATGAGCACTATGTGGCATGGCTATATACACCTTGAAGAGCTAGACAAGATGCAAGCTGCTGGAGAGAAAGCGATGTCATCTGGGAGTAAAAATCTGTAGGAACTTGCCAGTTCTCTACTATATCAGAAGTAAGAGCTTACATTTCTCTTTCAAGTTCATTCACTCCATGACAAGACAATGTTGGAAGACTTCAAAGTCTCAAAGTCTTCCCTCTTTTTTTTTTTTTTCTTTTTTTTTTTGGAGAGGGGGGATCAGCGGTTTCTCAGCTTGGGGTGGGATGAGTAATCAAAGCTTTGCAAGCATGCCATAGCATTTATAGGGGATAAAATTAACACAGAAATAATACATATATATATATAAATGGATGTGATTCCTGAGCTTTCTGCAGTCCATATACAATGGAAGAAAAGAATGAATGTAAAACCTCTCCATGTTTTACAGCCAGAGCTTACTCTTCCCAAAAGCATAAATTACTCTGTATGATACAACCAGAAGAATGAATCACATATTAATAACTAAGAATTACTGCATGCCTAAGTCCTAATGGATTCCCATGAATGAAGCAAACTCTACACCTGGCTCTGAAAATATTCCTGCCTGCTCCAGCAGCACTTTCGCAATATCATTCTAATTTTAAAATACACACAATAGACACTAGGATGAGTTAATCCAGCACAACAGAGACAAACAGGGTGTTAGACACACCTTTCCTGCACACCCAGCGTTTGGAGTTTTTTCACCTTGCTGACAGATGTCAGCCTTTGCATTTCCCTCATAACAGTTCTTGCTTTTCCACGTCAATAAGTGCCTCTCAGCAGAGGCAAGAGAGAAAATGTTATCTTTTCAGAAGCTCTTTTTCCAACGTATTTACCCAATCCAGATTGGTCAATCGCCATTTTCAGAACCATAATCCAGTAATCAAATGTGAAAAACAGTGAATATTTGCAGACTTGTTTCTTGCTTTTTTAATTTCCCTCAAACATAATGCAGTAAAAATAAATAAATTACTTCAGACTGTCCCTAGGAAAACTAAAGAGAGTTATGTTGGAGGTAAAGACTCATGCCCTGGTTCCTTATGATGATTTAAAATTGTGCAGAAAACGATAAGAGACTTAGTCCCCTAACTGTCTCGCTCTCAAATATTTCCACAAGGAATTACCATTTTCCCAATCTATACATGTTCCTTGGGAGTTCTTGCCTGAAAAGCAATGTTGTGATTCAGTCCCAGCTCCAAAATAGCACACAGAAAGACACTTCCTCAGGTGGAAATAAATCTGGCCTGGTTTGAGGGGCTGGAAACCAGCTTGCAAAATCAGGACCTCAAAGCAAAACCAGCTCAAAGCTTGATCACTTCCTTTCAGGCAATGGCAAAGACTTAGTCCCCATGGAAATGAGTGGCAATGTTTCTGCTGACAATCTGTTTTAGGCCAGAAGAATCATAAGTGCCCCTTCATTTTCTAGGCCATCAATCAAATACAAACACTAAGCCATTTTGCCATCCTGTCACAAGAGGGGGAAAACTGATAAATTAATTTTAAAAGTGCTCACGCGCTTGGGAAGAAAATGCTGAGGTGCAGGGAATGCATCCCTGCTCTAAGCAGATGGGTCAGAAAATATTCAAACCCTGCCAATACACCCCAGAACTTTTGACTCGGCTTCTGTGTGTGGAAAATCTTTGTATGGATAGAGGTGTGTTGATTCCTGGAGGAAACAGGCCTCTGAAATATCAAGGATCCTTTCTAAGGGTCTCCTCCATCTCAGGAGTACCAGGAACATCATGTATCAGGAAAGCAAGAGTACTAGAAATGGCACCCTGAAGGTCCCAATGTCATCAAAGCACTGTTAGTATTTTCCAGGATTTTTCAGTCTCTAAAGAGACCTGGTGATGGGGACAAGCTTGTGCTAACCTTTCCTTCCATGGCACTTGTTTGTAGTATTGCGCCAGGCTCTGCTTTAGGAAGCTGAAATGATCCCACAGCCCAGTGGTCTCAGCCCCAGGTTGAACCACAGTCTTACATTCTGGACTATGAGCTTACTCAGTTTATCCCCAAACTCTTGCAGATTTACACCCCTTGATCTGAGCCTGCCCAGCAGCTTTTCAGCAGAGCTGGGAAAGCCAAGGACCCATTTATTTTCCAGGATTTTTTAAGACAGGATTTTTTAGCTGCTGCTCACTTCCCTGTGGCAAGACTGCTGCAACACACCTTGCACACCATCCCCTGGACATTCAGTAGGCAGGCACAACTTTGAGTTTTCAGGGCACAGAAATGTCCAGGTGAGGAATCTGCAAGAGAAAGATGTGGGGATGGGACCCAAACAGTAATCGCCTGTTTGCAGTGTCACATTTTAGAGCTTGGGGATGTGTAGGAGGGGATGTGTGGGCTTATTCTGCACCAAGGAACAGATACACTGCTGAAAAAGTGAACTCCTGTCCCTTACAACTGCTCTTCTAGGTATTAGATGGAGGCATGCTGCAACTCTCAAATCAAGCAATTAATCACATTCCTTAAACATTGTCAACAGGGGCTTGTTTCTCATTAAACCGCCTGAAAGCAGATCTCCTGACAGTCTCCAGAGGAAAATAAAGAAAAAAGGTATTTGTTTCCAGGGAGTCTTCAAAGGCTACAAAACTAAAAACTGCTGAAACAGAAACAATTATCTTTTTCTTTTTTTTCCTGCAGCCTGAGATAAATTCACCGAGGGATACCCTATGGAGGGAAAGCACTACAGCAGACACGAGTCTGCTCTTTCATGTCTCCCACATGAGGTGACAGGAGGTAGCTTGAGAAGTGCCAAGTTATTGGAACAAATGTGTCACTCTCCAGAGATGTAGACAGGCATGAACTCATGCAGGTCAAAGATAGAGTTACAGGTTTACACCAGCATAAATCAAGACTGGTTCCGTATCTGAATAGTGAAATATGGTCAGACAAGCAAATACAGAGGTGGAGAGGGAAAGAGAGGGGAGCAGAGAGAGCCAGGGGGAGAGGGAGAGAGAGGGAGAGGCAGAGGGAGAGAGAGGGAGGGGGAGAGAGAGAGAGAGAGAGAGAGAGAGAGAAAGCAATACACCTGAATTTTCATGCCTTCTCTGTCAGCAGGTCCAGCTGACCAGTACAAAGCTGATCTGGATCAGCAGAAGGGAAAATGCTTATAGGCAGAAGTATCAGCTTTCTTATGCAAATAGCAGGTTAAAACCCTGGCAGCTAGTGCAAGTACAGGAGGTGTACTGTTTGCTGCAGTTTTTTTCTGATTTTATTTTTGTCTGTTTGTTTATACTTATTCCCTCTCTATTAGTAAAATGCACCTGTTTGTGTGAAAGGACAGAGCTGCAGGACTTTGAATTAATTGTTTCCCTGAGTGTACCTTATCTCTGTGCTTCCCAAAAAATTGCTGTTCTGGCATGCTAAAGAGCTAGGCTGTGATCAGGCAGATAGGAGAGTCTTGGGAAATATGTAGAAGATTTCCTGTCTGTTAGCCCTTCAATGGCCTCAAGAGCTTCATTACTACTTTCCCAGGCACTTGCTTTATAGCACTCACAGCCTCCCAGTGGCTCTGTGCTAGGAAGTGTTGGCTGCATTGCTCTGTGACAAATAGGACCAGACCTTTGAGATCAGTCACAGGTACTGAAAACCTTATCACTACTTGCTTTAGTAAATCAGTTCTTCTTCAACTCTTAAGCGTAAAGTGAAAATTAGTTTCCTTTGCTCCTACAGCTGCATACAGATTAGTTTTGCAGCAAGACATCCAGGTCTGCAACCTGCAACCCAAGGGAGGATTAATCTCACACACTATTTCCCACAGACAGCTAGAACTGGTGAGAGAAGGGTCACACAAGGAATGGCCAGGATGAGTCAGGAATGAGGCAACCCTTCCTGACTCTTACAACCACAGAAAGACAGAAGCATGATGTCCCATATTTCCCTCTAGCACATGGACACTTGAATGATACACCACCACTGAACCAGTTTCCATTTTCTCTCTTTCTCACATCCTAATCCACTTGGGCTTCAGGGCGGGAGGCCGGCAGTTATGTTGGCCAGACTCCCAAGAATTTTTAAAGTTTGTAATTGCTTTTGTTTCTAAACAATTGTTCCTGGCTGTCAAAAGAGAAAGTCACCCAGATACTGATACTAGAATATCAGAAGAAGTGGTAACATTTAAGAAACTGAACAAACTGGTACATCATCTTCAGATGTGGCAGATGCCAGACATACCCCCATTAGCCTTTGCTCTTTCCTTTAGCAAGGCTGGAAAAAACCCAACTTCCATGATTAATGAGAAAAAACATATTGAAAATGCCAAATAATACATCATCTCAGGTCAGTGCAGACCTGACATCCTACTCTTAATACCAAAGAAGAGTAGAGGTGATTTGATTTTCAAAAAACAGTTATTAATTGCTCACTGTCTGTCAAATAACTCATCATCTCCTCTTTGCTATGGTTTGCTAATCTGTAGAATCCATTTCTAAAGCCTATCCTTAAGCCATCAGCTAAGAACAGTGCAGTACCCAAATGCTGGAGTCTTTGCTGACATGCCCTGAGCTTCAGCAGGATCTCCTAATGCTACATCCTGTACTCCAGTGTAGAAGGTGCACTCTGTGGCAGGAGGAGTCTGAAAATTTTCTCCCCATGCTCAGCATATGGGGTTAGACATCCCTTTTGCTGGTGCTAGGTCCAGCTGTCAAGATCTGTCTTTCTGAACTGGCCCCAGCAGAAGTGGCCAAATTCTTTAACCTCCTTGAAAACTCATTTCCTCACACACTGGCCAGCTGGTCATTAAATAACATGACTTCACCCCCTTCCAGCAGCTCCATATGGGAGCTAGGCATCTCTATGCTGCTCCTGGGAGGCAGAAGCTCACCCCTGAGCTGTGGCTGCAGCCAGCAGGTCCCAGGCAGCCCCACTGAGGTCAATGGAAGAAGGACCAAATGCCCCTACTGTCTTTGTCACCTCTATGTGTGGTCTAGCAATGGCTTTTGCACGACTAGCACACTAGTGGCACTCCCTGGCCATTAGAGTGACACCTGTGTACCTGGCTGACACTTTCCCAAAAGCTCACAAGGGTATTTGTACTAGGCTCATGGAAGCCAGTACCGTGACTCTTCCCTTGTGTTTCATTAGATTTCTTAAAAAGCTTAAAGAAAACCCTATATAACCTCAAACTACATGTTGGTGCAAGTGAAAGAACTCGAAATTCAACATTCTGTTTTGAAAATAATTAGTAGGATTTAAATGATAAAAAAGAGACACAAATTGCTTTGAGTATATACTATAGCTGTTATGCAAAAAATACCTATTAAGATCACAGGTTTTCAGCAGCAAAGTCTATGTTAGCTAAGATTTTATTCTGTGAAAAAATGTAGACTGATGTTTATCATGTTACAGATCCTTGGTTGCCTTAGGTATTATTTCTAGATAGCATGTGAAGCCAAGGCTTGTGTTCTTGAGTCCAAAAAGGATATCTTAAGAGAAAATATTCCAGTCCATCTCCCAAATCTACTGCCCTCAGAAGATCAGCAAAATTGAAGGTGAAGCTAAATAAATCATCGAGAGAAGCAAATCTCCATTTTGGCATTATATTTAAGGTAAAAAGAGTTACATATTGTCCCCTTCAGAGACCAGTATGTGCATAATAATATCCAGGGTGAAGAATGGTGACCACTAGATTGTATTGATAGAAAATAATTCTGTGTAATTGCAGAGGATGTAATTTGAAATGAGAGTAAAAGCTTATCTGTTCACCCTAGTGAATGTAAGTTAAATGCTTTCTAAATCAGAATCAGAGTTAGGGAGGTGGAAAAACTCTAAAATGGAACCTTAAGGCTGTAATGCAGCAATACAGACAATAAAACTTTGATATGATTGTACATGGGATGGGACAGATTAAATTTAATAGCAATTCCCACAAAATCAGGGTGTAATCTTAGTGGAAGGAGTTTTCTAGAAGCAGAGATCCAATCTCCCTCTCAAAGCATGGCTAACACCAGGTTAAGTCCTGCTACAGGATCTTGGCTACAGACATTTTGAAAATGTCTAGGGGTAGAGATGGCCCCACCTCTCTGTACAAGCTGTTTCAGCACGAGTTCTCCACCTTGGGGAAGTTTCCCTTTCGAACGCAGTAGGAATTTCCCTTGCTGCTGTTCCCACCTGCTGCCTCCTGTGCTTCCACTGGGCAGCTCTGAGAGACATTCAGCTGCCCCTCCTCTCTACTCCCCATTAGGCAGGTGAAGACAGCAGTAAGATCCCAATCTAGCTCTGTTGTTCATGGACCAAGCCACTGGGGTTACCCTAGACTCTTCTTGTACAGCACCCACTGCATCCTTCTCTGGACTCCTGAGCTCCAGCTTCCAGTAACTTTCTTGTGCTGAGTCCCCTAGCTGGACATAGTATCTTAAAATAGCCTCAAAAGTATCAAATGGAGCAAAATAATTGCTCTGTTTGACTTATTGGCTACTCCACTGGGGCCCACCGATATTTTTATGGGTCTCCAGGTCCCTTGTGTCTGGATCTCAGATTTTTTGCTGCTGTTCAGCATTATTCCATCACAGATGCAGGGCTTTGAATTTTTCTTTATTGACAAATACCCCATTCATTTTGATTTTAGGAGTAACATGAGAAGTCATGTCAAAAGACTTGATAAGTAAGTCCAGTCATAAATTTAGTAATAAATGCCAGGGAAAGAAATCAAAGCATAAATACAGAACATGAATGCCTGCCCCTGCCCTATTTAACAGTTTGAGCACCAAACAATTCCTGAGACATCCCTGGGCTTTTTTTACATGTAAGATGCAAAATTCCTTGCCAATATTCAAGCCCTTTTTCAGCCAGTTAGTTTGGATACCACAAACACTGCAGACAGAGCTGTATGGCACTCACTACAGCTCATTCTCCCTGCCAGGGCACATAAGGCTCTTGAGATTGTCACAGCTACAATTCATTTGGTTTCCCTATTTACAATTAATTGGTTATACCTAGCTGAAGGCTTCTAATACTTTTAAAGGGGGTGGTTGGTGCAGGTATATTCCAAGGACCGTCAGTTACAGATAATTTCAAGAGTTATCATTCAGTTACTGTTTCATTATGGAAGACAGACAAATAAGGACGTCAGGGGAAATACAGACTATCTGATGGCAGGAAGGAAGAATAGTATGTGAGGGTGATCTAATGATGAACTCTAGGAAGGCATTCCAGAAAATATTATAAAAACATACCAGCATCCCACTGTGCATTACTAATGGAAGGGAAAGATGATTCTTTACTGAAAAAATGGCAAGTATCTGTAAGATCAGCCAACAACACACAAAATCCCAGAGTCATGGAGCAGGGACCAGGGCAAAATTTTATTTGGACATTTACCTAAAACTGAGAAAACATCTAAATTGTCATTGAAATCAAGTATGTGGTAACTAAATACGTGTGTTCAGAAACTATTCACACAAGGAAAGCCTGGACCAGGCAAACACACTCTGGATGGAACTGTTCTATGCGTCGAGACAAGTCTATGTGTACTTATAGAGAGGGTACAGATTTCATTTGCTTCAAGGTTCAGAGCTGGGGCAGAGACAAGTGTAAATTTACTTGAACTAAATTCACTTGGATTTCATCCCAAATCTGGGGATATTCTTCCTAGATGGCTCATTTATCTTCTTACTTTCCTAGTAACACGGTAACTGAATCAAGACCTCCAGTCTATTCCAGTCCTTTCTGTTTAAAAGGATGTCTATGTTTAATTTAAGCATGTTAATGTGATCAAAAACATCCAGCCATTTCTGTGGATTTTTCAACTTTCAGACATTTATTTTTTCATACCGTGGATTGGACTTCTCTTTCTGGGAAAAAAAAGAAAAGTTTTCTAAATGAAAGCAAGAACAAGCAAGCCTCTTATTAGCAAGAAGACAAACAGAAATAAATTCAGACTCATTCAAAAAGCAGGCTGCAATCTTTTCTAATTACTTCCATAACCCTAAGCAAGCCACGTTTCCCAAGAGAGCATATGAGATAATCCTTAAACATTAAGAAATGAGAGGAAAATGCAGCAGATTTAGCAGGCAAATTAGAGAGAGAGAGAGGACTGAGCACCTGGGAAAGAAACATGCTTCAGCATTCATTAGACTGACTATTCTTTCTCACAATCTGGAGAAAAACATCCATCACTTTTCATTCCACAGGCACAGGTAATTCAGAGAGTTTTACACTACAAATAATTTTGTTTTTTTAAAAAAGTATTTCAAGACCCTGATTGCTATATAAGTAGCAGGCTCAGGTACGGAAGTTTGCCAAGAATGCCTACAAAATTATTTTCTTTCTGGAAACAGAAATATTTAATTTAATAGCACTCAGCAAGTTAATATCCTTGCTTTTTCCCCTTATGTATTTAGATGAAAATGCTTAATTTTTTCTTACTACTAGGAATGGTAGGGACCCATCTTCTAATCATTAAAGGCTGGAAACTTGTCCTCTTAAAACAGAGAGCTGTTGAGCTTCTGCAAAATTTCACCTGGAATCACTGTGATGACTTTTATTCCATTGTACAAAATGTGTGCAGTTTTGAGAGGTTGATTTCTTTTCAATTGAATACTCATAGAAAACAGTGTGAGCACTTTTTGCATTTCTTTTTCTAGCAGCCGTGGTTCTAGTGCCACCAGGTAGTCACACAACAACGGTGGCTCCTCTGAGGTAATGCATTTCCACTTCTAAAAGTTCAAAAGTAAAAGTCCATATAGTATTTTTTCATGGGATGAGTTTTTGAATGAAGCTTTGAAAAATTTGGAACCCCCATGTCCCCGTGTGAAGGTGGAGAGAGAACAGGAATGGCCTGGAATAGTAGGTGCCCATCACCATATCCACCACCCTCTTTGGAAGGTGTTGCTCCTATGTGTGATCCCTTATACCCCCAAAACAGTCCCTGTGAAGCTCAGGCCATGTGCTGAAGCACTTGTAAAGAACTGGGCATTACTCTCTTATCATCAGGCAAAGCAGAGAAGATTTAACATTTTCTTAAAGATTTCAAGCCCTGCTATAACAGCAAATGCTTATTGAGCACAGAGAAAGTGATTTGAAATTTCATTTCACTGCTTCCTTTGAGCTCAGCAGCTCAGACTCCAGAAAACCAGAAATAAAGCCTAACTTTACATACACACTCCTAGAATAAACTATCCCCTCTCTCTTTGCATGCATAAAATTGTGTATGCATAAAAATACCCCTCAAAGCTATGATATATTTTAACTTTCTAGGATAGCATTAAAAGATACTCTTAATCTATTTCAGAGATGAAGTGGTTCTTTTGAATTCCTAAATCTTGTAGTAACAAAGAGGGAAGTTTGTATCATTGATTCTGGCATTCTCATACTAAACATAGTGACTCAGCTAGATGCTGATTTTGATTATCCCTTTTTTCCTTTTTTTTTTTTTAATCTGCATTTTTAGAGGTATCACTTTTCATATACCAATAATTCATTTTACCTGAAAAGCTGTCACACACAAATTAAGGTGGGTATCTCTCTCTTTGCTTGTTTCTCACCCTGCACTCATGCATGTTAATTACAAGCAGAAAGCACAAATGACACCACATACTCCAGAGCATCTGCTCAGGCCTTAATTAATCCAACCTTCACGCAGTCCCCATGGCAACAATGCTCAACAGACTACCCTGATTTGGAATATTCAGTAGAGCATTTTACATTCCATGTTTTATTCAAATGGTGGCTGGAAAACTACTCCTGTGCCAGTAAAGTAGTGTCAGTGCTGTTGTGAACAGAATGAGTCCTTGCTCTGCTTGACCCCTCCCCATACATTACCTCATTAAAATGTATAATAGCACTTGAGCTAAATCACATTAAAGCAGACACACTCTTTTTCAAAGTGTAGAAAGAAGTCCATTACCACATTTTTATGTTTTAAAAAAATTTCAGGCTTCATAAAATGAATAGGAATATTTTGCAGTGCTGCACCTGCAACTCATATCATAAAGGTGATTATGAAAACATTAGCAGCAAATAAGAATTTATTTGGTGTATTTCTTATCTCACTAGTCCTCTTCTCTTGTCAGCTTAGGCTACAAACACATGTTTTGGCAAGGTGTGATCCCCATCATTTAGAGGTTAATAGAGGCTGGAGTAAGAGAGGTTGTTCCAGATAATGGAAGAGCTGCTTATTTCAGTTATTCTGCAGGAAAGGGCCCCCCATTCTGGGTTTTCTTTTGTACCCAGCTATGAGGAGGGAGGCACTGGATTGGATTTCTCCACCAAGACAGTGCCAGGACTCCCCGCCAGGAATTAAATCTTGTCTCAGCCCTGCCTAGGGAAGTCCTGATGGCCAAAGGTCAGTTCCAAACCATTGCCCACGAGCCTTCTTTCCCCATAGCCAGCACAGCACTGCAATGCTGCTGAGATGAATCCTCTCTGGCCAGCCTCTAAGCAGGAGGCACTGCTATCTCAGCTGTTTTCCACTTCATGCATGTCCAGCTAGCCCTTTCCTCAGGGACAGCTGTGGGAAGGGGCCAGCATAAGCCCCCTGTGCCTGTAGGCCAGGCTGCCTTGGTGGGGCCAGAGCAGGGCATTAAAAAAAAGCCCAAAAAACCCACTAAAAAAGCACAACCTGGAAACCAAACAAAAAAACAAACAGCAAAAACCTCCGAAAATGACCTCATGATAATTGACCCAAGTAGGGATTTTGATAAAACAGTGGATGGGAAGGAGGCAGGAGCAGGCAACTTTAGTCTGTGACTGTGCATGAGTGGCAAGTGGATGGAGGGAATGTTGGCTTGGAAAACCTCTGAGTGTTTGCATCTCTTACACTGCCGTATCTTTCCTCTGGGTATTAAATTACAACTTTAAACACTGACAGCATACAGAGTTAAAAAGAATTATTTTGCTATTGTATGCAGACAACTATGTTGGTCTGAAACTATGCACAAATTAAATGTTAATCTGAGTCCAGGCATAATCTAATTATTGCTTCCTTTTGAAGTAAGAGGAACAATATTTACTGAGTAAATTATGGACATCTAAAGGTAAAGCTTGCTTTGAAGATTAAACAACACACATGTTGTTAATTATTGTAACCATACTTGACCCTTGTTACTTTGCAGAAATTTGAACACATTTTGAATTTTCGCAGAGATGTTGCTTTTTAGAAGGCAGTACTTCACATTCCTGTCAATTGCCTTTTATTACACGGCAACATGAAAGAGAGCACCAAATATATGAGAGGCTGAGTGTGTGATATGTGTAGTGCACAGTTTCTCTGCAATACAGAGTAAAATCCCTCCTTTAGCGTAGAGGGGCTGCTGGCAGCATGGGGAAGCCATCCTCACCAGCACAGGGCACATCTGTGGGGAGAAAAACCCAGGCCAGACGCCTGCTGCAAAGGACCCAGAGCATCCTGATTTTGTGCTGGGGGGGAAATCATGGCACAGCAGTAGACAGAGAAAGGCAAGACTATCTCCAGGAGATTAGACAATGTAATCTCATTCTCCTTCTCTGCCCACAGTGGTTTCTTGATCCATGAAAATACTTCCTGCTACCTGGCCCTAAAATTTTGCTATGCCAGTCCATCTTACTCAGCTTTACTTTTATCATTAGAGCTACCCAGTAGTTTAATTGTACACTAAACACACATTAACAAAATTCCTAATGAAATAATAAGGCAATATTGTTATAACAATGAAATTTCACAAAATACCAATACAGGTGTTTTTTGTCAGTGACTCCCTGAATGCTGTACAAAAGAAGAAGTTTCCACTATTGCTTGTGCTGCTTATTTCTAGTCACTTATTTTTGAGTCCCTACCACTTTGTCTGACAGTTCATAATGTAACTTTGTGTGGAAGTGAAGCACCCTCTCTGAGTCTGTCAAGCTGGAATCCAGGTCTACACCTCTTTTGTGTTCAGGCCTAGTTCTATAATTATGCCAGAACTGTTGATGGTAGTGGCAGAAATAATAGGTTGGAAACATCTGACCAATGTTTAGAGAAATGTTTCTGCTTATCAGAAGGCAATTGTGAAATTAAGTGGTGAGCATAGTTGACTTTCATTAATTGAAATTGTAGATGGAAAGACTGCATTCTGGTGAATTTCAATAGTCCAGGTGTTCTGAACTTAAAGTTTCCCAGAAAGAAGAATATTTTGAGTTTGGTGTCTGCAAACCATGCTGTTACACATGATCAGTGTCCTTGAGAAGTATGTTGGAAGTATGCCATTTCATGGGGTTTTTAGTTCGTGAGACTCCAGCACAGTCCTACTGGTAGGACAAGCAGAAGTAAACAACCATTTACCAATAAACTAAAGCTTCTTCCTCACCTTTTAGTGGTTCCATATCTTGTCCTTGAAAATTGTTATCCTGATCCCTTTGAAGGATTATGCTCCAAATTAAATGAGAACATCTGGAGTCAGGATTAGAAATTGAACTTCTGCTGTGCAAATTGTGATTTCCGGTAAAACAGCTGACGCACCCTACCTTCTGTCAATAATTATTTTCTGTGAAATATCCTTCAGTGCTCAGCATTTATTTTATATGCCAAGAGAGGTTTCCCAAGTTTGCAGGCCATGTCTCACAGCCTGCACACAGCCATCCAGCTCCAGGAGAGGCACTGAAGAGATGAGAGCCAGGCAGGAGGGTGACCTGAGCGATGCAAATGTTGGCCCAGTGCCCCACCACTCTGCTGTAAGCAGGACTGAACATGCAGCCCTGCTCCCAGGCATCAGCTTCAGTGACACCAAATGGCTTGGTCCCATAGCCAGGTCTGCTTTACTGGATTGCCAAACTGCCAGCTCCATTGGACTGATGATATCCATGTACAAACCCCGGAGCTGGAACTCTCAGCACCCAGCGTTCCTCTTAGGGGCCATCCAGAGGAACATCCTTATAGCTTACCTGGAACACTAACAGGCATCTAGAGTTTCTGAGGGAACCACCCACTCACCATCCATGGATCTGCCACAAGCACACTTTGCCCCCTATACCCTTGAGTTTCACTTCATGGTAACAAGTTCTGCACTGCCAGACATGGAAAAATACCAACCACACCCTCTAGTCTGGAGCTGTAGATGTTTACTGAGAACATTAAGGAAAATTATCATGATAAATCTTCCTACAGAAAGCCTTGGCATCAGCTGGAAGGAAGTCTAATGTATTTAAGAAGTCTTCCACAGCAATAGGATTTCCTACAGGCTCATGAATTAGAGTCCAGACATTTTGCACAGCTGTAGTTTAAATATCAGATGAAGGTCAGCTGAGGTAAGGACATTTCCATGGTAGGATAGCATTTTCAAGCCATCTGGAAGAGGAAGGGAATCTTACAGATACAGCTCTGTGCCAGCTTTTTCTGTTCATAGGACATCTATGGAGTACTGTCAGATCTCAGAGTAAATAATTAATTTGATGTGTGCTTCAAAGGAGGTCACGCCTTAGCTTTGTATCCTCCAAGTCTTCCTTTACCTGCAGCATTGTCACTGTCCTGAGTTCACTGTCTGAACTCAGACACAAGCTGTTTTGACAAGTATCAGGCACTTGGAGATAATTTTACAGAGTCTGTGCCACCTTGTCAGTTTACCTGGTGTCTGGACACAGGTTTAAATTCAGACCAGTCGTGTGGGACTTTGTGAAGGAAAGCAACATCAGCAGAGAGACTGTTTCACTCTTAACGTTTTCCTTTTCATTGACAATTTGAGTATGTCACTGTGAAAACTTCCTCCTTAATCAAAAGCTGGAGAGAAACCCCAGAGGATAAGAATAAGAACTCCACTGACTGAAAGCAGGAGATGCTCAGTCGGTGCCATTAAAGTTACTTTTGTCCACTTGGCTGCTTTGTATGTGGAACTGACCTCTAATGGCTTGTTTTAGCATTCACTCAGCAATGCTAGGACAGCTGTGTGCTGTAGGAAATGGGGACAGTTTTCATTCCAGATGAGACAGTACTTACTTTAACCAGGAGCAACACCAATTTCCTGCACTACTCAAAAGGAGCACGAGTGGATTCACAGCTTGGCCTGAGCATCTTCAATGAGCTGTAGGCAGGGAATGCAGACATCCTGTTTGTCCACTTGCATGGGAAGGCTCACATTGATCTTCACCAGCTGTCTTCAGTTCATGCCGTTGTTTACCCATGTCAGTCTTTGTTATTAGCAGTGGCAACCTGGGAGAGTGGAAGGCTCATGCCTCTGCATACCTCTTGTAGTATGGCTTGGCAGTTTTACAGAAATCTGATAAGAAATTTCCCTTGGGTCTGTTAAGCCTTCACAGGAGAAATTCTTTGTTTGAACTTACATCCTTCACTGTTCCTTTCATACATATAGGGTACTTGCTCTCTCTGGCACTGGAATTAAAAAATGTGGCATCTAACTGTTCTCAAATTACCAGTCAATCAATAAGTAGTGTGATAAATAGACCTTTTTTCTCTGAATAAAAAAAACCTCATTCCATGAAGTACCTTTGAAACATCTAATTAGAGTGGACACTCTTCCTGCCTTTTCTACATTCAGAGCAGCTTTTTCATGCTTCTTTTCTACTCTCCTGGTCTCCACCCAGGGAATTTCAAGACTTAAACTCAGAATTTGGTGGGTACTGAAGACTTCCCTGTGACAGAACATTTCCATTTAAGAGGTGGCAGCATCCTGATTTGGGCCTGAGATGGAGTGAGGAGAAGAGGAAGAAACTTCAGCACAGATGATCCATGGAATAAGAAACAGCTCTCTGGGAATTTGGGAGCCAACCACTGACCTGAAGAGAGCCACTTCCAACACTGCTCTGCATGTCTGGGAAAAATATTGACATTCCCAGGTGAGATACCTGGATCATTTCTCCTCCACAGCCCACAAAACCCTTGCAAGTTCTTCCACAGTCCATGTAGCCTTTGATGAGCCCCTCATGGCAGCCTAGTAGATTATTGTCTGATGAATTTTTTCAGAGCAAAGGGCTGGATTGATGAGAACACTTTAGAATAATGCCAGCCTCGCTTCAGAATAATCCCTCAAAGGTTATCCTTTGAGGGTTTTCCTTTATATTGAAGAAATTAAACACTTTTGACATCAGCCTGCCAAAGGGAACCTTTTTTCAAAATTTGAGCCATTGAATTCAGGCCATCCCACAGACTTATCTCACTATTTTGCAGCAAGACAGAAAAATCTTATTGGAGGCTAACATGTAGCTGTCCTTATGACTAAGCTTATCAAGAACACTCATAGCTACATCTGCAGTGCTTCTACATACAAATCTTCACTAGGGATGAGAAAACAACAAATATATTAGTTTGCCTTGGAAAAATGGAAGAAATCAACTGTAGTTCCACAATTCTGTAAAAGCAGACATCCAATCTGTTCCAGTAATGCTCCACAACCTGCCCTGTTTCTAGTTCTGTAATAGAAAGGGCACCGTGCAGGTTTTGGATAGGAAGAATCTGGGGTTAGAATTCTTGTCAAACAGAATATTCATTAGAAGGTATCCAAACAACCACACTATTTCCCCATTTTGTCATCAAATGCACAAGGAAAACTGCCTCATCACTTTCAAAACTCAGCCTGAGCAAGTTGCACATTACTTAAAAGAGCACAATCTCTTTTTCTTTGAATGAATATCATCACATTGCAAAGATGTTTTTAGCAGCAATATGGCACTTTATAAAATTGGCACCTATTTAATTAAGATGCAGCAAAAAAATCTTACTGACTTTTTTGAACTAAGTGGGTGGCCTATAAATTAATGCAGCTAACAGGGCTCTCTAAGTAAAATGATTTGTGTTCTTTACATGGAACATTAACATACGTTTTTTTCAATCATTTCAGTAAACAAACTTCAGGGAGTTTTGCTGATAGCCTAATCTGTATTTAACTTAGTAATTTGAAAATGACATGGATGATCTTTGTGAAGAATCTATTAGAAATGCAGCTAAGTGTGTTGTTTAACATAATACTCAAACAGCATCCAAGTGAAGAATTTGCTCAATTTTGGCCTCATTCGACAAATGACTGAATGCACAAATCCAAGGGTCTGGATCCAGCACACTGTAAGCTCAAGCTCTTCATTAATTTCTTCTCTACCATTACTACAGACTTGCTGAAGAAAAGATTTGTTGCAAGTTTCCCTTGAAGGTCTTTTAAAGTTGCTTGATATGACAATTTTACCAGCATACAACATTAAGGAGAATAGGCTGGAAAAGTCAAGGCATTACCACAAGGAAATCCCTTCTTTGTTAAAAGATGGAGAAAAAAATTGAAAATAAGGAAAAACAAACAGAGATCTCATCCTGGTACCATGGATATTTGTAGTATAGCGACTGCTCCTTTAATTTAAACACTGAAATTAATGACTAATTAGATTCTGAGCTTTCAGAGGCAAGATGCTTTGAGAAGCACAGCAAAAAGAAAACACAATATACGGGATGAGTGAAAAACAACAGGTTTTGTGAACAAGCCAGCTTCAAAATAATGTAAAAAAGGTGAAGAGAATTTCTGAATATATTTTTATAATCAAAGAAGAAGATGCAGCATCAACACATGCCTGACAATAACTGAAAACACAGACTGCTAAAAGTGCTGAGTCTCACTGGGGCTGTGTTGGAATTCTGCTAAGTATTAAGAAATGCCTAAATAATGGACAGAGTTCAGGGGTGCATAGTACATCTTGCTATAAAGAGCACCTGCGGAGACTATACTGGCCTATACTTTAAACATTTTCTACAATTAAAATACCTAAAACTAGAGGCCACCTGTTTCCTGCCTTTGCCTTTCTGAAATGCCAGAAGTTTTACTGTAAACACAGGTGACCAAAATAAGATGCTGCCTGATTTTAAGGGACTTAAAGCATTTGCACAACAGCTGAAGTCTGGGCCAGCTGATTTTCAGCTCCCAGCCCCTCAATTAAAACTGATGAGAGAAGCAGCATCGGCTCTTCCCCTCCCGGTGGCAAGACGCTTACGTGGGAATTCCCACACCAAGCTGGGACAGCAGCTATCCATCCAGCAGCTTGGATTTGACAGTAACCAATACCAGATGTTTCAGCCAAGCCATATAAAATGCAGAGAGAGTAACTGTGGAGAAAAATGCTCATTTTTTCCCAATTTCCCATGGGTCTCTGGGCAAAGCACATATCCTGGGATATAGCATACCAAGAAATTTGTCTGGCTCATATTTGACAAATACTTAGAAATTTGTCAAAAAGCTGTTCAGGCAGCAACCCTGAATTCACCACTGACTCTCTGTCCTTACTGCAGAGTCCTTAAGAGAAGATGGATCCACATTTTAATTTTAGTCTAATCGTGAAAAGTAAAACAGGTAAAACAATTATAGAAATTCTAAAAGGGTTTTCTTCTCTCCTATAAAGAGACGTATTTTTCAAGTACTGTTAGGTTAGCAGGAGTCTGGAAGGCTGGACATAGACACTGGAAGCCACATCTGCATGCCCAGTCTTTTCCTGGTGACATTTGGGCATCAGTTAATAGAGCTGAGCATCACACCTTGCTCATCACATCAGGTGCTCGGTTCCTTGCCCACTATACCAGCTGAACAACTACTCTGGAGTCCAGCAACATGCAGCTCAGAAAGCTCTGCTTTAGGCTATTCCCTGTAGCACCCAGGTCCCTGGAAGAGAATCCTTCTCAGTCAGGAAATCATTGCTGACAAATGCACACATCTAAAACTCAGAGCCCTGTAAAAGATATTGCACAACACAAAGCCTAGGGTGAAATGGAAACCATCGTCACCTGGGGCTTACCCAGACAAATGGGTGGGAGCAATCCTGTGCTCCTCTGCTCCTTGAGCGGGGCAGATGTGAGGCAGTCCTGATTCAGGAGCTGTGCAGCTGCATTCCTGCTGCACCTCTGCTGATGCCATCAGCCATGCTAAGCAGCAATAGGCACATCCTTGGTTTTCCCAGCTGAAATACACAGCTTGGCTACGCAGGACCAGGAATACACATCTGCAGCAGAGCTCAGTGCAAACAAGGTCTGGACACTTTTTTTTCCCCTCCTGTTTTCTGATGTTTTTGAAGGATCTCACAATGAATCAAAGTTACAATTTTGCAGAAATGCACAGAACATTTATTCAGTTTGACAGAAGTGTACAAATTTTTCAGAAAGACAAAAAGGCACAAAAAGGCACAAAGCAGGTTTCTTACTGCCTAACACACAGAGAACCCCGTGAATCTGAAAGCAGAAAGCTATCTGACTTCTACACAGGAAAGCAGTGCCGTTTCAGAAGAGTTCTGTTAACTGAAGCCTACTATTTATCCCCCTTTTTTCCTTTTGACCAGTAAGATGGTTTCATCTGGTAAATTTTAATGTGTAAGGACACTTACTGAAATGAGGAACAGTTATAATACAATAACTGATTCAGTGCATCTCTGCACAGAAACTGGCAGTAGTATCAAAATTATAATAGGCTTTGGGACATGAAAAAACACTTAAAATTATGCAATTATGCTCAGATCATTTAAAAAAAATCCCCTTCTGAGCAGTTCCTGAGCTAGTAGATAAGGAAAATGACCCAACAGCTAATGGTATATAGCACATTTCAGCAAAGACTAGAGCCATCATTCTTACATTGCTGTCTTCTCATGTTATATCACAACTGTTAGAAGGTTACTGATACACCCTCTGAAATCTCAAGTAGCAGACCCATCTTTCTTAGCTCATCCTTGTAAAAATAGGGCTCAAGAAAATCAACACTAACTTTCACAGTCCTTGGTGGCATCTTTACAATTTCAAAATGTTGTTTCCTCTGCTACTCATTGCTTCTTGCAAAGCATTTGAAATCATGTTATAAATTAAAGATTATACAGGAAGGGCTTCAAAATAACTTATTTGCTATATTTATCACGGGGAAAATTTTGCATTTACTATTAAATACTACCCTTAAAGCCAGATGGTCATACAGAGAACGACTACAGAAATTTAGAAAAGCAAACACAGTTATCTTTCCAAAGTGCTACTGAGATTAGAAAACAAGTTATCAGAGGTAAACAATCTTTTCCTCTACTCTGGCTCCATTTTCTGCATTCTGCAGGCTCTCAGTCTGGTGGTTCAGCAGCAGTTCATCTACCTGTGGTGACTGGATGGATCCCTGGTTTGGAATCCTTTTCTGGGGACCCTGGGTCTGTGATGCATTCAGATCTGTAACACACAAGAGGAGGACATGTGACAATGCATTTTCTGCCATGCCCAAGCCATCAAAAAGAACAAATTCTGACGTTTTCATTAGCACCATTTTCTAGTTTGCTGCATCTGTCTAGAAAGGAAAACACCACACTAGAACTAATTATACCACAGCCTGGGGAGAGGTACCTTACCCAAAGCTAGTGAAATCCATTCAAGCAATAATAATAATAATAATAATAAATGTGTAGCCTTACTTTACTAAACAGACAAACAAAAATGGAAAGACATAAATGAGGTTAGGATTGAGCTGGAGGGAAACACACAGCATATAATCAGTACCTTTGTTAGTAATAACACAGTTGTAACATTAATACTGTTTCCATCATTACACAGAATTTTATTTGTAAGCCTTCCTTTCATGGGTTCAAAAGAATTAAGTGAGCAAAGTTAAAAGTCGACATGGCTGGCACTTGCATTCAGCTTTTTCCACCAAGTTTACCTGTGTTTATTTGCACAAACTACCTACTCTATTCTGTCTTGATCTTTTTGGTGTGACGTGGAGAGGAACACTTGTATCCAAACACTACAACATTATTTCACATGGATCTTGTTATCTTTCCAATTTTCTCCCGTAAATGCAGAGAATCAGGTACTTGTTTCCCAGCATTGCACAATGAACACTTCTACGGTGATCCATGTTTAGCTTGAAAAACCAAAACAACACGACTACAGTTGGGTTTTATCCCTAGTCAGCATTCTGTAGCACTTTGGGGCCTCAGGAACTGCATCTCAGTAGTTTTTCTACATCTGTATTTCTTCAAAGCGACTTTACCATAAAAATAAGCTGCATAACAAATAATGTGTATCCTCATACATAGCAATGAAAAAGATCTGTAATGGATATGCTGAAATTCTATTCACTGTAATCTTAGCCTGACCAACTCTTCTAGTACATCAGGAATATCATTCTATTACATCTATTACATTTTCTCTCTCAAAAAAGGACTCTGAAGAAAGAAAGGAAGTTTGGAACTCCTCGTACAGCATGCCAGAAGCATGCAAACTAAGAACAGGGGTTCTTTGAGCCTTCATCATTCATGCAAAGCTGAAGAGACATTTCATGCTAGCTCTGGTCCCTACTTCTCACATGCATGTGCAACAGAAATCTATTATGAAGGATCTATTTGGGTTTTTACACACCATGTCACTTAACTGGTGGCAATTCATAATGACACCTGCCCACATTTGGCATTCCTCAAAGATATGTGACTTTCATCAGTCCTGTTCACAGAGGCAGGAGTTCAAGGCAAAACGAGCTTGCTGGCAGCCTGAAAAGCCTAAGTTCTCAGGCTGCTCCCTGGCATGGGGTGTGGAGCAGTGTGGGATGATTATGCAATGGGCATGTGGGAACACATCATATCACAGCCTCTGCCTTCAGCATCTTCTTCTCTTTGATATTCACACAGCTGGGGGAGCAAACAGGCTTTGGGGCTGCAGCTCTCGGCATAAGCCACATGCATCTTATTCTTGTTGCCAAGACTGCAGGGTCAATGGCAGGAACAAGGTATTTATAAACAAGCTTAGTCATAGTGGGATGACACAGAATGTTAGAAAAATTAGTCTTCAATTGTCTTTCTTTTACTGTTTTATACTGGATTAAGCTTTAGTCTTGATGAAAATCTAGAGTAAGTCTTGACTGCAAGTGAGTTATTTGCAATACGTAATACAGCAGGACTTAACTCCCTAACTCAAACAGTCCTCATGTTTTGAAGATGGTGTCTGTATTCATTTCTTTTTGATGGTCATATTAGAAAGATTGCAATTTGCAGCCCACAGAAGAAAGCAAAAATATGTCTGTCTGTCTTTATTAAAACTGGATGCATTTGGTTTGTTTATTTGTTAAAAAGAGCCCTACTAGCAGAAGTTCTTCAACTTCTAAACACGTGTATTTTGGGGTAATTTTACCTACATTAATATTCCTTTTAAGTCCTGTGAGTCTATTCACATTCACCAACTTATGTGCATAAGAACACCAAGGAGTCAACACTTATTTGAAAGATCTGTTTCCAAACTTTATGAAGTACATAATTTGAGAAGCCTAATTACAAATTTGAAGATACACAGAAAAGAAAGAAAAACACCTTACATGAAGTTATTTTCCACCATCAAAACTAAACTAGTAATTGCTTCACCAATTAAAACAGTAGCTGTTTCCAAACCATTTCTCATTAACTGCTATAACTATAAGCATCAGAGCTCAGCATGGAAACTGTCAGCATTCTGGAAAAATAAATCAGATCCTGTCACTATCAAAATAAATTATTTCTCGCTAGTTTAGCTGCTTTTCTTTTTTTTTTTTCTTTTTTTTTTTTTCCTGAATACGTTTCATCTGGAAAACCTGAACAACAGGAGAGCACCCAGGAGGTAAGAGCACAGCTGCTGCTGGGGCAGTGACTGGCTTCAGGCTGGAAAGGTTGTGCTTAATCTAACTGAAGAGGGAAGGGGCTGGTTTTGGATGCACTTCAGGTGGCACTCAACCCAGACTCTGCCTAAGAGAAGCACAGTGTGTCACCAAGGCCAACACACCCAGCCTGCCATCGGGGAGGGTGGCTGCTGGGCTCTGCCCCGTGCCATGCTGGAAGCAGCTGAGCCAGGAGGCCAGCTGGTGTCACAGGCAGCAGCGTGACGTGCCCCAAGAGCAGATGCATGTGAAGAGTGGAAGCAGTGCTAGAAATTGCAATAACAGCTTCAGCCAGAGGGAGAGTGGGGAAAATTGGACTGAACTGCCAGTCAACCTTGGTTCTTACAATGTAGAACAGTGACAGCAGCCAAGAAGCCTCCTGTGAGCTCTCTGGTACAGCATAGGGAAACTGAGTTCCCCTTGTCACCTAGAAGGAGAAAGGTGGGAGAAATCTTCCTCTTGAAGTGCTCTTCAAAAACAAGGACGAAACTTCTGAAACCAGACTTGAAAACATCAGCTGCTGTCTACTAAAGAACTCTGAGAGCTGAGGATGCTTAATAAAAATTAAAAAGAAAAGTAATTATTTGTGCAGACAGCAAGGCAAAGGGACTGCTACCAGAAAGTGACATCCAAGAAGCTCTCCCATGCTCGCCTGGCAGTTGGGACACCCATGGGAGCTCCCCAGCCCCTCTCCAGGCCCATTCTCTGTTGCACTGAGGCAAACATCAAAATTCACTGTGGATCAAGAGTCGGGTAAGTACAGACCACTGGCCTTTTCTGAGCTTCCTTCAATGTGATTGTAATTCACCTGTCAACATCAGCCATAAAATGAGTTCTGTGCTATCCCCTTTGTTTAAATTCAGCATTTAGTTATCCTTTTTTTCTGCTCCCCTCCAAGCTACTGACAGATGCTCTCTCTGGAAGGCTGTGTTAGGCTCAACAGCGTGCCCACCAGACCAGCACCCACAGCACCAGCACCTGGCAAAAGCTGGGTATGGCCCCTGCCCACACCCTCCTGCCCAGGCTGGGCTCTGCCTGCTGCCCTGCTCCCACACCCTCGCAGAAAGGACAAACAACAGGACTGTACCTGGCCACAGCCATGCGCTGCCTCATTCACACTGCTTTTCTTTCATAGTTAGATAAACTCAGAGAATACTCCCTTGACTATTTCCAAAGCTCTAACAAAACCGAGCTGTAGCTCAAATCCTTCCACAATCTACTCTAGACACAGCTTTCTGCTCCCTCCCACTTCTGCACCGGCCAAGAGCTGTCAGCATCTCTCTGCACCCCAGACCCTCTTTATATGCAGAATTTATATGCAAACTGAAACCCCCTTTACCTGTTTCTCACTTACAAAAAGCATATTTCTCCTCAGTATTCCAGGTAACTCTTTCCTAAGAACAAGCCAGATCTGCAGCTGCATCATGGATACCCCAGGTAAAAGCAAACAGCAGACCAGAGAAATCCACTCTTTCAAAGTTGGGCTGGTCAAACACCCAAGGCAAAAAAGGGCGTGCTTGAGGCTGGTGACCTAATATTAGGTAATCTGTGACAGCATTTCAGCCTTTTGGGGACCTGTAGCCTGTGCCACACCTCAGTATTAAATACTCCTAAAGTATAGCTTTTACTCCTTTTAATCTCAGCTGAGACCATTTCATTAAATAAAGAAACCCCAGGCATTCTCAGCAGTCTTCCCCACCAATTTTTGCAAAAGGAGTTAGAAGCTGTTTCTAGCAAATTCTGGATCCAATCACAAATTGTCTCATTCACACAGACACTGTCAAATTCAACTCCAAAAACAAATTCAATCTTTTCCCCATTTTCCTTGAGTTTAGGTCTGGTACCATGAGGGCAAGCATCAGGAAATTGCAGAGAGGCACTCTACTCTTTCCATACTGTTTTAGATCACCTCAGTAACAGCAATGGCAGATGGCAGGCCTGTCGTTTGTGGGATCACTTCTCAAGGGAGTTTATAAGGGGACCTCAGTTTTCCAAACAGGATCTGGGTCCAAACTCTGGACAGCTCCTGGCTGAAAACATGGTACAGTTGTATGGGAAAAGAAAGGGGGAAAAAGTAGCCTTCTGCATCCTAACTACCCTGCCTTTTTCACAGCACTAAGAGACAGGATTAGTAGTATCTCACAAACTGCTGACAAGGTGAAGGACAAAGGAATAGTATCTGCAGGAATCTGAAATCAATACATACAAAAACAAACAGCCCATGTATCTGGGGGGGCCGGGATACAAAAGCCAAGTAAACAACTCATTAGTCACACTGATTCTCACCTCCTGTCTGTTGTCATAGGATGTAAGCACTTCCACATCAAATAAATGCCACAGATTTTCTCCTTCACCCCCTTCACCCCTCCCCTCTCTCCCTCAGGATCAGAGCTCTTGATGTTAAGGCTACAGTGCCCACAGTGAAGATTATGGGAAGGACAGGAGAACCAAGGCACTAAGAAACACTCCAGGCAAAAAACCTCTCAGGTCTCTGTGTTCTGAACAGAAAGCCCTTAGTGTTCCTCCTTCAGCTCTGACCCTGGTTTCACAGCATCACAGGATAACTGAAGTTGGAAGTGATCTCAGAGGGCCTCAGATTCAAACTCCTCCTCAAAGCTGGGTTAGCTCTGAGGTCAGGCCAGGCTGGATACTTTTCTACTTCTCAGTCCTTTCTAAAAAGGAAGAACAGAAAAAAAAGAAACAAGAAAAGAAAACAAAAAAAAAAAAATTAAAAAAGAAAAAAAGAAAGATGGGGGCAGGGAGGAACACACCACATGGATTTTGCAGAAAATTACCTTGCTGCTTGAGATCTGTCACACCAACCCTCTTCACAAAATAAAACTGCATAAAATGAAGAGCAATTTATGCCACTTTTAGCAACAAATATGTTGAAGACTCACAAAAGCAATAACCTTCTGAAATAATGAATAGAGTTAGGTTTCAGTTTTACATGTTCTTGTAACAACTGGTACCAAGTTCATTTGGACTGACAGCTGACACATCAGCTTCAGGCCACAGCTATTTGAAATGGCAGAGCTGCTCTACTTAATCCCCCGCACTGGCACTCATGCATAATGCAAAACACAAGCAGACACCTAAAAACCAGTGCTAAGTCTACCGGGTCTGGGATATTCAAAGGAATTCAAGGGTAACAGGCTCTCATTTGCCATCACAGTTCGACAGCAAACGGCAGCCTAACTCCCATGGGCTCCACTGAAAAACCCACTGGCAAATCCCACGGCACGTCTTTGTCTCTAATGATGCTCCCAGTGGTTTCCATGCAGATTCATTAGCAACAGACAGCTGATTCCCCAGGGAACTCCAAGCACCTCAGCCTCTCTCCCTTTCCTCACCATGATAGGCACCATGACAAGTTTTGATTGCATTTTTTAAGGCCTACTAAGACTTTCACCAATTGCAGTGGATTTTCCATACTGCAGGTTCAGTTGTTTACAGTTGGTGAAAGAAAGGGAGCACCATGCAGTGGTGTGGGTGCCTGGAACACCAGGGCATCACCCTGGAACAACCAAGATGCTGCTGCTACCATTTCAGAACAGAACACTTGCTATAGAAAAGTGTGTGTAAGCCTTGAAGATGTGAGGACAAACCCCATCAGTTTCTCTGCCAGTTGAGACCCCACACACCATTAACAAGTCAGGCCCTTCACACCCCAATAAAGCTGATTTCACAGCAGGAACTGAATTTGCTATTGGGTCTCAAAAAAACACTGGGAAAAAGTATTTTTCCTAAAGCTACCAAGGAAAGAGGAGCCTAATCTGTTTCCCAGCTGACTGAGTAAGGCAAGAAATTTGGTCTGGGAGCCGTAATGCTGTTATTTACTTTTGACCAGCCCAACCCTGTGAAAAAACAGCCACTGCATTTCTTAGGCAAACAACCACCTTCATGAATAAGAGATCTTTACACAAAAAGCAGATGAGGAATTATTTCAGAAGAGATCCTACATTAATTAGTCTTAGCAGCTTTTGGTGCATTTTCTGTTACAAGACAGAGAACAGAAGGAATTCAAAGTCTATGATGAATAAAGTCTATACCTAATAACTCTTCTCTACATCTGTATGCTCTCTACATCTGTACGCTGGATTTTTAATCATGGTAAAATTACTGGGATTGCCATTATTCTGCATGTTTCTGCTCTTTGTGCAGCTGCCGTCTTTGGTAAAACAATGAGGTTCCGTTTTCTGGTTTTGCCTTGTAAGTCTTCAGAGAAGTTTGGTCTAGACAATTTGGACCTAATTCTTGGCACAAGAAACACAAAATACACATTTATTCCACTGAAATGGCATTTATCATAAAGTTCCAATTCATACTCCAGGTTTTGGAGTAATATGATGATGCAGTCATTTTTCTTTTATTAAGGCCCAGTAAACATACTATTTCTAACACTGGGATTTACCAAAGAAACTATTTTAAAACTAACTCAAGCTCAGATACTGACAGTGTCACTTTGACACCAGCATGCATATTCATAGCATGCTGATTAAAAATGATTACGTTGATTAAAATTTTAACCTAGTTACATGGCTATGTTATCAGTTGTATTGGTTTTTAAAGCACATGGGTTTTAAGCTATTTTTGGCAGGCTGTTTTTCTAATGCATATCAATAAGAGAGACTTAAAAATAGGTCTGACTTGAAATCATAATTTGTCTGTGCATTAAATACCCACAGTCTCACCTTGGCAGGGCAGACTGCCTGACAGCTGTCTGCTCCTGCTTAATATTAATTTATTTAAGTATGAATTCCCTATTAAACTGTCTTTGTGCTACGCTTTGAAGCTTTAGATGGTCAATTACAGACAAACACGTGGTCCAACAGGTATTCTGCTAACAATGAACACATGTTTTATTGACCTACTTCTTTTCCAGCTCATTAAACACAGCTGCACTCAAATGATCAAGAGGAAAGAACCATAAAACCCCAAGAGCACTCTTCCTACACAGGATCATAAGGAACGTGCCCAGCTGCTGCCGCGGGGCCACTGCCCCACCCAGGGCAGCAGCACACCCACACAGAGCACCTCTCCAGGGGCAGAGCAACTCCCCTGCCCAGTGACAGCAGTGGGGAGAGGCATGGGAAACCCCCACAGCCTCCTCTTTCAGGTGTCCAGTGCGGGTGCGAACAAAGAGGGCTGCACCAATTTCCTGCTAGCCCGTCATCTGCTGAAGTAATTTGGCCATCAGGCTGAAGTCAAAACAAACTGCCATCAGTAAGGAGCACTTCTGCTTGAATGTTTGATGGGGAAACAGAAACCCCATAAAGTCACAGACCCAAACAGCACTTCCAAGGACTCAAGGGACTATGAACCAGCTGTCCTTTCTGCTGCCAGGCAGCACATCCCCACACTTCCCTCACCCACTGTCCCAATTCGAACCCTGAAAATAAAACACTGCAGTGAGGCTTTATCTCCTTCCCTCCAGAAAAAAAAAAAAAAAAAAAAAAAAAAAAAAAAAAAAAAAAAAAAAAACAAAAAAA
>JAODKT010001744.1:24498862-24531265 GCA_027576195.1 Cossypha heuglini
ACACAGCCCCATGCCAGACACTGAGAAGAAAGTTAACTCTACCCCAGCTGAAACCAGCAAAAATGCACTGTTCTAAATGCCAAGTAAATTAACAAAGAGAAAACAAAGCAAATGAATCTGATATACAGTTTTAAGAACAGGTTCAACAAAGTAATCACAATTAGCATAATCCGCCTTAAGGAATAGGAAGGATATTTCATATAAACTATAAGGAGTTACAGGATAGTACACATTGTTTCTGGAATTACTGCTTTTTCTCTCGCAAATTAAATATTTTACATCTCTAGAAACCATTTACTTTGATGAAAGCCACTATAAATTAATTATTTTTTTCCAAAATCAACTATCTCATTTGCTTATATGCATATATGTACAAATTTCTGTCCATTAAAAAATATTTAAATAACATTAGCCAAATAGAGTCCTATTTTTGTTCCTTGGGTGTGCATTTGGCTGTTTATGAAGATCACAGGTTTTCCTATGCTCCCCATAAAGATTTAAACTATGTTTTTCACTGCGTCACATGTATAGATCTTCATACTAAATGTCTGAGGCAAAATCTTCCCACATTCAAGTTTCAGTGGTTTTCCAGATCTATTACTTTTCAATTCTATTTCTGTAGCTACAACATCTGAATAAATGAAGTTAAGGTAGCAGCAGCAAACAATGCTGTTTGCTTCAAAGCTTAGAAGAATTAAAATTGCATTGATTTCTGAAATCAAAGAGGTGAATCCATAGGTAAATCCTTAGGCATAACTTTGGCTAGTAAACCTGACATGCCAATTAAATGCAAGACTAATTTATTCAATTCTCAGTCTAGTTGGCACAAAACCTATACTTCCCCTCCTTCCTAATTAGCCAAAGTACTTTCTTCTTTCATGCAGATAACTTCATCACCATTATTGTAAAGCATTAACACATTTTTCTTTCAATCATATTTTCCTCCTGTTGACTGACACACCTTTTCTAGTGAGGTTACTTATGCCAGTTTCAGCTTTGTGGGAACTTGCCTGAAGGTCTTTACTAAAGTTCCCTCCCATACACATACACCAATGATATATAATCATGATGTTAGCTATGTGAAGAGACCTATGTCTTACCTTAGGAAATATGAATGGAAAATTATGCACTGGAGTAAGGTAGCCCTTTCCATTTTTGTGTATTTATGAAGCTTAATTGAATATATGGTAGAATACTGTGTGATTAACTCCTTGGAAATGAGTTTAGATGGTGCTACTCTTTAAATAATTTAAGGGGGTTTTTTGAGAGAGCAGATTTCTTACAAAATACCTAATAATTCTTGGAAAGTTAGTCAAACCCAAGAAATTCCTTTTGTATACACACAAAACTTCAACTATATATTATGTCTGGCCATGTATGTATGTGGTACGTGGGTATCAGCAGTAAACCATACTCAGTATTTGTTTCTTAGTTCTACGCTGACTAATTATTTAAGGATATTTTTTGAAAGATGACTATGAGACTTTATACAAAAAGCTAGTTGGAAAATGCACCAAAATGCCATGAAACACTCATCCACATGAAAATACTGAAGATTTCAACTAACTTTTCTTTCCCTCATTGCATTTAAGTTTTCCTTCAAGGTGATTGGAACTGACTATATCCTGCATAGGTGTCAGGAAGTGGAGGCACAGGGTTGGAGACTTTCTGAAACTCTGCAAAACTCTCTGGCAAAGGAAATATGACCAAAAATACTCAAGAAAAAGGAAATCAGTTTCCTAGTATGAAATGTTTGTATTGTTCGATTTGATTGACATTGCTTAGGAACAAGAGATTTGCATAATTTCCACATGCAGAGTACCTTGGGGAAGTTCAGCACTATTCTCATTCCCCAGCATCTCCCTGTACAGTGACAGATGCAAGACAGAAGCAAGTCTGAATCATGCAGACTCATGCACTGCATGATCAGAGCATAAAATTATTGTCAGCTTCTGAATCAGAAATGCAACCATAGAATGTGATGTCACATCTTTCTGGGGGGAGGCTTCCAGCCCTGCCCTGCTCAAGCAATGCAGTGGTGGGCTTCACAGCATCATCTGAACCATCAGAATGCAAGGATCTGCTTCCGTCCTTTGCATAAGGTGTCTTGTGGCACCACCTGGGCAGTAACTGCACATTTTGCCAACACAGCCTGGTCAGAGAGACTTACACTGGCCTCTTGGGCAGGCTCTGTAGCCAGAGCTTGTTCCCAAGAGTACTGGGACTGCCCTGGTGCCCTGTTAGCAGGACAAGACAAGGATGTCTACACAGTATGTGTTGACAACAGCTGAACACAAAGCTGGTCCGTTGTGTGTTGAGACACAGAAGCTCCACCAGCTTATCTTAGAATCAGTGCAATTAAACTGATACAACCCAGTTTAATTAAAAAACTCTCATGCTCTCATGTGGGCTCAAAAGAAAGTATCCTGGTTAGCTTCTATCTATATGTTTGCCAGTGCAAGCTAAGCCACTTTTGAGGGGTTTAAACCCACATATATGTTCCTTTTCAAATTTGCACTAGCTTAGCTAACCTATAACTAAAATGACAACCACAGTCAAACTAGAACAAGTTTCACCAAGCTACTTATTCAGGCATTTTTAGAAATATTAATCTCTTTTACTAATCAGCTTGGTTTGCTATTGTGGTGATGTGACTAGCCTGCCCTGCCTTTGATAACATACTATTTTGGCAATCCACACACCAAAGACTATTAAGGCTATACTGGTTCCTTAATCACACATGTAAGACAATTAACAATTGTACCTGTGCATGTTTTTAATTCCTAATTCTACTGCCCACTGGTCTTTGCTGTGACCTGACCTGTATGAAGCTGGTGTGAGAACAGAAGTTATTCAGCACCACCAACTGCAGAAAAATGGGAGCTCAAGCATTGCTGCGATGTTGACATGTCATGTCTCCTGAAATTATAACTGTGCAGAAAACCCTACCAGATTATTTAACCTATTACACCAAAAGTGCACCATTGGCCCCCAAGACTTTTAGCTGTTGTGTTTTTCAATCCTGCTCTACATCTCACACTAATGAAAGAAGTTAGATCAAAACTAATATTGTGCAATGTGAGATATAAACCCCAGGCAGTTCAGAGTTTCTCATAAGTTTTTAGGACCTTTGAGAAATTTTCAGTGGATGCAGTGGTTAGATAGGCGCCTCTTCCACTCATTTTGGTAGCCACCATCAGTAACTGCCATGCAGCCTATATATCTTTGGGGGTATCAGTAAAATGCAAGAATAAAGAAAGGTAATGCAGTAAGAGCTAGTAATGTAACCTATTTCAAAGTTTATATTATTCCTTAGATGTTATACAATTGTCTATCCACAGATCTTTCAAGATATTTTCATTCCTCAATGGAGAAAGAAACTGGTGCTTGAACACTGATTATCATTCTAAGACATTAAGTCAAAAGCTATTCTAACCAGAAATTATCAAGTAATGCGTGTTCAAGTAATATATGTTCTCAATCAATCAATCAATAAAATGCACTTGAAAAAGAGTGATTTCTGCTCACGAAAAAAGGTCAAAAAGCATTGGGAAAAAGATTAAGAGAAAAACACATTCTGAGTACTATTATGCAGACAAAAAAAAGAGTTTTGTGGGTTTTTTTCAGTAATTTTCTGTAGTTCTGCTTATTTTCTCACCTATAAATTAGAATCTTGCAAAGAAGCACGCAACTGTTTTATCAGAATTTCTTGCTTCCACCACTACCAAGCTGTCTTTGTTCCTAGGACTGTTCAGCCAGAGAGGAGGCAAACTCTCTGTACTACTTCTTAATTAAACGAAGCATTAATTACCATTATTAAAGGAATTCTTGTTGCTTTTGCAGGTAAAAGACATCTGCTGGTAAGGACTAATGGATTTTCATAGTGCACTGGTTAATGCTGGCTGACAAGAAGTGTCCATTTTGATGTCCACCTGATTTTCTTTAGTCCCTGCTACCTAAGAACCTGAGATATTCATCCTATACACACCATCCTCATAAATGAGAGAACAATCTGATCTGTTGGTTCTGCTTAGAGAATCGCACACACACACTACAGCTTCATTGAAGTGGAATGCATTTTCACTTTGTAAACTGTCCAATTGATTATGTCCCATTATCTCCTGAAGGAGGGAAAAAACAACAAAAAAACATAACAGAGAATTGTATTTTCACCTTTGTCAAGGAAGAGAACCAGAGAATCACACAGTATGTCAAGTTGGAAGGGACTCATAGGAATCATGGAGTCCAACTCCCTGCCTCTCACTATGTAAAACTAAAGTGTATGAGTAGGAGCATCATCCTGAAGAATCCTTATAACAGGATGCGGAAGATTGACTGACAGACAGAATGGGGATTGATAGCAAACAGTCATCTAATCTGGCAGAAGTTAACCTCTAAACACATTAAATTTGACATGCATTCAGGAATAAACAGCAACAACGTAGCAGATCTGTTCTTAGCTCACCTCAAAAGAAGTAATAACTGCAAAATAACAGACAAAAAAGGACCACTAACTGGGATGCATTGAGCTCTGCTGACTACTTCCAGAGAGTTAATATTTTGTCTCATGGTTCAACAAGGTACCACTTCCCATATATAAATCTGTGTAGTCTGCAATCCAAAAATAACACTTTATCTCACACAAACAGGCAATCACAGAGAACAGGGCAGTCAAATTGACCATGGCAAGCAGCTTTAGCAAGCAAACCATGGCTCCCAAGGACAGAAAATGCAACTCCTGCAGACTCTTTGTCTGCAGGTGTTTATTAAGACAATCTCTCTCACTCTCACTCACTCTCTCTCTCTCTCTCTCTCACACACACATACACACACACAAAAAAAAAAAAAAAAAAGCAGGAGTATTAGAGTGAGTTACTGCATAGGTTGAGCTTCATACAAAAACACTGGGCTTGGAATACCAGCTGACTCAAAATTACTCAATCTGTTCCACTGCTGCAAGGAGTATGGTAGTGGAAACACGGGAGAAAGAAAACCTTCAGGTCTGGATGGATTCAAAGTCATGTAGTCTACTTGAAAAAAAAAAATACAACTAGCCTTACAAATGAAATATTAGATTACAAAAACTACTACTTTCTGACACTCAGCATTTAATTATTTTGCCTCTCTGTGCAGTCCTGATATCCCTCTACTAGACTATTATCCTTCAACTTCCCCTCTTCGAAAGATTTCAGAAATCACATCCATCAAAGCTGATGGGTAATTTCAGTTTTGGTTTTATCATTGATTCTTAAGCACTTAATTTTGTTTTATTGGTGCTTCTTAAGCACTGCCAAACAAGTCAAAACTGCAGCACATGCTATGCTAGCAGAAAGTGTTTTCGTTTGGGCTAGCAAGCATATATGGGTAAGTCATGTCCACACGGTGTTCACAAAAGCCAGATAAAAAGGGGGAGGTCAGAGGCCAATCCTTTACCCCCTCCTGCAGGCACAATCTTAGATGCCAAATGGTCTCTGCCTGTTATGGCTGAGTTGCCACCTGAGAAACTATGGAGGTGATGGCTTAAAGAAAGGCTCTACAGGTTTTCTTGTGAGAATGAAAACCTGAGAGGAAAAAAAGGCTGTTTGGGTCAGTGAGCTTTCCATATGTGGAGAAGCCAGACAAAATGTTTTGATTTTCAGCTGCTTTAGAGAACAGTTATGGAAATCAAGACCACACCCACCACGCAGGTATTAGAGATGAAGACATACCTGGTAGGTGAGCACCCAGACAGCTGAGTTCAGAGCCAGAATGCATCCTTCATCCTCAACAAAAACCTAATCATTTTTAGTAGTGCACACCAAAGCAGCTTCGCAGCTTCTTTAAGTTGCACCTCCAAACAATAAGCATCTCCAAGCATTTACACTGTCAAGGATGGAGCCACACACCAAATTCTTCCCCTAGGGGGCTGGTTGTTTCAGGGAATGGGGCAGCAGAGCCTGATATGTGCGGTTCACAGCAGCCTGGTGTTTGTTACTCCTGCAGGTGAACCTTTTTCTCCCTGGAGACAGTGGTCCAGGAAGAAAACAGCTACCTAAAACTTCACTAAGTGCTTTATATGCTTAAGCATTACAATAATTTAATTTTCCTACAAGATGCAAAGACACAATGTATCTTAAAAACACAGTAGCAGGGCAGAATAAAACATAGATTCTCATATTTATAATTTCTGTCTTCTCAGTTTAATAAATGTCTGCCCAAGTTTGGGGTTTGTAGGGTATCCAGCTTAAAATCACAGAATGGTTGAGGTTGGAAAGGACCTCTAGAAGACATCTGGTCTAAGCCCCTCTGCTGAAGCAGGGCCACATAGAGACAGTTGCCAAGGACCCCGTCCAGGTGGCTTCTGAATATCTCCAATGATGGAGACTCCACAGCCTCCCTGGGCCATCACCCTCACAAGAAAAAAGAGTTCTCTGGCGTTTCAAAACAAATCTTCTGTGTTTCTGTTTGTGTCCATGTCCTCTAGTTCTGTCACTGGGTGCCACTGGAAAGAACCTGGCTCCATTACCTTTAGAACCTCCATTTAGGTATTTTTATACATTAAAAGGAGCCCCCATTAATAAGAATCACTTCTTCTCTGGGCTGAACAGTCTCAGCCTTTCCTTACTGGACAGATGTCCCTGCTTCTCAAACAGGCACTTCACCAGACATCCATCCTCCTGTCTCGACCTCCTCTCCACCCCAGAGCTCTATGCCTTTCTTGTTCTGGGAGAGCCAGACTCCAGGTGTGTCCAGAGCAGAGAGGAAGGATCCTTCATTTGACCTACTAGCAATACTTTGCCCAGTGCAGCCCTGGAGACTACATGCCACCTTCGCAGACAGGCACATTGTTTGCTCATGTTCTACACCAGGACTCCCAGGTCCTTCTCACAGAATCAAAGATTCATAAAGGCTGGAAAAGATCTCCAAGATCATTGAGTCAACACACCACCATCACATCAACTAAATCATACCACTAACTACCATGTCCAGTTGCTTTCTTAACACTTTCCAGGGATGGTGACTCCACCACCTCCCTAGGCAGCCTGTTTCAATGCCTGACCACCCTTCCAGAGAGGAAATTCTTCCCAAAATCCACACCGAACCTTCCCAGTCACAGCTTGAGGCCATTTCCTCTTGTCCTTTTACTAGTTGCCTGGGAAAAGCTGACTCCCATCTCGCTACAACCTCCTTTCAGGTAGCTATAGAGAGTCAAGCTGATCTCCAGTTGGTGATCCCCAGCATCTACCCATGCATGGGGTTACTCCTTCCCAGTGGCAGGACTTTGCACTTTCCCTGCTTAAACTTCACGAGATTCAAAGAAAATGCTTGGATATGCCTGAATCTCAGCTTCCCACACGCTCACTCATTACATTAAGATCCAACAACCATCCTGTCCTATTGTCAAGACAGGTCCCTAGGAATGCAGTCAGGGGTGTAATTACAGTGGGAAAGCACAAACCTCATAGTCCCCTGTGCGTGAAAACAGGCTGTTTTGCTGACCGTGCTTCCAGTGCCACACAAGTTTCCTCTGCATTTTCACATTGTCTCTTTCTCTCTCCACCATTTCCTGGCCCTCGTGGAGCCTCTCCAGGCTCTGCTGGTACTCCTGCAGCTGCAGCGCCAGCGCCTGCCGGCCCTGCTCCAGCAGCTGCTCCTCGCACTCGCACTGCCGCTGCCGCTGCCCCAGCCGGCTCTGCCTCGCCTCCTGCTCCCGCTGCCGCTGCTCGCACTCGCGCAGCCACCGCTGCTGCTCCTGCTGGAATTGCTGCTTCAGTTTGTCTGTGTCGGCCAGCTCCACCCTTTGCTTTTCCAGATTCCGATACTTCTCTTGTTCCAAAACGAGGTTTAGCCGAGAGCCGTGGCTCCGACCGGTCTTCTCACTCTCTTGCAGTAGTAACCTGTGGAGCTCTTTGTGGCTGTCCTGGATAGCTAGTGCTGCCTAGACACCACAACAAAATCAGACACAAATGTTTAAATATCAGCATTAATCCATGTCTCTGTTTTTACACAGAATCATTATATAAAAATGCTTCCATTTTTTTGGGAGGTTATTCTTCAAGCAAATAAAGAAAATTCTGTGGTTATGCCTTTACAGAGAGATATTTCTAAAATAAAACTCAACTCTTTTGAGCACTACTAACAAAGTGTCTGGTTTACACTTGGTATTATTATACATGTTTATGTTACAGCTGTGCACATGCACTTCAACTACAGCTGGGGTCATGTTCTGTCAGAGGAAGTAAAGACACACAGGAAAAACGATATTTCATGGTTGAAGAAGGCAATAAGGCATTGGGAATGCTGTACTCACCCAAGTATTCCTAACACAGCTGTGCTTTACACACATAAAACTGCATTGTTTCCAGCAGAGCTCACTCTGACTTTAAGGCTCTCCTTGCTAACCTGCAACATCGCAGTCCAACTAACATCAGTCCTACAGGCACCTGCCAATATGCCATGCACCAGGACTGTACTACACACACCTGACCAAGGCCTCAGTGCAAGCACAAACCTGCAGTACAGTAGTGGCTTCAGGTCTGACGTTCCTGTTTTACAGCCAAGAGCTCTATATTCCATCCTTCACAATAAGGTTGTCACATTGCTTGCATTAAAAGTTGTGACATCCTCCAATAAGGCAAAAACAAACAGCTGGGATTAAGAGGAAGAAAACTCTAGATCTGCTGAGGCACTTATTGCACTGCTTATGTTCAAGAGCTGACATGGGAATCTATTTCAGCAGACATTCCACGTAGCCCCACTACCCTATGCTGTCCACCCTAGAAAGTTTTTAACTTCATGCAATGTGCCATCTGCACTTTCCTTGGCTCTTCCTCCAATATTGGGTCAGTTCCAGTGATTTGTAAACAGGACAAGATCCTCTGCTTGTTTCTTGGCACCTGACTGCCCATTCATGGTCTGAGCAATTAAAGGCATGATCCTAAACCTTACTTTTTGTCCCTTTTTGTTTTTCAATTACTCAAAAATTTTGCCTGAATTACAGGATTTTTATTTTGCTTTTGCATTGCTTCAATACACTTAACTTCTAAGCCCAAGGTGTCCAGGATTATTATGAAATATGCTAAGGTCAATAGGGTCTAAAAATTAAGTATACTCATATGAAACATTTAAAAATAGAATTATAAAACTGCAGCTAAATAGGAAGTAGGTTAAGACATTCAAACTTAGCATAAAAGAGGCAAATACTTCAGACTAACAAGTAGGTCTTACAGAATATATAAAGTAAGTGAGATTTAAACATCAAAAATGAGCTGAGCTTGCTACCTGAGCTACCTGGCAAAGTTACTGATTACTACTAGCCAGGAGAACAGTCTAATCAAAATATAATTCTTTTTCAATTTTTTGAACTATAATTTCAGAAATCCATATGTGGAATGACATCATTTCACTTTCCTGCAAGGTTTTTGGACTGTACAGACATTCTCTTTTGGGAGGAGGGACTGATCTCCAAGCAAGTTAATACTAATCAGTTCTTAAAAGAAACTTACCACTGATGTAGAATAGAACTATATTCTGTGACAACTTATGCAACAGTCAGTAGAGATCAGTATCAATTAACATAATGTCTAAAAGCAGGACAACATAAAGACAAATCTTTAAATTATTAGGACAAATTAATTACTCTATGAAGTTGGTAGTGGAGTAGTCACCTGCATGCTGTATAAGAGACGGGTTAAGTTCTGGATTGCTTGTACAATCTAGAAAATAAAAGAGAAGATTTTCAAAGGTTTGATCACTGTTAACTAAATAGTTACTACGTTCTGTCTGGGTTTTAAATTAACTCACCTCTGTCCCTGTAGATCCTGAAAAATTCATACTTGCTCCCTAAAATAAACATATGTAGCTTTAAAAAGTTGTTTTAAATTTTAAAATTGTATAATCTAGGTATTTTTTTTAAACTAGTGGGGACATATGGCTATGAAATGTGTACTGAGTCAACCCTTTATGTGGGTGTATTAAAAAAGACAGAAGCAACAATCTATTAAGACTAATAATTCATCAGTAATGGTGTTTCCATGGAAATTACTAGAGATTCTGAACACAAGTGTACAAATAAAACTATTTCAGCCACAATTTTAATGCCTTATGAGTAATGCTACACAGAAAAGACATTCAATTCATTCTTTGATTACTTGACAATTTTGAAACACAATAACCAGACTTCTGTACAGCACAGTAGGATGAAACAGCATAAGACTCTTCAAAAATAAAGATAATGTTCTAAGAAACTAGAAAGAAGTCATGCTAATTAATGACAAAAAATACCTTAGGTGTTCTCTGAGATGCTGTGCCCAGTACAAGAGGCACCAGCATGGTCACTACTGTCCTTTGCAGCAAGGCACAGCCGCTTCACACTTTCCATCCTGCTCCCTTTTCCTGAGAAGCTGTCTAAATTTACAGGGTGAAGCTACCCATAATCCCTTCAGCATGAAGAACAGTTCCTCTGAGAAAGATAAGGTGAAATGGTGGGGACTGTTTCAAACACAATCCCATCTGAGACTATGCTGAAAAAACTTCCTGTATGATTTTTCTCTTTTTCTTTTCCAGAGAAGCAAAGGAGAGTTTGGGGAATATTTGTTTTCTCTCTGATTCTTTTAAGTTCTCCACTGAGTCTCATTTTCCACCACAGAGAGCAAAGCATCTGCTACATTTAGATGCAATAACTGAAAATGAAAATGAGAAACACCAGCCCACTAAACATAACCCAACGCAGACACCCATGGGGCAAAAGGAGTACCAGCTGCATCATTTCCTCTGCTACTCTTTCTGTCATTATCTTTCTTCACTATTTCCTTCCATTGCCCCTCCTCCTCACTGCATCCACAAGCCATAGAAAAGCTCAGCTCTGCTGTAAAAGCAGTGGATTTTGCACGGATGTCTCTGTGCAGCACAAGGATGGAATCAAGATAGCTCTGCTTTTCCTTAGCTGGATGGTGAGCAGCTGGTAAGGAGGCAGCACAGGGCCAAGAGGGAGAGAAAGAAGGTAATGCTGGAAGGGTGAGGAAGAGCATACAAAGGAGAGCCTGCGCACTGAACAAGAGCAGGGTTTCTTTCATGTTTTTAAGCCCTTTCTAATTTGAAAGCAGATTTGCACAGGGGGAAGGTTTATCTGGCATTGGCTTGACCAAGGAGTTGCAAGTGGCCAGTCCCAGTGCCCATGGTGCCCCCACTGCAGCACCACTTGAGCACTAGGACATGGGCTGAGGCAGGTTTAGCTGAGCTGGCACAAGCCCTGCAAGTCCAGCTAGGAGTGAACAGTAACTTCAGGTGTTTAACTGTGCTGAAGGCCATCACCACCTCTCTGCTGCTGCTCCTGAACCTTGGTTCAGAGAGATGAGGACAGTCAGGGCAGATGAGGGCAGGCTGCACTGTGCTTTGGACAATGCCCACAGAGATACACCTATAAGGCAGGGGCAGGAGAGACAAGGTGGGGATCACCTCTCACAGCTGTCACTCATGTTGCAGGGACAATGCTCTTCCTTCCAGTATCTAACCTCCAGGCTGGGAGCTCTTGCCACCCTGTCCATCTCTTGTTTTCCCAGCTAGTTGGGCTGAGTCCAGAACTGGCACCTCTCAACCCTGGGACTGCAGGCTCACCTCCCGGGAAAGCCTTTGCCTTGCCTCTTTTCTTTGCTCACTCTGCCACCTCCTGGTAAGTCTGATTCTGACAAGGTATCAGTATGTGCCTTGCCTAAGTAATAGGCCATAAAATAATAGGCCACTTAGGGTGGAAGAGTTGCTGAGGGACAAGAGGATGCTGGTCCCTCCAGCTTAATGAGTAAGCATAGCTTCAAAGTTAGAGGAGGTTGCCAAAGACCTTCTCCAGTCAAATTCAGTGAAATCCAGGAAACCTCCAAGGGTAGAGACCCCCACAACCTCTTTGGACAAACATTGCTCCTTCATCATCCTTGCACTCAATTTTTTTCCTCATATACACTCAGAATTTCCCTTGCTGCAACTTGTAATCTTCAATACTCATCCTTATGTTGTGCACCTATGAGAAAAGCCCAGTTCTACCTTCTCTGTAACCCCAGTATCAAAGTTTTTATGTGGAGCTACTGTAATTTTTAATGGGCTATATCTGAGCTCCTCTACCCTCTCTAGGCTCTATTTCTCTTCACCTAGCTTCTCTGCTCCCTCACTTGGACTTTTGTTCTCAATTTTTTCCACTCACATTCTTCCTCCTGCTCCCTTCTATCAGCAGTTGGATAAACAGAGGTAAGCATAAGGTGAGGTTATAGAGCTATTAGTGTGTTAGCAATATAGAAAACAAGCAAACAAACAAAAGGTTTCAGGCACACAAGCCCTCTTTCAGACCTGATGCAAAGACAATATGTAAATGCTAAACTTTCAAGCAAAGTTTTCTTTCCATTACAAGTTCTGTATCTCATATTCTTCTCTCTCCCCTTTATTCCCCTTGTGGTTCTTATTCTCCACCTAAGAACTATGCTATTACTCCACACAGTAATCCACGTTGCTTACTCCAACACTCTGTTTCTATGTAAAATTTGTCATTCCTGGTTTTGTCCAGAACTGATTTTTGGTTCTGCTTTTCTCAGCAGATTTGCTTATCAGCTATAGGACTTTGCAAAATGAGCATTTTCTCTTCTATTCTCTAATTTCTCCATTTTGTTTTGATTCAAAATTCTGAAGCGAGCTAGTATAAAAATATCCATCCTATCTTATATGCTTGTTCTCAGGACGAAGTTCTTCCTATGCACAAGTCTTCCTTGCATTAGCTGAGGGCTCTGTCACTGCAGAAGACTTTCATCCTGTTCACAGGAGGAGGGAGTAGAGGGAATACTACTCCAGCTCCATAGACAGGCATCTATTGAATGATGACAGCAGAGACCCATGCTTGTAAGCAGCCCATACAAGTGGTTTGAAAACACTGCCTGTTATTGCAACTCAGTGATCTTAAGCCTTGCAGGAAAATCATTCTGTGCTTGGATTATTTATGACTGCTTTTAAAAATTTAATTATTAATTGCAGTGACCTCTATTAGACTGAATTATCTGGATCTGAGTGAAATTCCCAATAAAAATTTGGCACCGTGCTCGGACTGCTGTGTGCAAAGCAGGAAGAAAAGCTGATTACCATACCTTATCCTCAGAATTGGCACCTGCCATTTCCTTTTCAACACTGAGATCGATTTCTGGTGATTCTTCAATTTCTTTTCTTTCTGCATCTAACAAATAAAGCCCCAAGAAAATGCCAAAGAAAGGTGTCAAAGCATATCCTGACTAGAAAAACAAAAAGCATGCTTTTTTTCAGCTACTCAGGATGATGAGAAAGTGATTTTTATAGTCTATAGTTACATAATAGATCCTAGGCTAGGGAAAAACAAATTTCAAGCCAGGATGGCACACGTGGCACAATCCAGTTTTTCTACCTTACAAATTAGCACTATTTCATTTATGAAAAGTTGGAGATAAGTGTAACCATAACACTAAAAATGCTCTGTAGCAATGTTTTTTACATAACTTTATTCACTATTTTGTTGTGAGAAATTAATGCTACTTTTTGCAGCTGAAATTATTGGAATATCAATCCTGGGTTTCAAGCCTCCTCACAAAAAGGGAAATGGCCTATACTGCAATATAGACTTGATGCAGAGCTGAATAACAATGACAAGAAAGTGTACTTTCAATGAAGTTATATAACAATTTACACTACCTGAGCTCAAAGACAACTTTCATTACATTATTTTCTATTGATTCTGTCCTAGACCATGGAGGCTTTCCAAAAAACCAATCCAGTGTCAATTATTTTAGCACTCTGAAGATGTAACAGCATCAAATTTTACTCACCAGCCGGAACAGATTCCACTATTTCATTGGCAGTGAATCCATCCTTCACACTTAATTCCTCAGTACTTTCCCCTGGTGATCTGTCTGTTTCGCTCACTTGTGATGTTACAGCAACATGGAGACTTTCAACTAAAGAGGAAAACATGCAGAATTATAGAGGCCCCTTAAATAGTTCCTTAGTGCATGAATCAATGACATAGAATTGATTGACCATGGAATAATTTAGCTTGTGAGGGACTTTCAGAGGTCACCTAGTCCTACACTTACCTCAAACCTGGTCAGTCTTGACCAAGGTCAAACTGTGTTGCTGAGAGCTTTACACACACAAGCCTTTAACACATCCAAAGATGGAAACTTCAGTTAACTGGAATTGCCTGTGTTTCACTACAGGGCTATTGTTTTTTGTCCATGTGTTCTTTTATTGTCATGCACCTCTGCAAAAAAATCTGGCTTCTCTATATCCTCCCATTAAGCTGTTGCAGACAGTAATGAGGTTCCTCCAAGCCAGCAACCTCAGCTTCTCTTCAGACGTCGTGTCCTCCAGCCCTCTAGTCATCCTGGTGCTCTTCACTGGTTTTGCTCTACTTTGTCAATGTCTGTCTTGCCCAGGGGAAGTACTGCATTCGTCATGGCAGTCCAGATAGGACTCACCAGGGTTAAGTAGAGGAAGAATCTCCTCCCTCAACTTGCTGGCAACTCTCCTCCTACTGCAGCAGCCCAGGACGCAGTTGGCCATCATTGCCAGAAGGGCAACTGCTGCCTCATGGTCAACCTGCTGTCGAGTAGGACTCCCAGGTCCATTTCTGCAAAGGTATTTTCTCCCTAATCTGTGTCCAGCCTGTACCAACACATGTGATTGTATCACCTGAGATGCAGAACTTTGCGTTTGTCTTTGTTGAATGTCTAGGTGGTCCTCCTGGCCCATTTTCCCAATCTGTAAAGGTGTCTCCAGCTCACTGAATGCTCCACTGCATTCAATGACACTCATGAGCTTGCTAAGAGTGTACTTAATTGTGCGGTTAATGGCCTTAATAAATATATTGAACACTACTGGTCTCAGTAAACACCCCTAAGAGAATCCCCTAATAACATGATACTGACTGGACTTCCTATGACTGACCCTTTCAGCCCAGCAGTCCAGCCTGCCTTCCAGTTAAGCAGTTTACATCAATTCACATTTAAGGACATGACAGCCATTCCAAAGTGTTGAAGGTCTGAGAGATGTCAAGGTAACCAACATGCACTCTTCTCTTACCACAAAACCTGTCAGGTTAGTCAGATACAACTTGTCCTAATTAATCCATGACAGCTGTTCCAAATCATCTTCCTGTCTTTCAGATTCTTGGAAATGCCTTCCCGGTGGATTATCTCAGAGATGCTGGTGAGACTGACTGCTTTTTTGTTCTCTATATATTCCTTTTTGGAGTGTGAGGTTTGCTTTCTTCAAGTCATCAGGAACCTCTCCTGATCACTGTGACTTTCAAAGTTGACAGAAAACAGCCTCACAGTGGCCAGCTTGCTGAGCAGCCTTGGATTTATCCCATCTCATCTCATGGATTTATGTAGATCTAATTTGCTTAAGCACTTTGTAATTCTGTCCTTCTCTACTCTGAGCAATGCTTTATTCCCATAGAGTCTGCTATTAGCTCAGGGACTTAGCATTTCCATCCTGGAAAATGATCCCCACAAATTGTCTACAATGTACACAAATGTAAGCTCCCACAGAGTGTTGTAGTGTCCTGAAATCAAAGACATCATCAACATCAACAACAGCATGAGAGAAAGTGAAAAATAAAGAAGTGGGCAGAATAAGGTGTGTAATAACTATAGGCTTCCATTTTAAGTATTTTCTGTTTTATCACTGACTTACAGTATCCTACGCAAGTTTAATCAATTTTTAGCAATAAAATGCTCTTTGATTTTATAATGATGATGAAAACCAAGTGTCCTGGGGTGATTTATGATGCTGCATTTTCTCCCCATTCATCTGTTTAGCCCAGAAATAAGATTTGTACCTCTAAAACTAGATCTGAAAGTGAAAGGGGGAGAAGGAGAAGCGGTGGAAAGTCTGAGGCAGATATATTCAAACCAGAGATAAAAGCTTTAGCTTTCCTTCTCACAGACTGTGCTGTCTGCAGCACAGACAGCATGAGAGAGCTCCTTTGCTTTTAGTGTTCTAGCTAGCTGAGGCAGAGAAGTTCCCCAGACTGTAGTTGTTCTTCTTCTTGGAACTGTTCAAACTTCCTCTGGACTGAAAACACAGAAAAACACCGGAAAACACTGAAAAACACCAGGAGCTCACACCTGTGTGCCACCAGGCAGGAGACATGGCATTTTCCAGTGAAAGACTGATAAGAGACTAAGCAAGCCAAGCTACACCCCACAATAATGATTTTCTGAATTTGTCATCTCTTCAGATCAGCAAGAGGTTTTACTGTTTAATATTATTCATTTTTTAATGCTTGTAATACTTTGCTTGTTAAATAAACACTTCTACTTTTCTCCAAGGAAAGCTTTTCCCAAACCAGTAGGCAGAGGGGCCTGAATCTGCTCTCTAGAGGGACCCCTTTTGGAGTTTCCTCCCAAATTTGCCCTAAATCAGGACACACAAGCTTTGTAGGTTGAAATGCTGTTAGTAGCACTCAGTTCTCAATTTAGGTGATGCTAAAATCAGGACTCTGATTTTTACCAGGGCTCTTTTCTACCGCATTTAGGAGAAGTTTAGTTGAAGTTCCAGCTGGGCAAGGTATCTACAAATACCATTCCCTTCCTTCCTTTGTAGGACAGCACTGTAGATGGTGCAGCCATCTATCAACCTCCTGTAAGATAGCAGGCAGAAAAAACAGGGCTCCTACAACAATTCTGGAAGGTGTTTCTCGGCAGAAATTGTATTTGCTCTGTATGTGATCATACAGGATTCTGATCTGACATCAAAATCAGCCAAGGTAGGTGAAAGTCTGGGACTAGGTGCAATATCATACTTCAACCCCTGCTGTCCCTACTGTAGGGACAGGTAACAACCTAACACCATGCCCTTGCCTGCTTATATTTGATGCTGTGCCCTAAACATATCCATTATTTTACAATCTGGCAGGTACCCTCTCCTGTATCTGACAAAAATAAACATGATAGATTTTTCTTCTATGCGGTTTGGCAATTTTTGACACTGCCACTTCTTGACACTTCACAGAATTGCAACACAAGGCCACATGGTTACACTTGGTTACCTTAAAATATCTGCACATATGAAAAGCCACCAACCCACTCCTCCCATGTAAACTCACCCTCTCTGAGTGCTGCTGCCAGCAGTGGAGCAGCCTGTGGAGTTTCTCCAGAGTCGGGTTTGATAAGTAGGTGAGGTTCTACATGGACATCATCAAACCCACACAGATCTCCCAGTTCTGCATAGATGCGCAACTTTTCTTCTAAATAATTGCAGATTTGCTGGTCATGGTTAATCAGTGATTCTATCAACCAAAATTGAACAGTGTGAAATTGAAAACTGTATAATCATTTTTTAATGCAGGGAAAGCATGCTCCCCATTCACCTTTCTATGCTCTGTAGAAAGTGCTAATTCAAGTTAAGCTTCTTTTAAGTGGCCGGGACCCAAATTCATGGAAGTTCATCCCACAGTCTGTCCAAATGAAAGCTAAAACACACACCCTGGCAGAGCCTAGGCCAAAACCCTACCCTGATGAGGTGGCTTTGGCTGCCCTCTCTGGCCCTCATTACTCCTCATGCACTCACAGTGACATATCAGTTCTACCTCCTGGAAAAGCACTTGGCTCATGTGTGCCAACAATTCAGGGTCTCAACATCAAAGAACACCTACTTTCAGCAGAGGATGCCCTTCCCTGTGGCTCTCAATAGGGCAGACATTGCTGCAATTTCTCTCCTCACAGCAGTATAAAGATGTGGAAGTTAGGTGTTGGGACATCAAGAAAATAGAATTTATCCTTATTAGCTATATTTGCAGACAAAAATAATAGCAGCAAGGAACAAAGTGTCATAAATAAGCACAAAGCCACACAGCTTTGAAGATTCAAGATATTTTCACAAACTCGGAACTACTTGGTCCTGATGCTTATCTGTGAAATTCAGTATTTGTTTTGAAAACATGCATTTATGTTTTTCTTTTTTAGCTATAGTAATGTAGGAAAAACATTAAAATGTTTGGAAAAAAATGTACTTCTCTTTCACTACACTCACATTATACCATCAGACCGCCCTATCTGTGTCTGGTGTGACTCTGCCTCTTGAGCCACTTGGAAGGCACCAGCTAGTATGGGTGCATGACTAATTCATCCTGAATTCTGAGGGTACCAGAGCTCTCAGAGTGACAGGAAAGGTACCACACCTTGATATTTCTGAATTTTGTATGCCTTGGCCTCAGCAATACGTCTGTCCTCATCAGATTCATTCATTTTTACTTCTTCTTCTTCCTCTGGACATCTTCAAAGAGAAAAGATAAAGATGGATAAAGCAAAATCTGCACATCCTCTATTCATCTTCAAAACAATGTTATGTTCACAATAAACAGAACACAACACCAGCACCTTTTGCAACAATCCAGAAGCATGCCACTTGTCTGCCTCTTTAAGAAGCAGTAAGTGGACGTCAGGTAGACTGAAGGACTCCTTTTTACTCTGGTAAGGCTGCACTGTGCACACAGTGCACAGGTCTGCTGTCCCAAGCATAAACTTGGGTCCATCAGAAGCAATGTTTTCCCTACCATTCTTAATGAGCTGATGCCAAGATGTCAGGCATGATTTGTGATTTCCTCAAAATGGTTGCATGGACACCAGGGGACTCTGGTGGCAGCCAGTGCCAAAGGCAAAGGTGAGGGAAGGCTGGTACAATGGCTGGTAAGGATGTCTCATGAGGAACAGAAAGGGTCTGCTAATCCAGTGGGAAAGCAGGAGGAATATGAGAAGTGTGGAAAGAGTGATGAAGAGGTTTTGGCACCTTAAGCTCAAGCCAAACTCAAGATGACCCAGTGCAATGCAGAACAAAGAACATGAATATCCAATCAACCTCCCATCTGCTTTGGACTACCAGCATGAAAACCAAACCCCTTTTTCCCTACCTTTCCACTGCCTCTTGAATATGCCTCATCCAGTTGTTACGTTCTTCTTTGGAGCTGGTATGAACCTCATACATCTCAGGCCCTGCAGATGAGGCACTGATCAGAAACATCCCCCTTTCCTCGTTGGCTACTTCTCTTACTATGAGCTTCTGAAGGGAGATAACTGAAGGCTTCTGGTCCTGGAGGAAACAGTCAAAGCAGATGCATAATAAATCACTTCCTTATAAAACATCACACTCTTGGAAGAACATGATTTTTCAATTCATTTGACTAACACTAGTCCTGATATAGTCAGATTATTGAAAGTTTTGAGTAATCAGACATCCTTTTAAACTATTCTTTGAAATATGTTACAGTGTTAACGAACAAATTAAGCACTAGATATGTGCTAAAAAGAAAATCTCAAAGGCTCAATGATACTGCGACACAATATTCATATAATGTTTATATTTATATAGTTTGGGGACCATGCCCTTTCCCATCTTTTATGTGTGTTGACTACTATATTTTCAGTAATGATTGTTCTTGTCTTTGTTTTATGGAACAAGAAATTTAAATTTATATTAGACAACTGGAAGAGCCTACATTACTTCCCACCTTCATAGTCATGTAAGGTACAACATTAAAGATATAATTTTGTTATTTTCCTTAAAAAATTATTTACTTTTGGAAACAAGCTTGATTTTCTACATACTGACATATTACAGTTCTGAACACAATACCAGGATTTCAGAAAAAAAAATTTATGTGGGAATGAGCTAGATAAGGAGCTAGTTTTTGAGAAACATAAAAACAAATGTGCAGTGAATGTGTTCAAATATTTGATATTATACTCACAACAGCTGCAAAGATGTATTTTTGATCCTTTTCTTGTAAGAACAGTAGTACATCAGTTAGAAGCAGAGCTAAGGTGTCTTAAAATGAGAAAAGGAAAATAATGGCTTTTTATTAAAATCTGTGCAATCAGTGTTAAATTCTTCCTTTATCTTTTTAAAGGGATAAGCCCTGATGAAGAAATATCTCATAGAATCCTACACTAAACTAAACAGAAAATATCTGAATTAGCCTACGGTCTGCATGAAGCACTTGCACATACCTGCTTTGTATCTCCCAGAAGAGTGCCCCATGCTGGAGCACAGGCCCAGGGAAAGAAGAAATCCTTGCAGTAATCCAATGGCAGTACAACTTCCTTAAGCCACTCACACGGCAAAAACTATCTCGCATAACCTTGCTTTGTCTGTGCTGTAACGTATACTCACAGCACAGTATTACATTGGTAAAAGCATTTCTAGAATAAACACCAATATACAGCTTTATAAAGTTGCACAGCAAATACTAGTAGGCTCAAATTAAAAAAAAAAAAAAAAAAAAAAAAAAAAACCTACAACCTCTAATACATGCTTAACACCAAAAATCAAAATCTGAGGTTGCATGTAAAATTTGTGCTCCAGCCAAATGTGGAATTTCTTTTCTACTGCAGATGTCTCATTACCACAGAATTGTTAATGAGCTATTTTCAATGGCAAATACTGTGAACAATAAAAATATACAAGCCAAAACACTATATTATGAAATGAAATTGGAAAACAAGAAGGAGGGGACTGGAAGGAGAAATGCAGATGCCACTGCATGTGAACTTGTGTTCTCACATAGATTACTCTCAAACCATGGCAACTTCTGGAACTGATCATCCAGAAATTAGTGGGACATTTGCAATACCGTTATCTCAGACATTCTTATTTGCAGTATAGCACAAGAAAATGTTTTCATTCTTTAACCACTCTTTGGATGTTATTTGCAAAGAGTTAAAGGACTTTATTGCTCAGATGAGATACCTTTGAACCGACCAGTTGCTGTCTTCCAGTACACTAAACCTTCATGAAGAAGTATCCTCTCTTTCCTCATCAAGTCTTGCTTCCTAAAAACGTGGCCATTTTTCAGCTTTGTATACGTTTTATTTTCAGTTCTACTCAGAATTTCCAACAGCTTTTGCTTTTTCTCATACTCATTCACTTTCAAATCTACTGCTGCTATTACATCCTTAATTAGACGAAGGGCTTTGCACAGGTCTTTATGTTCTTCTGTTCCTTCTGTATGAAACAAAAAATAAACAACATGACATTAGTCAGCATGTTCAAGAGAAGATGTAATACCTTTCTGGAAACAATCAGCATGATGCAAAGCTTAAATTGATGAAATTGTTAGTTTAAGTTGAACCTGGCAACCATCTTACTAGAAATATTAGTGGTATATACCTTTGTTTGACCCACCTATTAAAAGATGACCTGTACCTGAGATTTATTCATTAGCCAAAACAGCATATTGAATAGTTTCTGACATATTTATGAGGTGCAAGCACCTAAAAAAAAATAGCGGCTTAGCATATCATATAGTATATTATTCTTCTGGCTAAGCAAAAGAGCCCTGGAAACAGGATGGCAGGTACAAAGGATTTGCATTTTATGTGCAACTTTCTACAACGCTCATTTACTGCCCATTAGGAGGGCAATATCTGTGAGTTAATAGTAATTATAAAATGTTTTACTAAGTTCCAGAGGGCATTCAAGCTTTGCCTGAAAAAATGGAGAGTAATTTACAAAACATTTCCCTATCCCTACTTAGAAAAGACTCCTTCAGCATTAACTCCAAAGGTGCAGATGTGTATCTGAGCCCAAAGGTGCAGATGTGTATCTGAGCTAGTTCACACATTTTAGTTAAGGTCTTTTCTTAAAACAAGTATGCTTTTCTGGACTTTCTGTGGCCTACCTGGCTGGAGTATCAGAAATCTTCACCACCCAGCAGTGACAAGGCCTATATAGACCAGACACCCTTGTTTAGGTGACATTTGCCTAAACAGTAGGTGTTTATGTTGCTCTGGCTGTATCTCCACAGAGCAGTTGATTTCTGCTCTGCTCAACAGAGCAGAATATAATCTTTTGTGATATTGTAGCTGCGCAAATTCCTTACATTAGAAATGTGCTAGGATTTCAGACATGAAGCAACTCTTTAGCTTTTATTCACCTTTTGAGTATTGCAATATCCTTTCAACCAGAACAGGGTATTTGGTGATTCGCTGGGTGACGAGCAGAATGCATTCAGGGATTCCTCGGCGTCGTGCCAACAGGTTATTATTTCTCAGCTGCACAGATACAAATATATACCTTAAGTAGTCAATGCATATTAAATCACCAATTGACGAATAAGAAATACGATCTAAAAGTATTAGAATAAGTTAAAACAAGTGCTGGGTAATCTGAACCATCCCCAAGGAACAGTTGCTGTGCTGAGGGATGAGGCGTACTGTAACAGGAACATGTGTGTAATACACACTAGATGCCAAAGCATTCTAAAATTTGAAAGAAAACTGTGATTCATCAGCTCACTAGTAAAGGAGGAAAAACTTTTGCCATTTTTATTAGCCATTAAAAGTGAGTTACCAAATATAATTCCAACCCTAAATCTAAGTAATAGCTATGTACATTTTTCCTGAGCGTTTTGTCAAAAGTGCCCATGATTCTGTATTAACTTACTTTAATAAAATTCTGGAACTTCTTGTTTTGTTGTAGCTCTTTGAAGAGATTAACAGCTTCTTTCTGATGGCTACAAAACTCTCCGTATATTTTCTCCATTTTAATTGCATTTTCCTCTGAAAACTGAAGAAATTAATAAGTGAATTGTGCTCAGCATTTTACCTGGCAGGAAAGTGTATACCTTTAACTAGTGAATTTTGTATGGATAGGGAAGTTTTACATTACTGGTTTATCAAGTTCTCTGAATTTCACTAACAAGGCCTGTCACTATAGAATGAAAGAAGGCTAGCTGTTTTGAAGAGCAAGAAGAGGAATGCAGGCTGGAGAGAGCACAAGCAACCTCCACTGTAGTCTTGCTAGTAACAGCTAGAGCATTATAACAGCATTTCCTTCACTTCTTTTCAAACACAACCCTCTGAGGTTCATTTACTTCTCTCTTATGTTCACATTGCTTCTAGACAAGGTAACAGCTCAGCTCTTTATTTCAGTGGAGTAAAAACAGACTGACCAAAGGTGAAAAGCTACATCTCCTTTTCACAAAACACTGAGGTGTGAATGCCAAGCCATCAGTTAGCTATTCTTTGGCCACAGGAAACACCTTGCAACCACCCCTTCCCTAGTGAGCAGTATACTGGGATGTAACATGCCAGATCACTGTAAGAAATTCGTGGGTAGTTTCTTTTCCATCATCAGCTCTTCACACCTCTGCTCAGCTGATGAAAAAGAGAATCCATTGCTCCCATTTTTTGCAGTACACAGTATGACAGCAGCCTTCTACTGCAAACATGACAAAGTTCATCACTTCCCTTGTCACTCACAGCACATAGGGAGAAGTCCACCCCAAGTTCATCACATTTACCTGACAATAATGATATTTTTTTGCATTGCTATTTCATTCTGAAGTAATCAGGGGAGGACAGGTTTTGAATCTTTTTCAGGCAACCATAACTGTCTTCTTGCCCACAGAAGTGTACTCTCCACAGAAGGAGTTAAAAAATTGTTTCAATTTGGAACCCTGAGCACTTAAAGGACTAACAGAACTGATGCTTCTACCTGCTGCACAAGGATGTCTCCAATTCTGCTGATGACAAAATTGCGCTCGCTCCCTGCCTCACATGATTCCTGCCGTCTGTCCTTCATTCTGCAGAAGAATTGCCTGTGCATCTCCAGTAGCTCATCTAAGCAGGGAAATATTCTGTCCACCATGCTGTGGTCAAGCTGCAGTTCTTCCTTCATCCCTCTCCTGAATATTTCAGACATAATGAACAGGGTATGGATGTGGTGTACTTCTGTTTGCATCAGCTCTGTGATAAAAAAGAAAAGAGCATAGTGTAGTAATCACCTGAATGTTTTGCACACCTAAAATAGACTTTAGTCTATCAAATACACAGTCATAGTCCTTTTTTCTGTCAGCCTCAAACCTAATAAATTATGTCAGTAGGAAGATTTAATTTAATTGGCTCTGACACAATTCTCTCTGTATCCCACCAAAAAAGTTGTGGTTGGTTGTAATTGCTTGAGCTGGGGATCAGATGAGGCCCCTTCCATTTCAGCCATTCTGTGAACAGGCTAGTCATGTCTCTGGTAGCCACTACTATCCATTTCCTTAGTTCTAGGAAACATTATAATTTGTGATAAAAATGTTCTTTGAACCTTTTTGTTGTTTTATGTTGAAGCATTCATTCTTCTGGACATAAACCATGTAGGTTCCCTCTCTATTCAATACACCAAATTGCTTTTAAACCTACACACAGCTTTGAAATACTGACCAAAAATGACATCCTGCCGCTTGACGACATCCTTTTCTTGCTTGCTACAGAACATGGGATCCACAACAAGACTCCAGGACTCTGCCTCAAACTCTTCTGCATCTGTGCAGAGATCAGTCCACTGAGACAAATCCACATCATCTATGACAAAATTTATATTTCTTTAACACCACACATATAAAGAGTAAAGGAAGTTCCTTGGCACATGCAGATCTAATCGTATAGTAAGGGCAACACATCACAGAGATGAACTATAGGTAAGACTTCTGTAAAGGCTGGCACTGTCTTTACTACAGCAAAGTTCCCCAGATGTCAATATTATTACCAAAGAGCTGAATTGCTTTTGTGACAGAAGGGGAGGAGAATAGGAAAAAAACAAACAACATTCTTCTTTCCTCAGATTAAATTCTTTTTATAACTCTTTGCTGGAAGAAGCCTTTTAAAATTTAAAAATAAAATTCAACATTTCCAATACCAGATCTAGTGAGTGGTATGTGCACCATCCTACCTGCGTGAAAGCCCTTCAGCTTTCAAATTCAGTCTCACATCTAGCTACAGAAAAAATCTATTTCTATTTGCTTCATAAAGCTATGTTGCTGTTGTAAGAGCACAGCTCACCAGTAATAATTAAGAATTTGGGCTACTGAGGAGATACAAGTGTTGCAGGTTTACAGCTTGCAGTAGACACTGTCAACAGAGTCGACTGGATGAGTGGAAAAGAAAACTGTATTACTGTGCTCTGCTTCTACAAGGATGCCGAGCACATTTATCCCTGTTGCTTTAAAATGGTAACAACATACTAAAAATTCTAAAAGTTATAAAACAGTTAGTTACAAGGAAGAAAGGAAAAGTACTTAAGATTAATGTGCTTGATTTCATCATTTTAATTAGGAACGCAATTGTAATTATCAAAAACAAGTACTCTTCTTTGAGAAAATGAAGTATCTTCCTAAATCAGCAAAGGAGTTTTTCTGGTTTTCACTTTCCAATACCAGCTATAAGACGCAACATCTGTGCAATGTTCTCACCTTCCATCATAGAAGTATCCATTGAAGAAAAGGTCCCTAATGCTTGTAACATCTCTTCAGACTGTGACTTAGACCTCCAGGTGCTAGACTCAGAGTCTTGTTCAGAAAATTGTGTAGCTCTTCTACAGCAGAAACAACAGCAACAACAACAACAACAACAACAACAAAAAACACAAAAAAAAAAAACCACATTTAGTTCATGGTTTAAATTTTCCTAGAAATGCTGAAGGATTTATTTAGAATAGTCCATTGGCAACTGCTCCTCTACCTTTCCAAACTGGCACTGGGGACACTTTTGGACAAGAGGTAGGACTGTTGTGAGGCTTCCCTCTTTCCAGGAGACAGTCCCATAGGCACTGAGAAAGAAGGATGCACTGAGGATAGCACCATCTGTGAAATGTCTCCAGGCAGGGAATCTGTGAGGAAAAGCACAACACAACATTTTGACAAACAATGAGTCTGTCATTGTTTGACAGAGTATGTCATCAACAGCACACTTACACTGAGAAATGCTATCTGGTGCTCGTATTGATCTACACCAGGCATCAGGAGTCTTCACTTGCCAAGGTACATGACCACAATGCTCTCTCACAGAATATAAAAATTAGCCTATAGGCAATGCAGAATATCCCCAGAGTGGCTACCGTTTGATCAGAAAATAACCTCAAATCATACATGCTCTATAGGTGTGCAAATACTTGTGCGCAAGATAAATGACACAGACAGAACTGACTTGGTTTTATTTTATTTTCACTGAAAATATTGTAAATTCACACTTATTTTAGTAGAGGATGAGTTAATTCAACAGTGACCTCTCAAAAAAATTCCATTCGTATTAGAGACACACACCCTTTCATACAGACACTGAAACAAAAATTAAAAACAGAGAAATTACATGGGAAAGTTCATGCTGTCAGTGCCATGATTTTTAATCAAGGCCTACCTTAGAAATGCTAGCTTTATACCTAACTTACTTGTTACGCCAACCTGGAGCTTGTTTTTGTTATGGTATCTCTCCTGGGATTTCTGAAAAAAAAAATTTTTTTTGAAATAATATACCCAACAATATATTTAACAGTCAAGTCAGTAACTCATTCACATATACTATCACACAAAGGGCTAGAAGAAGGTGGTCCTACTCTATCGTACTAATTTCTTCCAATAACTAATTTTATTAATTATTGGTAGATAATGGTATTCAAAGTAGAATACTCTTTGTGCTACAATACAAAATTATTTATTCTATGCAGATTGAGTTACAACATTCTACTTTCTCTACATGAGTACTCCTGCAAAGGCTGCAAGAAAAGCTCACATTCAGGGCTTTATACTCAAATAAGATCAAAGTATTTGTGGTAGAAGGATGGGTACCAAAGGCAGAACCACCTCCCCTTCTGAAGTTAACTTCTGCAAAATTTGTAGCAAAAGCCTGCTGTACTTGTGCATATACTTCAGGTGGGTCAGTGGACATTTCCTGCAGTGCATTCTTGCTGAGATGAGCTGGGGCTCTTGTCTCCTCTTGCAAACAACCTACCATCCCCAGGAACCAAAGCTGTCAGTTCAGCAGTCTTAATGCCTCAAGTTTCCCAGAACTTAGTGTAAGACCATGACATGAAAATCATAAACAAAGTTAAACCCACTTGATTTATGTACAGTTTAAGGCTTGTTTATGCTAAAGAATCACTATGGAATCATGCTCTCCTTGGAAGCCACCATGATGCAAAACCCAGCTATATCAGAAAGACATGCTCCACTAACGTGAAAAATTACCTGCATCATTATGGCACATTTCTCTTCAAGTCTCATTTTATTTCTTGAGGGCAGTAGCCTTACACATCTGTTTTTCAAGATTATTCTTTGTTATGATAACCTCACCATGCATGCATTCTTTGCTAACAGTTAAGATAGTATCCATCAGCTCTAGTGCTGATTTTGCCCTCCTCAGATGCAGCTGAACACTGGGAGCAATTGCCTAGGCAGGCAGCTCTGGAGTCTCCTCCTCCAGAGATTTTCCAGAATGGGTGAAACAAATATCTGCCCAAAATGTTACCTAGAAGCGAGCCTGCCCAAGGGTGAAGAGATGGGTGAGGTGACCTGCCAGAGCCCCTTCCATCTCTGCTTTCCATTATTCCAAACATACGGAATCCCCCTCCTCCCGCCAGTACACAAGAGTTCTTTCCCTTTGGGGTTTTGAGAATCAATCTGTTCTGTAACCCTCCAGGCACACCATTTCACAGTCTGAGCTTGCAACCCTTCAAAAATATAAATACTTCTTGAAACTCATTTTGACCCTTTACTGAAAATTGTTATTCAAGCACAGTGTTTGCTCTGTTGCTCACATTAGCCGTTCTGACACCCTTGCAGCCCTTCACACACAGAGACTGGGTCTGGGCAGTCTGTGTGTATTTTCTTTTTTCCTTCATCATATTTCCAGCCTCTTGGGAAGCAAGTATGCTCTAGTAAGATCAGTGTAGGAGGTTACCTTGGTGCACACAGGAGCACACTCCTTGCAGCTTTTATGCACAATCACGCTGCAATCTGAAAGAGAAGGTACGTTTCAAAGCCTGGCACCAAACAGGGTCCCCAGTCTGCAGAAAATGCTCTCTGAGGCTTCAGTTTTCCCTTTTTCGGGTTCACTTACTGAAGTAATCCTCAGGATACTTTGATGTACAGACCCAGGCTAGAAGGAAGTTTCTGCCTAATGTGCTAGGGCTAGGAGATGGATGAGGTCCTTCCTGAATCTGTTACCTGCTGTCCTTCCTCCCTCTCCCTTGTCAACCTCAGCTCATTACATAAAGCAGGTACATCCAAATGTAGACAAAGTTTCAAACACACTGGACCAGGATGTCAGAACAGTATTCAGAGCACTGTAAATTCACATGTAAAAGCCAGTAGCTACTTACAGGAACACTGCAGTGACTCCTTTCCTAGGAGGGCCTTTTCACAGACCATACACGGGATAACTCCTGGGAAAGTCCCATTTGTAAAATTGTGCCTGGTTGGTTTCTCCTTATCTTTGGTATCTTTATTTTTTGTCTTCATCCCCAAAAACAGAGGCAGGAAAACAAACAAACAAACAAACAAACAAATAATTAAGATAAAGTTATTCAGTCTTAAAGACAATACAGTATTCCTTTATAAAACCAAAGTATTCTAGAATATTTAATCCATGTCCTGGAAGACTTGCAACTGCACACTGTACTCTTACACCCAATATTGCTGAAGCCCTAAAATCGTACAGGCATTCTTTTTTACTGGCAGCTAGGCCTGGAAGCATTGTCAAGGAAGTCTGGCAGAAATACACTTAAAAATCTACAAAAAGAGGAGGGACAGGAAACAAAATTTAATAAGTGTTGTTTATTCATTACGTGCACTGCTATCAACGTCTACATCCTCTACACGTACACAGCTCATTCCTCTGCAGATAAAGGTTCAGCTATGCAAATTTAGACAAGCTGTCTTTAGATCTTAGAAGACATTAGAAACAACGTATTTTGAATGAGTGGTCAAAAATTTCATAAACTCTGCCTAGTTTTTCAGTAATCTTGTTGGCAAAACTATAGATATAGCTTATGCTTTTGGTTCCTGACTGTTGTATTTCAGGAGAACACACAGAGACAGGCTTCACGACCTGGTGCAGACAGACATACATGTTCATGGTCAGTTCTGACACTCTTGAAGGTACCACCTCAGGCAAACACCTTCACATCCATGTACATTAGGATGTCCTGGGGCACAGGAGGGCATACTAGAGAGCCTGGAAAACTGTCAAAAGGCCACCTGGAAAGAGCCTGTAGGCCAAACCTGTCTTTCAAGCTGCTAATTGATGCCATTCAACTAAAATTAAAATGTCTTAGAATTAAACGACAGTGTTATAATCTACTTTCCATAGTAGGCCTGTTTGAATGTGCAGGCCTCAAATCTCAAACTCTTTAACACTAAGCAGTGTTTACTTACGCAAGAAGTCCCATTGACTTCAAATGAGGAAAATTCAACTAATTACACCCTAATTTAGAAGTTTACACACTCAATCACTTTTTGAGATCAATTCCAAGAACGGGCCCGTATCTCTTAATCTTATTTAACAAAGAAAATATTTCTTAAATGTAATTCACACATTTAAATGTTGGCTAAATCATCAAACAGAATTTCTAATGACATCAAAGGAAAGCTGGTTTATAATACAAAGGCCATTTCAGATTAATCTGAACAAGTTTTAAATTTACAAAAAAGAAAAGTGAAAATAGTCTTCCAATTATTTTTTCTGATTTTGTAATTAACAATTTATCTTTACATAAAAATTTAGCTTCCATCTATAATTCATTTAATTACAGTCACATAAACATACATAATGATATGAACATAAATCCCAAATTACCTTGCATTTATTCCGTGTGCTGGTCATCCTGTTCATAAGAAAGCTGAAAGTCCGACTCACTTTATATTTTTCAGACTCATTTTTTGAGGGTACAACATATTTATTCCATTCCTCTTCCTGAATCCTAAAATAGAGACCAGTGAAAAAATGTTCCTCATTCCAGTGGCAGCACTCTTTTAAGTAACATATAGCAGAATCTGGAGAGTGCTTGTTTCACCTGACATTTACAATGGCATGCTTTGTTGTGGGTTTAACGCATTATAAAAAGACTGCTATCCCTATATAAAAGGAAGTAACCTTGCCAACAAGCGCTCCGCTTGTGCGATGTGCAGCAAGCTTGCCTAGATTACAGTTGGTCTCAAAAGCTCCCCTGCTTTTACTGCAGTGGTTTGGACATTCCTACAGCGGGCAGAAGCCCAGCAGCAGACAGGAGCCCATCCCTACTTTGCACATCCCACAGTAAATCCCAGCTGCAGGATGTGTGCAGTGAGAGCTTGGCACACGGTTTGGGCATGAGTTCACAGAAGCCATGGGGCTCTACACAGCTGCCCAAAGCCCACGTGGAAGGTCTCTTCCCCACCGGCTCCCTAGATGGCATTCTTGCACAGACCTGCTCCCAGCTCTCCGTGACACGCACCCGTACCTTTGCTCCCGGGACTGCTCGGGCAGGCTGCACGCTCGCTCTGCAACACACAATTGCATAATTTACTGTAAAATATTTTAATGACATTCTTCTAACATTTGCAGTTACACATCTTATGCAGCTTCATCTATTAAAAAAATTAAACCCTTCTACATAAAGAGGAATACTACCACTCTAAGTACTTCCTAGAACATTTAATGTGCTACAGATTTGTATCTTCTGCAATTCTGTGGTCCTATAAACAGATGACTCAAGGAGACACTTCTCACAAACTCTCTAAAAAGCAAAATAAAAGATAAATAACTCAGTTGGGTTGTTTTGGAAGAAAATAAGCCCAGAACTATAGAGAACACTACCATTGTCAAATGAAAAGCCACTCCCTTTTGCAGATACTTTCAGCAAAGCTACCACAGGTATGGTTCAGAAAGATAAATGATTGCCTAAGTGAAAGCACCAGACTATGCTTTCTTTGGAGTTAGATAAAGATTTAAACACCCTTTGCTGAATCAACATCTCTTCAGACAAATGTAGACATCAGGTTAGCAAGAGCTAGAATATTTACCAAAGAGGCAGTAAAACAAAAAGGGCATTTCAGTTAGTTGTTAGGCACAGCCTGTGCCACAGGATGTTTCTTTAAGAAGCCAACGCCATGTATCCATGGGAGATGGAGATAGTCTCATGCAAAACAGCACTGTGGAGCTGAGACACTGACATGGCCTAGAGGAGGAATGGACCACTGTTCATGAGCCTACAGAGCAGATACAAATCCTTTACAGCCAAGTAATACTCCCTCAAATAAAAGCACATAGTATGCTTTAAATCTGAGCATATTTTAAAGTTGCCACAAGAAAAGGATGGTGTTTTGCCTCTTTTTTTCTCATATTTTGTGCAAAAAACCCTAACCCGTTGTCATCCTGAATTAATCTGCTTTATCTTAGATTTTATTGCAATGTGCAAGGGTAGCTTCACCTCCTTCTTGCATAGCTAAACCCTGAGCGAGATGTCTAAAGTGCTGGCAGCTAGGCAAAGGTGAAGGGGCAGGTTTTCCATGTGCAGACCCCCACACAGATCCAGACATAATCCCAATACAGTCCACAGAGACCGGGATGAGCTATCTGAGCCAGTGTCTTGGACCGAGCTCCTGGACTAGTCCTGTACCCAGATAAAATGCTCAAAGCAAGCACAGGTGTGCCTGCCTCACACAATAATCACCACAACCAGCTGCTAAACACTGTGTTAAATGCTCCCATCCTTGCAAAATGCTGGCAAAACGAGGCAAAATGCAGGAGATGCTGGTGGAAGGATATGCCAGCAGGAAGCTCAGCAGACCACCACCAATACTGCTCCCTCCCAGAACTACACCCCATCTGTGGTGCACGTGTAGAACACCCTGCTTCTGAAGGCTAGACAAGAATGGGTTTCTGCCTTTTCCACAAGATATGTAAAGGTCCAACACTGACTGTCCCAGAAGGGGAGAAAGAATGAAAACTAAATGCACCCAAGCCCAGGTAATGGTGTCTGGGTGAAACTTAAGGGGTTGTGACACCAGGACAACTAGCTGTAGCATCAAAGGAATTCTGTTTTTAACTTCAAGCTTTACTATTCTGCTGTCTTTTAATTCTGTGACATACTTCTAACTTTTTCTTCTGCCTTGTTTTTTTCAAAGATTCTCACCTGATCTGTTGAATATAAATGCTTAGAAATACTTTAGGAGATGGAGGAAAATACAACAAGCTGCAAGCTTCAGGCTGCAATACTTACTCCTACTTACGAGGGGACATGAAATCTTACAGTGAATTTGAGTAACATCAAAGAAGTTATTTGCTGCACTGCTTAATTCAGTTTCTTAGGAAAAAAGAAGTCTGTGGACGTTTTATCTCTCACCCTCACAACAGTTTTTGAAGTTGTTAAATGCTTTCAAAGTTAATGATAATATTTCCATATGTTTTGTATGTTTTCATATGAATGCCATACTGAATGTCAAAGAATCAGAGTAGTCAGGGTTGGAAAGGATATCAAAGATCATTGGAGTACTCAGCGGGCTGGCAGGAGAGCTTGCCAAGCCACTCTGTATTACTTATTATTAGTTCTAGTTTAACCAGGAACACCCCAGATAACTGGAGATTTGCAAGTGTGGTGCCCACCTACAAGAAGGGTCAG
>JAODKT010001744.1:24555646-24574748 GCA_027576195.1 Cossypha heuglini
GAGCTGTTTTGTCTGACCAAAATGGGAAAGCAGTAACTAACACTCTATTTGGAGTGTAGAGTTATACACTAAAGAATTGCAGGGTTACGAATACATGAAAAACACAAAAGCTAAAATCCTAAGGCATCAGTGAGAGCATATGATACAGAGCTTATGCTGGCTTTGTGCTTTTCATGCCTATGCCTTTTTCTATGCCAGCAGCAGTATGAGAGACAGACATGGAACTGACCACTCATTCAGAATTAATCTACCAGCGTTTTTAACAATCTGAACCACAGAGCAAGTCTATAGCAAATCAGCACTTTATATCAAAGTGACTTTATTTTCATTACCTTGTCACCAACAATCTTAAAGCTGTTTAGCTTGTTATCAAACTGTGACAACAGCTAAGGTGGAGAAAAATTTTCAGAGTCCCATATAGTAAATAATAAGCAAGTAATAAATAAATAAATAAATAAATAAATATTGGATGCTTCCAATATTTAATGGTGTATCTTTTAAGTCTGGAACCACTGGATAGAATTAAAAATATCTGAAGTGCTTTCATCAGAAGGGAGAGGGGAGTAGGCAGAAGAAATAGAAAAAAAAACTTAACCCAGTGCTAAAACATGCATTAATGTTCTTGCTCATCTATCATTGAAAATAATATTCAGTGTTTTGCTGTCGGGGATGTAACAACTTATGTTCATGCATAAAGTAATACAGAGGAATTAAAAAGCTTAACAATCAGCCGTTAACATAGGTCAGGAAATTTCTGGAATAAGAAAATTAACATCCCTTCTGACATGAAACTGCTGACTACAAGAAAAGGAGTAATCACTTTCAGTTGACTTGATTTAAAATATACAAATCAGGCTAGTTTTTATTCTCATGTCCCACGTAATGTCAGGGCTCTACTGTTGCAGACACTGCACAAAATCATGTAAGCACAAAGTTCCTGCCCATAAAGATCTCAATTTAAGGACTGAGAGGGAAAAAATAATAGACCAGTGGAACAGAAATTACCTCCCTGCTGATGGACACCCTTTGAAGGACCCATTCTTTTCTTTCATATCTTTTAAAACAGGTCCCATTCTTTTAGGTACATTTTCTCAGTCTCATTCTGGCAGCAAGCCTGCATCCAGAGGCCAGCCTGTACATTCTTTTTTGTGCATCCACATGCAGGCTTCCCATGATGAGACTCCCAGAGCAGACAGCAACAAATTACTGCTGACCCCAGCCCGACCTGGATCAGGCCAACACAACTCTGTGCATTAGCAAAGGCATGCTGAAAGGCCAACATACATCTACATTTTTCGTGTTTTGAAGTCTAAGTAAGGCAGTCATTTCAGCCTCATTGAATACACAGATAGGCCCAGAATTATGGCCAGACCCACTGCAAGAGCAAAGAACGTGAGAGCACAGAATGGACAAGACAGGCCAGAAATCATCTTCTTTCCACAAAGGTCTGGCTTGAAGAAACCTAATACCTGGCAAGAGCAGCAAATAAAAAAACTGTATACAACCACAGAAAATTATCCCTTTCTGCCCCTCTTCAAACATCAGCTACAGTGTGGAGGAGCTGGGAAGGCAAAGACCTCGACCATGGAGACAATCAACTACTCACAATCAATACCCAAGTCCCATGGCCACTTCCCAATCAAATCACACAAAAGCATGCTGGAACAGTGTTTGGCACTTTGCAGACCCAGCCCACGCAACGACCATCACAGAGCTTATCCAAAGTCTGAGAGTGTCCAGGCCCTCAGACCTTGTGGCTGCAAGCAGCCTGGTGCCACATCCCACTCTCTGCCCTTCCCAACCCAGCCAGAGACACCCTCCAAAACCTCCCTGTAGGAATATTTCCATACATCAGTATCAAGAACCTCTCTCTCCTTGGTACCTATGTTTCACCCAGGAAGCTGTAACAGCATCAGAAACAAAACTCTCCTCAAGTAAAAACATCTGAGCAGACACACCTTAAGAGGGAGACTTTGTACAACAGAACACAAGAGAAGATAATTGTTATTAGGACCTTGAGGACTTTTAGCCAGCTCCAGTGGTTGGACATAGGAGCATGTAATACCTTAGGAATGTACGTTTTGAGAACAGTAAGCACCTTGCAGCACAAGAGCAGATGGAAGTTTTAATTTCTAGGAGATCTTGAGTCTCAAAGGCAGGAGCCTGTGTTTCTGCCTCTTCCCAGAGGATTAGCAGCCAAAAGTTCCTTTGGAAAGACAGACACACAACCTTCAGCACCATCTCCTGGGGAGAGGAGGTCCCTTTGTTGTCTCCATGAAAATGCTGGAGATATACTCTGTGGCTCAGCATTTCTTCATCTCACTTGTTTCCCATGGGAAACCTTAGTAAGGCACCCAGCAGAGAATAGTTTACGAACTTCTGAGAACACTTATTTGCTGCTCTTGAGAGCTCACTACTTCCACAGTATATTTGCCCCCCGGCAGCAAGATATTTCTTTGCCAATGTCAAAGATCAAAGTTGGTAATCAATAACATTTCCTTAAAACAACAAAAAAGTGTTGCCTACCATTAAATAAGAAGGAGTGATTTTCCATGAGGGAGATATTGTTTCTCCACACTAAAAGCTGCTTACAATAGGAGGAACAACTGCTATACATTAAATTTTTTAATATCTGAAGAGAGCTCCATCAAACAGTTTTTATCAAATAGCTTTTATCTTTCATCTTTCATGAATAGTCTTTCTTTCATCTACAATGAGACCAGTGTCTGCCTGAAGATAATGAGGTTTTATTCCACATATTGTCTTTAGTACACAATGAAATGAAAAACTCAGCTTGCTGCTCTTCTTACAGAGGGGATTGGCTAAATATAATTTTATTTGTATCAGTTTTAGAAAAGCATAATTTAGGAGGGCAAAAGCTACTTACATTCAAGTTCTATATACTTAAATGATGCATTATTAGCTTTGAAAGAAGAGACATATCTGAACTGTCTGTTCTTGGCTAGTCAGTCCTGAAAACTAGACTGGCTTATAAAGAGTAATTTTATAGAGTGGTTAACAGTAATTTGCTGTCTAGAAGCCAGAAACAAGCTCCTCAAACTAACTGAGGAAATGTGCATAAAATGTTTGATTTTCTGTTTCATTAGCATTTATTTTTTAAATCATGGCATTGATGCATGTTGTAATTACATTTTAATGTTCTGCTGCCACCAAAATTAAATACAGAAGAAGTATATTAAATAACACATTTTCAAACCGGAGTAATTGCATAGAGTATTCTTAGATGATATTTCACAAAAATTACATTAAATCAGCAAGGTCCTCGAGCTTTTGGAAAGCATTCCCTCTGTGTAACAAAATAGAACTAAGCCAATAAGAATATATATGTAATTTTAGATTTTCCAAGAAACTGAAATGACAGTTTGAAGTAGTCACACTGTATGGACACATCCTCCAGCTGTGTTAACAGCTGCTCACATACAGTGAGTCAACAAAGCACCCTGCACATAATCCTTAAAAAATGTGTACTATAAGCACAAAACTGCAGCTACTGTCAGATAATCTGACATGAAATACAATCCTCTCAAAACAGGCATTCTTACAGCGAAGCAGAGGGTAAAATCCAGTGGCTATATATGCTAAGCATGTTTACATACAGTGTGAAAAGCATCCTAATTTTGGACCCAGCCTACAGAGGATTCCTCCCTCTCTCAATGAACAAAAGCTATACTTTCACAGAGGCTGGAAAGAGGAGATTACTTCCTACTTTTTGATCTCTTCCACTTTTCTTGTGGAAAATAATGTGTTGGAACTATATGCTGCCACATCTTTGAACTTGCATGTGAACAGTGTGCAGTTGCCACAACATGGTATTCTGCAGTTCCACTGTGGCCCTTTAGAAGGCACTGGAATACATCAGAGAAATATTTAAATTCACAGCAGTGCAAGTATTTGTCATGTTCCATCAGTTTTCCAGAGATGTTTTCTCTATCCCTGCTTATGGCACATGAAAGCAGCATTTAGTCAATGGAGATGGAACAGCATTTAGACAAGTTCAGCTAGTCAGAGAACTGCTTAATGAAAACTGACTAAGGAGCTGAATAATCAGAAAGGGTTTCCATGTTTAATTTAAAGGCTGATTTGACTGTGTGTGACTGATTTTGGCTGTGTTTTCCAACAAATTCACACAAATAAAGCAGAAGCAGTTGGAAGGAGTTTCCAGAACTGATGAAATAATTGGATCTAACTAATAGAAGATAACTGCCCTGACACAAGGACTTTTTCAGGATGGACAGAACTCTTTGATCTTCCCATACACACTACAAACACACTCAGATTATGAACAATACATACATTATGAACAATACAATTATGAATATGTGATGGGCAAGATCATGAAGCTACAACAGTTTCAGGCACCAACTTATTAGATTAAAACTACATCAACTTCAAATTATCAGTGTGAGGTCTTCTAGGATTTTTCCAAGTTTCAGATGGGGGTTGAAAGAAAACTTTCCATCTTTCTCACACACACACACAGAGAAATAAATACAGGAGACTGTTAAAAAATTATTACAATCCCAGGTTCTGGGAAACTCAGCTCAGGTGTTCCCACTGCAAGTACATGGTAGTCCATGTTCTTCCATTAACCTCAGGCATGTTAGGACAATGGGGACCCAGAAGAAAGACACCACCTCCATCTGCTGCCTCCAGAAGAAAATTAGTTGATGACAATCCAAACTACTCTCACTAGGTTTCTAGCAAGTTAGGAGCTCTCTCTGGGATTTATCCACCTGTGTTTGTGAGAGGCTGAAGACCACAATGGGAAAATTACCAAAGCACAGGACCACAACCAGCTAAGCTTAGATCTGGTACAGACTCTCAGCTGGGCAAAGTTTGTGGTGAATGTTCTCAACTAAAATCAATTCTCCCATCCAACACACTACAAGTGACTGATACAGTCCTGAAGCCTCCCCTGGTGAGTCCCTTGATCATAAGAGATCTGTCATTATTTGTCTCCAAATACACAGTTTTGCACCATTCTTTCCACTTTTACTGGTATAAATAACAGGTGGGAAAATTCAATCTTCCCACGAAATTACCGAATTCTTTTCAGTGCTAACAAGCATCTCCCAAAACCATGATGTTAACAAATTTGAATGTATTTTGCAAGCTTACATCTGATTCATAGAATTATAACTAAAATGCTAAAGTAGCCCTAAGTATGACACTTAAAAACTGTCATTTGTAATATCTTTCTCTTTACCCTAAAAATTCTTGCAGTATCCATATATTTTTACCTCTTTATATTAATCTTCCTCTTCTTTATCTTCCTTAAGAATTTCCTGTGAGCCACAGTATCAAATGTTTCATTTTCAACAACCTGAATTAAAACCACTGCACTGCCTTTTGCAAAGTGGTCAGTTACCTTATTATGGGAAGAGACCAGATCAGTCAGATCAGGTATCACCGCGTCCCCAATTACTTTTCATGTAAAAATTTATTTTTAAAACCTTGCACCACAAAATAAACATCACACATGAGCAGGCCTCAAAAATATTTTTCTCCTGATGCTTTCGAAGATACTGCATCTAATTTTTGCAAGCCTGAGGTTTCAACTCTGAAGTTGACAAATACAATGAAAAATCATGCTGGTGCATTACCAATTGTATGTTCCTTCAATACTCCAGGATACAGATTATTCGTATTCCTCCATTTCCATCCCCATCTCATGACAATAAGCAGATAATTGTTTTGTTTCTGTCTTTGTTCCTTCTTTTACCACCCTTTTGCAAATCATTCAGTGTTCTCCCATTTTCCCCCTAGGCATCATCCATGCACCCCTGCTACCCCCACAGAAAGCAGAATAGATATAAAAAACACAAGTATTTTTTTTTTTTATAGTAACTACCAAAGTTCCTGGGTTTTAATACTCACAATCACATTCCCTTGAAGGCACAAAATAAATTACGTTTATCTAATGTATGTCCTCATTCATGTTACTGCTTGTTTTTTTATTTTGGTGTTCAACTATTTTAAGCAATTATTTCAGGTTTTGCAGAAAAAATCCATTTGGTTACAAATTTCAACTTATTTTTTTAATATAACACAAAATTTCTTGCTTTGTGGAAACTGAGAGAACAGTAGTTTTGTAAGCAAAAAATAAAAAATTGTGGGAAAGCAAATGAGAGGTGTCTCTTCACAGTCAGTAAAGGTGCTTTTGAAAATTGCAATTGAGAATTCTGAAGGAGAACAAAATAATAATCACAAAGGGGAAATAATTCAAAACTTCCTTCAGAGAGCTGAGTTGCGCTACTGAAAACTCATGTCCACATATGCCTCATCAGACAGTAACATTCAACAGCGTCCAGTCTCAGAAAGCTAGATAATGGTTTTTAGTTTCATTCACCCTGCTTTTGAATGAGCTGTTACCCAAAAGAAAGCAACTCCCCAGGCAGAAGCCTAGTGTGGTAGGACTTACATAAAGAGGCACTTCAGAGCAGCTTAACTCCATTGTCACAGCATCTACAAACAGAATAAACCAGTGAAATTATTACACACCCATCATGAGGCATTGATATAATGTGCAATTCATGTCTGCAAACTAGGTCAACAACTTCCAGAACAAATGGGGCCGGGAGGGGGAAGGAAGAATATTGAGTTTATCAGCTATCCAGCTGCCACAAATCTCCCCAGAATGAGAAAACACTGGTGTAATGATGCCTATGCAAGTATGCAAGGCTGGAGGAGGGATTGCTGGTATTAGGTAACATGTTGCATGCATTTCAGACAATAGAAACAGTGAACAAAACTGGTCCGGCTGAGCCCAGCTGCTAAGGCACTCCTAGCTGCAGCCAGTTAAGTAGTAGGAATTTCTCCATTTATCCCTAGAAGTAAAAAATTGAAGTTGAGCTACATTGTAGCAACTTTCACTCCCAGCCAATATCCCAAGTGTCTGATTGATTTGTTTCAGCAACATCACAGAAGTCATCCCCAAGGCAGATTGCCTTAACTACTATACACAGAAAACTACTGAGACAAGCCATCACCAGAACTAATACAAGGACAGTCATCACAGCAACTCTGATTTCCAAAATTATGTTTCAGATTCACTACACCTTCAAAATTCATAGTCTAAAAGTAGTATTCTTTCAAATGAGAAAAGCATACGAGAAGCAACATCTTTACAGCAGCAAGGTGGGCTCAACAAGTCTTCTTCAGCTTGCTGAAACAGGCTACAAAGAGTCTGTTTTAAGACAGGGCTTTCAGCTCAGATGTAGCCTTGTTTTCACAGCTGAACACTTTCCAAGAGCAACACAGTTGTGGAGCTCACTGCATGTTAATGCATATGTACAGCCTTGTATGAGTCAGAGAGGATTTCAGAAGTTCCCTGCCTACAAACGCAGAAATTAAATGCAATTCAATTGAAACCAAAAACAACCCACCCACCATCCATGGATATACTCCTTTTAAACCACAAATTTGTTAATCCTCATCTCCTGGCGCCCATCCATTAAGTACATTCACAAGTCCATACATTTCTGCAGTTCTAAAACAAAGCAAAATCCTTTACAAAATCATAGGTGGCAACAGCTCCACCAAAAAAGTACAGACCTTTCTTACTGTAAGAAAAAGATATTAAGGTGAACACTAGTCCAGATAGCCTATTCAGCAGCAAGATTCAGACAGAGGGATTTCTTCTTTTCTGTGTAGGAAGGAGGTATCCTCCAGCTGACCCCAAGGCATCTCACTTCAACAGACAAAGCTCTGCAGTTTCCAGCTACAGCATCCCAAACCCACCCTTAAGAGCAGCAGCAAGGGAAGCACAGGCCTGGTTGGTAGAGAAGAAAACACGGTTACAAGAGAAGTTAAGAAACAGTAACCACTCTGTGGAACTTCATTCCACAAGAAGTAGTTTAAGGTAGAGACTTTCACAAGTGTTAATTGACAGAACAGATGATGCACATTAATATCTATCCCAGGCCTCACAATTACCATTGCTTTTCTGAAGTGGGCATCACTTCATGGTTGTCTGAAACAAGAGACACATCAGTCAGACATCTGACACCATTGCTCTATTCCAATGTATAAAACCCCTCTACCTACAATGGTTCTCAATCTTTAAAAGAACACATCCGAATTAAAGTCCACCATCTCCACCGCAAGAAAATATAAGCACATTCAAAACATTATGCCATGCCAAGACAATAAGAGCTACTCTTGGATGCTTTTGTCAAATTATTGTCCTGACCTCCAAAGCCTCAAAAGATGTATCTCAACATCATCCTCCTCTGCAAGGATGAGATAGGCAGGTATCCAGTCTAGTCTACCTATCCTACAGAACATGTGAGCTAGAAAACATTACTTAGTTCTCCTTGTAGGGGATAAAAATTGCATCACCAGTACAAAAAACTCCTTTTGTACTGGCAAATACAAACGCAACTCACTGGAAAGATGGTGCTATCCTGGCTCCACTTCACCCTTTGCTTGCATCACACTGTGGATCCACTGGGAGCCCGAGCAATTGGAAATACGAAGCACCTAGCTCAACATGAATCCTGAGTGGATGAATAAGCTCAACAGAAGCAACTAAGGTTTTTCATACAGCACTGACTAGAACCATGCTGAAAGATTATCAATACTTTTCCTGTGTACTGGCCAGACAAACCGGGTTATAAGGGTGTTTCCTGGATACAAAGGAATACCTAATGGTACTTGTTGCGTTTTGTAGAAGAATCAATAAATGTCAACACAGTGGCTTCTTTGGTTTTTCTCACACTCTAAATAGTGCTGGCTGTTTAGAAAAAAATTTCACATTAATGGATCACGTCTTTCCTGTGTCTGGGGCTTACAGTAACTCAGCCTGGCTGCTGGAAGTGGCTGGGAGAGGCAGGAAGAAGAGGATGCACGTAGGGAGGAAATACTCAGCTCTGACTAGAGCGCAGCACTTGTGCAGCCTCCATTTCAGATCGTGGGACTGAAAGAGACACCATCACATGCAGCTTACTACTCACCACTCACCTTCTCTGTACAGCAAACAACTGCCCATGCCCACAAAAACGCAAGGACCCCAGTGCAGGCAAGGTACCACGCAGACAAATCCTCACCAGTGCTAAGGTGGAGTCCTACCCCACACAGCAAGGGGAGGGTCAAGCTCCCAACATCATGAATGCTTGTAATTTCACAGAGCAACACCTGATCCCTTCCTCTGACATCTGTGCCTCTGACACAGAAACCAGCACGACGGACATCTCACAGACAAACAGGTCTGGTTTCAGGCATTGCCCACACTGCCAATGACAGCAGTAGCAGAATCCATCTCTACACACAAAATAAACTCTTTTCAGCATCCACTTTAAAAGTTAATTTAATGCAATCATAGATTGTGATGTGATACAAACCGGAAAGACTTGCAGCAGAGGTTTCAGTCAAGCGGAGGTAAATATGCAAAAATGAGCAAAAAATCTTGACCATCATTTTAGTAAGTAAACATTTTTAAATCTGTTATTCCCTTAAATCTAGTGACAAATGCTATTGCCAGTTCCTCAAGCTAGTAAGAGGAACAGCAAAGCGCACCTTAGGCTTTATCAAAGATGCAAGACATTCCAATGCATAGTTGGAATATATAATTTCAGTATTCTTCACCCAATATTTTATTTACTGGTTGTCAATTATGGGAACGTCATATATTCCAATTTTTTCAACATCATAAATTTTAGCATTTTACCACATGGGTTTCCCAATTATCATGATATAAGGACCACAATGCGAAAATAAACTCATACAAAATAAAAACATCCATTATTGACTTAACTGCATTGTAAGACATCAATTACAAATATTTTTACTCTGTACACACCAATAAATTAGATAAGGGGCAGCATTATTTAAGTATCAGCAGAAAGGCATTCCTACCAGTTGACAAGGTGACCCTGCAGCCAACACTGTGACTACTATTGGCTGTCCCAGAACCTACTGTCTATCATCAGCACTCTCCTAAACAGAGAAGGGCACTCCCTGATCCTACAGCAACCCAGCTCACAGCTAGCAACTTCACTGTCTCCTTTTCCCTGTAAATAAAGCATATCACTGTGAAAGAAAGAGAGAGAGAAGGTGAAGACAGGACTCTGGCTTTGATGCTGCTCTGCAGTCCAGCAGTCACTTGTACAAACTTCACTGAACTTCATGCTCCATGGCTGCTCCAGCAAGCCTCCATGGATCCATGGCATTAGGCTGCACAAGATCAGAGTTTGTGCAAAAAACTGTGCCTTGCAGATAGATGCAAAGTGTGAGCAGTTGTATAAAATATTAATTTCATACTCCTATATATCAATTCAAAGGTAACAAAACATAAGGTCTTTGCTTGTGCTCTATTTGCTTCATTCTCCTTTCATCCTTTCAGATGGTAATCCCACACCTCTGTGACACAGATCTGCTGCTTTCTAACAGTAAAGCAGCAAACATCAAAAATATCCTACTGTAAATTAACCCTCGATGATGGTGCCCAGGTGCCTTGGAATTCAATTCTTCCTTTTTAATTATACCTCTTTCTGGTGATGGTCACACTGAAACTTTCACCTATAAAACACTGAGAATTCGTCTTACTACCACTATATCAAGACAGGCACATTAAATCTCTATTTGTGGTCAACCAAAACAACAATAAAGCAAGGATGCATCCTACTGTCACTGGAAGGCAGGCAGGAATCCCCAGAGCATCATTTGTAATGCTTTAAAATCCAACATATTTGTCTTAGTAAAATGTCTTGTAGAAGTCCAGCAGCACGTGCAGATCAAGAGGTGTTCTACTGAGCTCTCTTCTGCTTCTTGACTGCATAACTAACCATTACCACCATTTTATTATTCTTGACCACGCAAATACTCTGTTTGTATTTCCCAGATCTTAATACTCTTTGAAACCCGTGAGATGCCAGTGTGGTGCTCAAGACAGACAAGCCAGTGTCCACCAATAATGCTCATTGCACAGCTCCTGCTATAAAAGCACAGCAACAGAACTAAACTGTGCTCCTGAATTTATGGATCCAGATCTGAGTTACATTATGTTAGTGCACCCAAGGCTTGCCCACAGCTTCCCTAGCACCAGGAACTACACTACACAGCCATCAGGTCAAATGTGGTACAGAACATTCTTCTAAGTACAGATTTTTTTTCTGGACCTGACTAAAAGACCTTAGACAAAATAAATGAAAAGGAAAAAAAACTAGCAGGCTGAAAATACATGTGTAATAAATACTACATTCCTGAAGTCAGAGATTTAACTTTACAGCCAGTTTTGACATTAACTTTCTTTTTTCCACTAGAGTCTCCTGAACATCTAGAGCATTGGGGGATAGGGAGGGGACAAAGCAGAACCCTCAGCTCATAACTTCACAAGCACAGTCATTTACTGTCTTCTAACACCATCCAAACTGAGAGCTGAAATAAACCTTTGCCTATCACATTTATCATGAAGCAGTTTGCACTAGTGTTAATTACTTCACCAGATATTAGCTGCTCTTGAATGCAACTGAACTGAAGAAATGTAGCTCACCACCTTTTAAAATATCACTCTTTTCAACAATTGGAGACAAACAGAAGCTTACATCTTATTTTTTAAAAAAATCACCCCATTCAGGGCCACTGAAATATTAAAATACATCTAAATTAATTCGTTAAAAGCACAGCCAATTTGTGATCCTGAGAAGGGAATTTAAGAGTCTCCAAAAAAAGGATCACACTTACTCTCTTTTGAAGAACAGTCTTGGGTTTTAAAACACAGAAAAAAATCTAGGAAAAAATGCTTCCTCTGACAGAAGCCTGCTGTTGAGGTTGGCAAAATACATCATTTATGTACTCCTGTATTACCATTCTTAATGCAGCATTTTCATTTCAACTGAAATGAAAAGGAGGCTCTAGAGTTTAGAAATCTTAAAAAGTGAAATGTGGGTTACACATTACTAAATGACAAAAATAAAACCAAATATGTAACTAGGGTTATTGAAACAAATGAAATATGTTTGATAACGTTGTGGGATACCTGTCTTACCGCACTCCTTTTAACACACTTTTTGACTGAGACAGTAGCTTTCTAATTATGAAATTTTTAATGGCTTTAGCATTTACTACTCCCTAGTTTGGGCACAGTGAAGCCATGGGACCAGAGCAACAGCAAACCCTTTAAAGAGTTCATGCAGCAGTCTAATGTTTAATGTTAAATGACAAGGTAACAAAGAAATGGACTAGAAGTTTTTGGTTCTATGAATGTATTCAAATGGTAGCACTCCAATTCTATCTTGTGACACTTTGACATCCCTCAGGCTTGGCCATCCACCGAACTGCTATAATTAGCAAAGCAAGAGGATATTCTGTGTATTTAATGGCACTTTTGTAACTGGTATTCCACCTTCATGGACAGGTAGAACTGCGCAACAAACTCTACACTAAGATCTAGAAAAAAAAATTATACCAAAAGTCATTAAACATTATTCTAATAATCAAAGCGGCAGTTTCCATTGAGAAGGGCAACTATTCCACCTTATACTCCTCTTTTAACTATTAATGTGATTTGTTGGCATCTGCTTGTCTTAATGATGCTAAGCCTGAAAGATACAACTCAACTAGTTGGTAAGAAAATCTGTAAGTTTTTGAAAATTCTGTAAATCATTGGCATAAATGTCTAATTTGCAAGTTAAATGAGAAGGCCAGATGAGTTGCCTATCATAAAGTTATACATACACTATCACTTTCTTTGTTTCAGTCGATATTCAAACATAATTGTGGAAAAATAAAAGCAAGTAAGTAATCTATTATTTCCACCAGTTAAATCATTACTTATGTGGAAAAATGACTCTTAGTAAAATGCCCCCTGATATCCTATTTCCACAATGTGCAGTAAAGAGCAAATCACTTCTGTAAAATAAAGTACCTGGTAGGTTTTCAGTCACATCTGTGTGCCTTATAAGATTCATGAGAAGAACTTCATCCATTTTTATATAGGATCAGATACAGAGGTAGGACTTAAGTCCATAAAGATTAAGGATTTTAAAGCCTGGCACATCTCAAAGCTGTGCATAGCAGTGCCCCAACAAAACACTACCAAGGACTTCTTTGAAAGGTGTTTCTCAGAATTTCACCATTAGAAAAGCTTTCATTGCCTTAATATTTTTGGCTGTTAAAAAAGTGAAGAGTAACGAACTTAAAAACTTCTTTTGCTCTGCATGAGAAAGGCAAGCACCTTTATGATCAAGACCCAATACCTCGTCCCAACTGGGAAAAAACTGGGGGGAAAAAAAGATTAGATTTTATGGCAAAATAATGAACTTAAAACAGGAAAACAAGCAACAACATATATTTTAAAACAACAATAAAAACACAGCAAAGCCCTACTCAAATCGCTCTCTGCCTTTTGGGGCTTTGGAGGCGAGTGACACGCGGACACCTGCGGCGCCGGGACGCGGTCCCTGCCTGCGGAACATCGCCGCAGCTCCCCAGCGAAGGGACAATCCTTCCCCTGGGGAAGGCTTGGGACAATGCAGCGCTCCCCGCCCGGCGCAGCGGCCCCGGGGCTGCGGCCGGCAGGTGCGGCGGGCTCCGCTCGGCTCCGCGGGCAGCGACTGCCTTACCTACGCCTGTGTGCCGGGCCGGGCTCCGCCGCCGGGCAGGGAGGGAGGCAGGAGAGCAGGAAGGCAGGCAGGCAGGCAGGCAGGGATGGAGGGAGGCGGTGCTGCCGAGCCGCCCGCGGGAGCGCTGAGGGACGCGCCTGGGCCCGCGGATGCGCCGCCCCCGCCCCGGCAGCCCGCGGGACGAGGGAACAAAGACGCTTTGTGACAGCCCCCGGTGCTGGGAGGCTCCTGGGGAGCACACCCCGAGGCAGCCGCCAAAGATCCCCGCCGGCAGCTCGATGGGACAGGGAATGCACGGCTGGGACTCGTGCGCGGCCCCGACGGCGTCCCGGCCACGGGTCGGGGAGCCCCCGGAGGGAGCGCTGCCCTACCCCGGCTCACGGCAGGATGTGGGGCAGCTTCCGGAGCCCTCGGAGGGAGCGCTGCCCTGTCCCGGCTCACGGCAGGATGCGGGGCAGCTCCCGGAGCCCTCGGAGGGAGCGCTGCCCTCTCCAGGGGCCGCGCAGGATGCGGGGCCGGGAGGAGCAGCGCCCCCGTTCCCGCTCGGCGGCTGGAGCGCTCCGCTCCGCTCGGGCTGGGAGCTGCCCACCACGGCGATGGTTGATCAGCTTCCTGCGCGGCCCTTCCACGTGTGGTTCGTGTTGCATAGTGCACGGATCCCGACAAACCATACCACATCTTAGCTTCTCATCTGCCATGTATACATTCAGCTGTTCTTAAAACCGTCTTGTCCTGACTCCTTAAGGCTTTTCTGCCGGCCTGTTTCACAGGTAAGGACGGCGAAGCACTGGAGATGTACCAGACTGGGGTTAGAGATATAGCCAGTTTCCTCTTGCTGCACTGTAATAAGTAATAAGACTCATAACCTGTCTGCTGTAGATGGACAGCATACTTTCTTTGTAACAGCACCGTTAGACTAATATTAAGCAAATTATACTGCTGTAACAGAGAAAATATACCTCCCTGCGAGAGATTAAATAAGATTGTGCTTCAACCCAAAAGAACTACGGGGTAAATGAAGGAAAAGTGTCATTTCTGGTTTCTAGTTGTTGTTACATATGGTTTATGTATGGTTTATTTGATATGTTCATTGCACTTGTTAAGTGCTGTAGGGAACCAATAAAGAAGCAACGAACATGAACATGTAACATGTAAGAGAACAAGAGAAAGATGAGAGGGGGAGAAGAAAGAAGGGTAGACAGTGGGGAGAGAATGTTAAGTGCCTAAGTATACAACCAAGGAAAAGGGGACAGGTATCCTCCCCCTGTCAGGTATAAAAAGGTTGCTATTGAAGCGAGGTGTTTTGTGTTTTCACCTGCTGGAGGAGGGGAACCTGACTCAACTGACTCGTTCATATTAATATTTTTGCTTCGAAGACATTGTCCCCTCTCAATTCTATGGAAAAGTCAGTTACTTCTCAAATCCCTGAAGGAAAGAAGCCTGTAAAACCCCATTACCAAAACATATTTTTCAGCAAGAATTTCATGGCTTTACATAAGGTGCATTAATTTCTAAAATTTGAAACTCTTCATTGTTTTTGTTTTGTGTGGCTGATCACATTTTAAAAAAAAAGAAAAGTCTGCAAGGAAGCAGGGACAACTCCAAAATTACAGAGAGAACCTGCTGGTTATAGTGTGATCTGGACTTTGGAAAGTTAAACTCACCAGAAGGAAAAGAGGTACAGGTTGATGGGGTGCAGCCAGGTTAGGGATGGCTTGCAACCATCTTATAGCACCTTTCCTCTACATCCAGCCCCAGCATATTTTACTGACAGCATACATAAAGGATTGCTTTATTTCAGTTGCTACATTCACTCACCACTGAATATACATAGCAACCTGCATGTTATCCTAAAAAGAATACAAATATAGGTGCATCTGCAGCAGCTGTAGACCCAGGATGTCAATGCCAAATATTGACAACTGAAAAATATATGAAAATTACTAGCTGAAGGTTAATTTACATAATTTCTAATGTAACAATGTAATATTATGAGATACTGTCAGGCCTCAGTTCCAGAGGAAACCACCTCCTGTATATAAGGACTTAGGCAAGCTTTCTGTATGTGTGGGGACTATGTATCTAGCAAAACTTACGACTACAAGTACATTTTTATAGATCGCATTCAAGTAACATAGGAAAAAAACAAACTCTGCAGAGACTGTCTGATTCATAAAACATTCAAACATAAAAAAGTAATGTTACAAAATGGAAAGTATCATCAGCAAGGAGGCAGTAAAGTGTTTTCTTGATCTTAGTATTACTACTACTTAGTACTTGCTTACTACTACTCTTCCTACCCCTCCTCTTCTAACTCCACCCTGCTCCACAAGTGCCACAGTTTAGAGAAAATTCTCCAAGTGAATTTATGAAATTATGGTCTACATCCACTGGCTTCCTGTCATTAACTAGATGGTTGAGCTTGACATAAAGAGAAATTAAATTTGTCAAGGAGGACTTTTCCCTCAAGAGCCCTTGCTAGTTGTGACCAATGACTGCATTGTCACTCCACTGTTTTTCAGTAACTCTTGGATTATCTTATCCATAATTTTACCAAGCATTGCATTGAGACTGATAGTCCTGTAATTACTAACATTCCTTCTCACCTTTCTTGAAAACTGGGGCAGTATTTGGCACTTGAAGTAGACTGGGACCTTTCCAGACTCCCAAGGAACAGTAAGGGAGAGAGATCCTGCAATAACATCAGCCACTTCTTTCAGTACTCTGGGATGAATCTCATTGGGGCCCACAGATATATGCACATCCAGCTGAAGAACCTCAAACAAGTCCAAGTCATCTGGGAAGTCCATTGTCCCTCTAGTCATGGCCTTCTTGGAGAGATCTGTGTGGATCCCACATGTAGAAGACAGAAGTGAAGCAGGCATTAAATGCCTCTGCTCTGTCTACATCTGATGGGAGAAATCTTGTCTGGACAGCAGGACATCTTAGCCGAGTATTCACAGAGTCCTCATGGAGGCGCGAGTGAATCTCTGGCTTTGTTGCATCAAAGCATACATATTTTATAGGGTTTGTTACAATGATCACACAAATCCAGCAAGCATACAATTGGTTACTAAGCACTGTCCACATATTACTTGTTACTTATTGATTGGTTTCACTCGCTTTTATGGCATCATCCTCTCCCCTTGGCTCAAGCAGTCTAGCAGCCTTGTCTAGTCACGTCCGTTTTACCTTTTTGCTACTTTGCTGTACTTTCCCTGCATGTCTGTTTACTTATTTGCTACTCTAATGTACCATCCCATCCACTTACTGTTGTTACTTTATGGTTCTTTCCCATATATTTAATTCAGTGATAGCCCAATGTCACCATTCTCCCAGCCATATGCACGGTTGTGCATTTTAGTCTCAATGAGGATATTATGTCCTTGTTCGGCCATAATTTCCTCTACATACATCCCTATTTATTTATTTATATTGAGTTAACTGACCCCATCAAGTAACGGACGAGTTATCTGATTTTCATTTTTACAAGTTTGCATCAGTTCCTTACTTTTTAAACACTACATGGCTTAATGTTAGATGATAAGTATTTTAGTATTTTCTAAAATATGGAAAGTTTTCACGTAGTTACTCAGTCTTGAACAACTCTAAGAATACAACTTAGTAAACTCTAGCAGCACGGTCTTTAAGCCTATCTGTTGAAATACCCTGAAGAAATCAGAATATATACGTCATCTAGTAATAAAAGTTTCACTCATTGACAGTATTAGTCCAGGGAAGATACTGTCTTTGTTGAGGAAATGTTCAGTTGAAGCCTTAATAAAAGCAGCAAAATTACCAACTAGCTCATCTCTCCATTTCTCTCATACAATTCATGTGCCTGAACACAGGAAAGTTTAGATCCAACTAATCACTATTGTAATCTAATGTTTTCCTATGCCTCTGCTAGCCATATATAAAACCTTAAAGCACTAAAACAAATGCTTACTTTAGACACGAATATTGTCAGTAAGAACTAAGAGTATGTTTTATGTCAAGGTTAGTGGTTTTCAAGCCATAGAAAACTATGCTGCCAAGAGAAATATGCTCCTTCAACTCCAAGCAATACTGGTTCACAGAATAAGGAGGCTCCAAGATGAGCCTCCCCCCCATCCCCACGCCCGAAAATTAATTCTGTGTGCAATCTAAGCGATATTGCCTGATTAAGTCACACAATTAAAGGAAGTACACTGATTTCCTAAAAGACAAAAGAAAATTCAGTTCTATTAACATAAACAAAAAATAAAAAGAGTTAAGTAAGCAGCAAGGAAACCAGAAGTTTGACATTTGCATGAACATGTTCCTCATTATTACTTGTTATTATTCTAAGCATTCAAAACCAGTAAATCCCAGTAGTCAGGAATATACATTGTTCACACAGTAATTTAAGGGCAAACCAGACAGCACTCCATGCTTTTCAGCCACAACTTTTACAATTTTAGGCAGAATTTGCAAAACTGATCTAGCTATTTCTACCACTGGTATCTGCCTTTCAATGTCTCACATGAGCAAATTAATTTTGCAAGAAGTTCCTATTACATCTCAAATTCCAGGCCTGGGGGAAAATTCATGCCATAGAACAGGTTAAGAACAATGTTCTACCCTCGTGTCATACTACATGTACTCAACAGTCTTTGGCACACCTCTTTGCAATGTACTCATACCGATGCAGCCCTGCTTGAAGTTAAAACAAACCATTACCCTAGCATTCAAATAATAGACTTAAAATCCATCTGCTGAAATTGGCAGATGAAAGTGGCAGAATTACACAAAAATTGAGTTTTGACATTCAACTTGAATATTTTCTCAGTGGTGTGCACTTTACTCATTACATTAATTTAATTTGAATTAATTCCCCTTTAGAAGTATTACCTCCTTTCTAGGAAACTGTAATTCATAAATACATATGCATCATTTAAAAAATTAAACTTTTTCAATATACATAAGCATGCATTTCTTGAGTTATTCTGCTGTGCACCTTGAATTCATGGAAATCTTAAATGGAGATGAATCAGGGAGAGAAAAAACAACGTAATCAAGTGTTATCAAATGTGCGTGTTGTTCTCTTTGTATTTCCAAGGATGTGACATTAGATATGAGCCTTAAATAAGGACAGTGACACATTAAAATTATAGAAACATCAGTTACTTTCTGGTATATAAAAACCAAAAGTTGATCACTGCTGACAGTACTGTACACACACCCATAGTGTGTTGGTACTAGCCAGACATCAGGCAGCCACCAAAGCCCCTCACCCACTCCTCTCTGCAGCTGGACAGGGGAGAGAAAGTATAATGAAGGATTCATGTGTTGAGATAAGGACCAGGGGAGATCACTCATCAAATACGATGACGGGCAAAACAGGTTCAACTTAAAGATATTAATTACATTTATTACTAAACAAAATTCCAGCAGGACAATGAGAAGTAAATAAACCCTTAAAAGCACCTTCCAACCCCCACCCTTCCTCCTTCCCAGCTCTACCTCCTCTCCCACAGCACAGGGAGACAGGGAGTGGG
>JAODKT010001744.1:24575072-24592726 GCA_027576195.1 Cossypha heuglini
GGGCTGCACCATGGGCTGCACAGGAACCTTAGCATCTGGAACATCTGGAACATCTCCTGCTCCTCCTTCTTCACTGACCTCGGTGTCCACAGAGTTGTTCTTCTCACATGTTCTCACTCTGCTCTTCTCTGGCTGCAATTACAACTGCATAATAACTTTGTTATCACCATTTCGTGCTGGCCCAGCCTTGGCCAGTGGCATATCCATTTTTGGAGCCACCAGAGATTGACTCTGCCAAACGTGAAGGAAGCTTCTGGCAGCTTCTCAAAGAAGCCACCCCAAAAGCCCTGCCTCTATAAAAAAATCAGGCCATGTAAATCCTTAAGAAGTTATGTAACTCTGAAATAGAACTGTAAAACTAACTTGTTTGAAAAAAATTGCATGGACAATCTTGAAAATGTCCTCTTTCACTGTCTTCAGTAACCAAGCCTATTCAGCAACACAATTTAAAAGACAGAATTTCAACACAGAAGCTTATTTTGAAAGTCACTATTATAAGAAGTTACCAGGAGAACAGGTCATGTCTTTCAAGTTCACAATTGTGTCAATTGGTTGTGATGGGTGTCAGTACTTTCTATTTGTTTCAATGATCTCTGTAACACCATTGTTTTTGTTCTCTTCTAGAGATGTATCTCTTTTCTTAGTAAAAGTAGCAAACAGTGTATCCATCATTCCCAAAACTTCTAGTAGTTCTTCTTGGTAGTCAATTTCTTTTCCAATAGCTTGCTGGAGTTTCAAGAACTGTTTATCAACTATCTCTGACTGTCCAACCACAGGCTGATAAATGTCTGTAAAGAAAAATACCAGTTAAGAATCTACAAACATATACAAAGGCAAAAATTACATTAGCTAGTTAGAGATACATTTAAGGGTTCTAGCACAAGTCCAACATTCTGAAAAATAAGACAACTTTTATGTTGTCTGTTCTGAAAGCAGTGGTTGTACGTACTTACAGCAGCAGTATGTCAAACTAACAGAAACAGAAGTTTTAACGACCTTAAATATTACTTTTACCTCATTGAATAAGAAGAAGCTATTTGTACCATGTAAACACAGAAACATAAAGTATTAAAGGTACTTAGAGACCACAAGGCACTTCCTGCAGCCTCGAAAAATCGAATCGAATCTAATCCTAACTATGGTCACAGTTATCTGGAAATATCTCTTTTTTGGATCATTCTCTTTATACGAAGTCCACACAAATAAACAAAGCCATAAAGACTTGGTTTCTTAAAAATGTAGCACTTTCAATCTGATTTGCAAGCTAGTTATATGGCTTTGAGAATCTTTTTTGTGTTGTCTTACCAGTGATCATATCGGCAACAGTCACCAGCACAGGAGTAAATCTAGGCTCAATCACACGCCTGCAAAATCAGAAAACATGCCAATTTTACTGGTTTTGTCAACTGCACTCCACCACCACCAAGCAGCTTTCTCCCACAGGCATACAGACAAATTTTTCTTGATGAAGAGACAAGACAGAACAGTAGCCAGAGATGCAAGTCAAAAAACCCACATACTTGTTTTAGAACACATAAGTAAAAACACATATGTATCTATCCTCCACCTTTCAAGAAAGCACTGGGGGTTGGAGGAGTGTCAAAAAGCCTCGAGTACATAAACACAAAGTTTTCATTACGGAGACAGAAAATAACAGACTTAGGGTAGAGTGTCTGGAAAACAAGTAGAATATCTCATACTACCAACAAAACTGTACTGTGCTAACAGGTAAACCTGTTTCAAACCTACCCCAAAACCTTGGTATCAAAATGAAAAAGGCATGTGAGATTTCAGGAGTACCAGTGTTCCACCCCTGATCTGTTGAAACTCTGTGGCAAGTTATTAGGAAATAGAAGTATCAAAGTGTTAAAATAATACCTTGCCACAAAGGTAAGCAGGAGATTAACTTGCTTCTCATCTCGGCCTGCAAGTGCACTCCTCAGTGTTCCTCTGCGATGTAGCTCCTGCATGACTGCAACCGTGACTTCAGGAGTATGAAGCATGATGGGTGGCTGGACATACATAAGAGGAGTTTAGTACTAAAGCAACATCTTTACAGACAACATAGGGCTGGAATCAGCAAAACTAAAATGGAACCCAACTTATATTTTTTCTAGTTATACACTAAAATAAATTAGTACTACATACAGGAAAAATTAACATCAGGTGACAACACAAAACTCTGACAAGAAAAAAACCAATGCCTCACCTCCATTACTGCATCAAGAGCCTTGGAAGACTGAAAGCTTCTCAGCAGCTTATCATATTTTCTCAAAACACGTTTTACAGGTTTACTGACACAGAAATCTTCCTAGAATTTAAGAGAAGAGTTCAGAGTAAGACAAATACACACACACCTAACGGATTCGATATATTACCATGAATAATTTTATACATTCCCTCCCTTCCCTTTCTCCAATTTAGCACATTCCAAGAAACCAATTTTTCAGAAATGTTTCAGCACGTATTTTCTTACCACATCATACCTGTTTTGGCATGTAACTTCTTCCTTTCACATAGGTTCTATATGCTGGTTGTCTCTTCTTTTGAGAGTTTTCACTCTTTTCTTCTGGTTTTCTGTGTTTAACATTTAGCACCCCGTTGGTCATGCCTACAACTATGGTTTCATCTTCAGGCTAGCACAAAGAAATCACAGAGTTAGGACCCAGTGTTTTATTTGTATTCTATAATGCATGTATGTGCTCTATCATACACATTTTTATATTTTTATGCTTAGTGAGAAGGTTCAAATCACAGTATCACAGATGACTTTAGGTGGAAGGCACCTCTTTAAGGTTCCATGATTGAATACCTTGTTCAAACCAATGACAGCTTCAAGGTTATGGTCATAAGCAACGTTACAGACTGATTAGTGAATCAAGCTCAATTATGCATTAACACCCTTCTGTAACTATAAGGTTTTGTTTCTTCCAAAGGCATACAACTACCTTTGGCTATTAGGTACCATACAGCAGGCATGAACCGAACCTATGAGAAAGCAAAGCTATCATGAAACAGCAGGATTTTGAGAAACAACTTAAGTTGTTCAAAACACCAGTCACTGGTGTATGTAATTTCACTTAAATAACAAAGTTATTTCACCTATTTCACTGGGAAAACTGTGGATGCCCCATCCCTTGAAGTGTTCAAGGCCAGACTGGATGGGGCTTTGAGCAACCTGGTCTAGTGGCATCCTTGCCCAGGGCAGGGGGGCTGAAGGCAAATGACCTTTAATATCCCCTCCAACCGAAGCCATTCTATGATTCTATGATCTGATAAAAGCCTACAGAGTTATGACAGATATAGATGGAGATCAGCTGGTGAATGACTCATTTAAGAGCATCGATTGAAGCTTACGAAGATACAAGTGGAAGAATAGGAAGCAATTCTTCACATAAGTATCAGAAATGTTGAATTCCTTGTCAAGGAATCTAGGCAAGGTTTTAATTTCAATCAAGCTCCAGGAGAGACTGAACAAGCTTATGTAATAGAAATAATTCACTGAGTTACACTAAAACTACACTTCGATGAGTACATTTCTCATGTGAAAATGGAATCTGGGAGGATATTAACACACTTGCCCTGGGTTTAGTTTTCTATACACATTTGCTTATGGCTGGTTATAGTTGGATGCAGCATCTGGAATCAGACCCACCTTCAGTTTGACTCAGTGAAGGCATTATAATGTTCTCGTGTGACCATTTAAAATTCAAATGATTTAATCAATAGGAAACAAGATTATGTCTCAGAAGATGTATTATACACACTCTAGAGATGCTAAACTATAAGTATTGCATATTTTGCAGATGCCACAGGGTCTTAAAAGGCAATGGATTTTGTACTCTTCACTTTAAAAGAAAAAAAAATCCAAGTTCATTTTAGTTCAGCTCCCTAGGTAATGTGGTAGAAAATGAAAACACTCCCTACACACACTTTTCTCTACATTCCAGCAGAGCAGGACAATAGTAAAGCAGCAAAGATAGAGATCCCTCACCAACCTATTCACATGTCCTTCAGAGGCTACGTAAAGGGGTACTACATGACAATAGTATTGTTCAAAAACTGGTGCTAGACTCCAAATTTTTGGCCAGCAGGTCACTTATCTACTGGAAATCAAGCACTTCTGAGAAGTAAGAGTCTCTGCTCTCTGCTTCCAAGACATGCCCTGACAGACAAATTTGTTTATGCTCACACCCTGCTTTCTTTCTCAGACCAGCCTGACACCACCACTTTTAAAGCAAGTTCACACCCTGTTCTAAATTTCTCAACAAATTAACTACTTTTTTTTATTGTTGCCATGCAAAAGGACTCACAGCATTCCTGAAAAGCGAAAAGTGAGTACAATCTTCTGAGAGTCAAAGGACCTCCCTTCTAAAGTGAATACTTTCCCTATGATGTACACTGTCATTAACAAACACAAGATTTTGTACTGATCTACTCAGGTAAGGTACTTGTGATATCTTTTATAGACTAGACTCATCTAGTCTAGTCAGGTATCTGAATCTGTTATGTTTAAAACCTCTTAGTGTTTGCTACTCAGGAGAAACATATTCAGTCACCCTCCTCTGCATGTACAGCATTCTTCTGGAATATTTAATAGCCGTGAAGCAACAATTATTTACTGCAGTGAATTAAAAGCTATCAGGAATTTTCTAGGAAGATTTCTAATGCACTTACTGACAACGCAAGACTGAGGATGGATGTTGCATAGTTGAAGCTGTGGACTACTTTGTAGGATGTAGTACTGTAAATCTTCACATGCCTACACAGAAGAATAAAGATAAAAACACTGTTAGTAAAGCTTTACTGTGGTCACTTTACAGGAACTTCATAATTCTCATCTTCTACAGATCATTTTAGGAAACTGAGTATTAATACAAGGCATTCCTCAGACAATCTACCATTGAGCTTCTTAGGTATTACTCCTGCAACAGCAATGTTCTGTTGAAAGGTATCTACAAGTCAAGTCAGGATTGCTCTTACCCCAAAAGAGGTAAAAATGGGGCAAGAACAGAAGGAAAAATTGAAGGCAGGTGTAGCAACTACTCGAATTCAGAAATGCATATTAGGAAAACACTAAGACATTATCTCTTAAAATTTGTTCTTAAATTTTAAATTTAAGATCTACAGAATCTACTAGCAATTGCTGGGAGTAAATACATAATCCAGCTGCCCCTTAAGGATTTGGTCAGAAGTATGAAATATTTAACAAATTGGAAAACAAAATATTATATTAAAAGGATAAAATTTAGTGGTATGTAATCATAAAGTCCGGGGTAGCCCAGGAAATACAGGAGGGAGGAGGAAAACAGACCCACTGTCATTTCAGATCACTTTGATTTCTAATGTCTCAGAGACAAGACACCAACTACCAGTACTCATCAACTGGAACCAAACAAAAAAACCAAAGAGGTCATGTTCACAAGCACTCTTGGGTACAAGAAGCAACAGCGGAGAAACACAAAACCCAGACTTTTTAAAAGTGAATACTAATATACTTTTAGCTATTTAAAGTGTTACAAAGTTAAGAATAGTTAATTTACAAAGGCTGGAAAAATCAGTTTAGAGATTTTAAAAACTGGACACTTACGCAGAAGTTCCCCATACGCATTCCCAAATGGCACACACAACCCTTACTGATTAGTAAGAGGAAACGGTTAACGTGTGTCATAGAATCATAGTACAGTTTGAATAGGAAGGAAAACCTTTTAAGGCTCATTTAGACCAAGGCCCCTGCAAAAGCAGGGACAGCTTTATAGTAGATACCTTGGCCAAAAAACACATTCTCAAATAAAGCCCAAAAACCACATACAGGTTAACAGTGATGTGAAATAAAACCTTTCAAAGAATAGAAGTCGTAAAACGCAAACATAAGGAAACCACAAAATATACCAACCTGTCCAGGGATCCTGACAATAACCTTTGTCCAGAGCTGTTCAGGCACAAACAAGTTACAGTTTTATGGTGATTTTTAAGTGAAACTAGTAACTGTCCACCTTTTAGTACATCCCAAACTTTGACATATCGACCTCCTGTGAAGAGGAAGCACACAAAACAGTCTTATATATGTACACATTTATGCTTCTCTGAAGAAGTTTTCATAGAGTAATGCAATATCTCTACAAGTACCTTTACCTCCTAACAGTTTTCTGTACCTACTCAACATCCTCTTCCATTCTATCTCCTGGCACTGCTCTTTTTTAGGCCATTCTGAATGGAGTTGAATGATTCAACCATCCTCCAACCATATTCATTATTTAAAAAAACCAAAAAAACAGTATATAACCTATGGGGTTACAGGACTTCTAATGCAATGGCAACAAGAGACCAAAAAGGCTTGTCAATATGAAGAGAAAGACAGAGTCCCATCTTTTCAAAACCTAAGGATGTTAATTCCTAAAGTGAAGTTAATTCCTAAAGTGAAGACTTTAGAAGTGAGCCAATTAAGAGTCCACATTTTGTTATTAAAAATAACTTGGAGGGGTGGGAGGGGGGGAAGTGGCAACCACAAGAATATCAAAACAAAGACAAAACAGGAAGACCCCTACTTGCCTCCACCAGATAAACAGACTCGTACAGAAGATTCTGGGATCCTACTTATTCCTACAGAAGATATTTGAGAAATCCAACTGTCACATCACTTACCACTTCCTTATCAAACTAAAACACCACACAAAAAATAAGTAGCTAAAGTATTTCCCCAATGAGGACCACAGGAAATATATTTATCTGATTTTATAGAATTACCTGCAGATACTAGAAGTCCACCAGATGGAAACAGAAGCACACTCTCCACAGGATGGCCGTGCTCTATCGTCATGACACTACTCTTTGTTCGTGCATCAAACAGTTTCACAGTGTGATCATACGAACCTGCAAACACCAGAATAAATCAGTTTAATAATTTCAACTGGTTTAAAAACTAAAACAGCCGTGTCCTATCATCTAAAGGAGTTCCTCGCTAATAGCAAAAATTTTAAACCATTTTAAACTATATTTAAACTATTTTAAGCTATATATGTAAAAATATCTTGTAATTTACCTTGGTTAGCTTACAGCCTTGGGGCAACATAAATTTTCTAATTCTAGCCCTAGCTACATGTCAGTCTAAAAAATTAATTTGTTTTCCTTTTATTTCACTTCCATTAATCAAGTGTATTTATAATAATAAATATCAAGCAGCCTGATCAAACCTAGCCCCTCGTGCCTCTTGAAAAAAGGAATACTAGGTTTTTTTCACAGTTTTCCACAAGCTGATACAAAGTTACTGCTAGGAAAATCAAAAGCAACTGGTTACAAGTAACTCCATATGACCTTACATTTTTGAGTCTGCCAGTTATAGGCTGTACATACTAGTGTCCACTCCAGAAATCTGGTACTTTTCAGTCACTCCCAAGCAAAGGATACATTCACAGTATTTTCTTTCAAAAGTTCTCTTAACCCTAATAGGCTAAACCAAAAAGATGTTAAAACTCAGTTCCTTCAGTTTCCCCATAAACATCAGTGTCAAGCTTAAAAAGCAAAAAAAGGAAATAACAAAGTAGGCATTGCACAGGCCGACTGATCCTTCGTGACTAAGATACAATAAACACGGCCCTACCGTATCAAAAATTATCTTTCAGCATTTTTCTTCAATCCAAAAGAAGTATACATAAAAAATAAAACCAGACCTGTTATGAAGACATCTGCATTCAGTTTACTTGCACAGCCGCATCTCACATAGTCAGTATGTTCACTGTAAGAGATGATTTCTGTGGCACTTGGAATATCCCACAAATTTGATGAATAATCATCACTACCAGAAAATATTCGGTATTTATCAGACAGGAAGCCCACTAGATGAACTGGTCTAGAAAACAAAGTTCACAATACCCAAAGTTAAAATTTATTCATGTTTCAAGAAGAGTTAGTCTGTATGAAGCGTTTATTGAAGTACTCTAACATAGAAGTGCAGTGTTTAATATCAGAACTTACAAAGCCTCACTATAAAACAGCAAATATCAAATATGGCTGCTTTGAACAGTCTTCTTGTCCTTTAAAATCACTACTGAAGTCTTTATTATCACCGTTTAAACATCCAACAGATGTTGGCAGAACATACAGGTATGCAAATGCAGGTGTGCACAGGTATGCAGTTAACCCAGACATTAGAACGTAACACCCAATTTGCAAACAGACCTCAAACAGAAACACTCTCAAGATCAGTCTGGGTACTTTCCACCGAAAGGGAGATTCTTGCTGCTCTACGTAGATAAAACACACATTGACCTTTCACAGCACAGAAATCTGTTGAACCATTATAATTTTCTTCTCCACACTGATACATCAGAACTCCTAACTTCTTCCCCACTCCACTCCATGCTACCATTATGCACCTTTTTGGTTTTGTTTGTGGAGTTTTTCTTAAGGAATTCCTGCTTTTCCTGGCATATTTCTTCATTGTTTTTGTTTAAACTCTTTTTAGAACTCTTTTCCTAGCAGCATCAAATAAAATGTGCTTATCAATGCAATGTACTCACAAGACTTTATCTACACAACATATTAAGAGACACTTACATGAAACAGAAAATGTATTTACTCTTCTACATACTTGATTCATATTTAGAATTTTTTTAAAACTCACTCCTATTTTAAATTTAACTTTAAAATCTACTTTCCACTAAGATCTAGAAGAGACAGTCAAAAGCAACGTAAGCCAGTATTACTCAGATTTTCAGCAGCATGTGAAGCAGATATATGACTATAATTTAACATAAATACTGTATACTGCTGAGGCACTTGAACAGGTTGCCCAGAGAAGACGGGGATGCCCTTCCCCTGGTAGTGTTCAAGGCTAGGCTGGAAGGGGCTCTGAGCAACCTGGTCTAGTAGCAGGTATCGCTGCTCTGTGGCAGGGGGCTTGGAACAAGACGATCTTTAAGGCCAAACCATCCGGTCTCTGACGAGTTTGTGACATGCAAACACAGCAAAGCTTAGGCACGCAAAGGAAACAAACCAATTCTGCCTTACTTGGTGTGACCCTCGAACTGCCTCAGCGGCGCTTTGCCGCCGACGTCGAAGAGGCAGATGCGGCCGAACTCGCTGCCGGCCACCAGCAGGCGCCCGTCGTCCCTGTAGGTGGCACCGTACGCCGCGTCCCGGAACCGGGAGAACGTCTTGATGGGCTCCTGGGAGTAACGGCCATAGATGTGGATCTGGCAAAACAAGAGGGCGTTACATCTTCTTGTGCGAGACCAACTGAAGAACAACAGAGTAAAAGCCTCAGAAAAGCCACTTACCCTCGAGGATGCTGTGACAGCGTAGTTATATGGAGGGACTGGGGAGAAGTCAATTTTATTAATGGCACCGAACTCCTTTATCTGAACAGGCGTCTAAAACAATTGTGATAAAGATCATTAAATACACATAAGCACACCATCCAGTATGAAAACAGTAAAACAAAAACTATTTTTCCTAAAAAGAACACAAAACTCAATTACAATCAAAACGGTTTTTAGATACAATGACAGCGAGTTTCACTTCTGACAGGCTACTCCTGCTCTTGCAATTTTTTTCCAATTTACGCATTACAACTGACCTATTCATTACGTGTTTTGAGGTTAAAAACTAACTCATGCGTGCTTAAAAAACATTTTAATTGCATGAAAGTAGTAAAAAAAGGCATTCTGGGTCAGAGGCATAACTGCGACTGTTGGGCCGCGTCCTCCTACCTTGTATCCCCGCCAGTAAAGCGTGTCCTGCGTGATCCTCTCCCCGAGCTTGGGGCATGCCTGGACCACCACTGGCTTGTACGCGGCCATGACGCAAGGGGCGCGGGGCCGGGTCCGACGGGGCTCAGCGGAGAGGCTCGGGAAGGGCAGATGGGCCCGGGCACACGGGACACGCGGCGGCCCGGCGATGGCGGGCACCGCGCCTGCCGCGAGGAGAGACGGCGGGCGCACCGGCAGTGCGTCATCAGAGCGCGCCTCGTGGCGGCCAATCGGCGCGGCGGAGAGCCCCACTTCCGGCGAGAGGCGGCGGCGGCGGAGAGCCGAGTGAGGCCGGGCCCGGGACCGCGCGGTGAGGCGTCCCGCCCTCGGGCCTGCCCTCACGGACCGTCTCCAAGAGGAGCGGGCGGCTCCAGGCGTGCCGGGAGGTGCGCGAAAGCGCGGTCCCGCCCGAGGCTTCCCGCGGTACTGTGAGCAAGCCACGGGTATTCTGGGGTTACCTTTATCGGTTTAAAAGGGATTGTTTGTTTTTTTTCCCCTACGTGTGTGGTAGAAGCAATTAATTTTATTCAGGTTGCGAAAGGCGTAAAGGAGCTTGAAGTCACTTGAAGTTTTCCCTCAAGTCTAATGTTTCTGGATGATAAAGTCATCTTCTTATCGTTTGTTCCTGGCTTGGTATAAACCTGGCTGGTTATTGTGTGGAATTTCTTGTTGCAAGTATTTTGACGCATCATTTTATATGAATGAAACTCTTGCTGGCTTAGTAATGTAATTTGGTTTAAACATCAAGTGCTGAAGCATAAATTGAGGTTTTGGTGACTAATTTGTGATAGCAACAAGACTGATATTTCATCAGTGTTTTGACTGACAAAACCGAATGCTATAAGCTTAAATAAAGTTTTATGTGTTTTTATGCGTTGTTTTACCAGAATGTTGTTAACCTGTTGCATCTGTTCAGTTGCAGGTTGTCTAGAAACTGGGCTTGGCTGGCCAGAATTGCTCCTGGCTGGAAACAATGAAGCATCGTTTTGCATGAAACTGGTACAGGACTGAGATCATGGCATCTTCAACAAACTTGGATGTCGGGGCCCAGTTAATTGTGGAAGAATGTACCACAAGCTACGGCCTTCCGCCCATGCCAGACATTAAAGTGGAACATCAGCTTGACACCAGCACAGAGGAAGGCCCAGCTCAGAATGTCACCATGGGGATGAAATTCATTCTGCCCAATAGATTTGATATGAACGTCTGCTCACGATTCGTGAAGTCTTTGAATGAGGAGGACAGTAAAAATATTCAAGATCAAGTCAACTCTGACCTTGAAGTTGCATCTGTCTTATTTAAAGGTTGAATTTATGGTACAAAATGTTATCTATGAGCTGTGTCATGCTGTTAAGTTACTATGTTTTCAGAAAAAAAAAGCTTCTGCATTACATGTGTATTAATCACTTTTCTAAGATGTGTTCCTCTAATGTTTTTATTATATGCTTAATGGATTATTAATATAAAAACTTTCTCTAATATTATTCTTATACTACTTTTTAAATATTTATATTAACTGAAATATCAGTGGCACAAAAGCTCCATTAAGTTAGTAAGAGCTGCTGCTAATTAGGAAAACAAGCTGTTTCTGTATGGCATGTCCCATGGCAGTATGCTTCTTTAGAAAACACTACTGAAAGCACTATGTGATCACTTCAGCTTCAGTAGCTTTCAGCAGCATGTTTTATATTTTCCTGAAGGTAATGAAAGATAATGTAGGTCACATGTGTTTGTCACTGTGGCTGTACAAAGCCTCAAGTCCTATCAATGGGTAGCTTCACACTACCTGAAAGCAAATGCTGCTCCAGGTCTGGTTCCCTGCAGCTAATCCAGCCATTGCTGGGCAGCTTCATCAGAATTGATCTATGCTATTGATACAGGGCAAAATTAGGAGTTCCATCTACTTCCCCTTAACCATTGTGGTTTGTGCACTTGCTGTCATATTTCAGACTGTTAGTGGTGTATCTTTTAATGAATTTCATGTGACCTATTGCCTGTATTGTTGTGTAATGCGAACACAGGCTTACTTTGAATTTTGATGGTTTCGCTGACTTGAGTTGTTTGGCTGAGCCGTAGGTCTGAGTGGCAGATTTACACTCACCAGCAATAGGGGCTGTTTTTCTGAGGTAACTTTTGTAGATCCCTTATAAGTAGTCCTGCAAATCCGGGGGCCGCAGGTCAAAATCTGTGGTATGACTCTTAATTCCATGCAGTCAGTTGTAGCTGTTTGATTGGCAAACAAAACATAATTTTGTTTTTCGTTACACTCTACTTCTTTTAATTATTTGTGCTTGCATTTATCATCGTGAAGTTCTCTGTGGAGTTAATTTAGTGCGTGTGTTAATTAGCTTCTAGTCATTAATTACTGGTGCACGCTGGTGTTAAATCAATTAAGCCAATATGGAGTTTAATCCTTCAGTGTGTCTTTTCAGTATTTAATCTCAAAACCAAGAGCTACTTTTGAGAATTAGAAGCCAATACAATATATAAATATATTCTGTAATAAAATGCTATTAGCTTTTAAGAGAAAGCAGGAAAAGTTAGTATGAAGGAACACATTGGCAGTGAATGACTTCCTGAATTCTATGCGGTGACCTGCTGTAGCATTTCATGTAAGTTATTGTGGAACCTGTCTTCCTGCTGGATGAGTATTCATCAGACATTCTTAATGCTGTTAAAATTTTATCCAGGAGTAGGAAGAGGCCTGGTGAAGAAAGTTAAGGAAGGTTGTCTCCACTCATGCAGTGGACTGGTTAGGGAGCAGGCAAAGGGTGAGCAGGTACCTGAGTGCATGTCTGACCAGAGCTGCATCATGTTACTGCCTTGAAGATAACTTGCTGTAAGAAGATGACGAGTTGAGACTTCTTAAGTAATAAATCCATGCCAGGCATGTTGAAAATCCAGACAAAGGCTTACCTCATTTAGACGCTAACTTGTTTCTGGGTGATTTTATGCCATACTGAAAATATTAAGTAGCATAATTGTTTTATGCTAGAAATTAGTGTAACCCTTTTTTCAGTTTCATAATATACAGTGGGAAAAGCACATGTCACAAAGCTTTCTTAACATGGATTTTAAAGGTCTTGTGATAGTGGTGCTTTACAGTTTGACTTAGAATCTATGGCTTGCTTTTTTGCTCTTATTAGTACTGAAATCCTCTCTGTTTTTTGTTCAATGTAGCTGAATGCAACAGCCACACTTCTCCTTCCCCTGGTATCCAAGTAAGACATGTTTATACTCCATCAACTACTAAGCATTTCTCACCAATAAAACAATCAACTACACTAACTAACAAACACAGGGGAAATGAAGTCTCTACAACACCTCTACTTGTAAACTGTAAGTGTTCTTCTGCCTTACTGTTAATATTTTGAGCTCTGTGTTGGACGCTTGACAGATTTATGCTGTTTTTTCTTTCGTGTTGCAATGAACTTTAAGAAAGGAAGAAACCACTGAGATAGTCTTGTCTAATTTCACATGGGTCCAACCACATAATAGTCACCCACCTGCTGTATGGAATTCATGACTGAAGTTTACTTGCCAGAAAGAAAAAGACCAGAAAAACCCTTACCTATACTTTTAAAATCAAGACTTAGATTCTGAGTTGTAAGTTAATGTACTTCATGCCCATGTTTTCAGAACTTGTGCATCTTAAAATTAGATGATTGGTAAATGCTGCAGGATACTTGAGATGTAAAGTAAATACAGAGTACTGCAAGTGTCATGATTATCACAGATCTTGAAAATCAAGGAAGCATTATTTCTGGTGGTGTTTTTTTTTCTGAATTGTTAAGCATTTCCTTTATAAAATAATTTGCTGTAATTTACATTGTCTGTAAATTATTGTCTCTTTAATGACAAGTCAGTTTTTTAAAAGAAAAAGGCTACTTGCATGGAGAAAATCAGGAGCTGTAGTGTAGGCCACTGAACAAAATACGCCATCTTTCTGAACAACCTAAACTTTCATGTAGTGACTTGGAAAAGGACAAATGAACATTTACAGTTAATGTAATCATTAGCTAATTTTATTACTACATCATGTGGATGATTTATTACATATGGCCTCCTGAGCACCTTTCAGGCCTGCTCCGAGTGGACCCATACCATTTTTTGTGGGATCAGACGTTATTTCTTCATAAACTGTGACATAACAAAAAAAAAAATCCCCCAATCTTTGTTTTCCCCTCTATATGTCAGATTGTGTGTAGTTTTGTAATGTATGATCTATTCCACATTGTAGGGAGTGAGGGTCGCACTGGAGAGTCACTTTCTTTGTTGAGTAGCAGGTCAGGTCTTCTGGTGATTCAAGTGTGATTTTTAAACTAAACACCCTTAATTTACCAAAATATGTTTATATTGATACATGGATCTTAAGGTAATCTTGGGTTGCTGACTAAACAACAGTGAAGAGAATATGTTACTTTGTGAAGAGTCAGTGTGGGAAGCATCCTTGCTTTTAAGAATGCTGCATTGGTTTAAAAATGACCTAAATCTATGAAACTCTTTGGAAAATTTTCAGTTTTTAATGGTGATTTAAGTTCAGAGTGTAAGGTGAAATTATCTACAGTCTCAGTTCCAAGTTCTGTACTGCTGAAGCCAATGGACATGTTATGCTCAGCTCTGAATAGCGCAGAATGAAAACTGATGTATGTAACACATGCTTTTGCTTCCTTTTTTGCAGCTTTATCAGTTCATCAGCTGGCTGCTCAGGGAGAAATGTTATATCTGGCCACACGTATTGAACAAGGTGAGACAGAAGGAGGTTAAGTGCCTTTTTTTTTAGCTTTGGGTCATTTATATGCTGTTGTGTTTCACCTTTTCCCCAAAGCTATAAAGTCCTCAATTCTGGTACAAATTGGAGGACATTTGAGATATCTGTTCTTTGCAGATGTGGACTAATGTTTTGTATCAGTCTATTACTCACTCACTGTATGATGTGCATTTTAAATGAAAACATTAACGTTAATAGGAGGTAAATCCCTTCCTCTCCCTGCTGTCTAGCTATATAGGTAATCCATGGAACTCAGAAAGAAGTATGTTAGTTCTGTCACAGCAGTTTATTTTATTTTTAATTTATCTTTGTAATTTAAAACATATTTGTATTAATGGTGGCCTTCCAATTCTATTTAGTCAATCAGCATAAAGACCTACACGTCGCTAATTTAAACCATGTTTCACACCTGCAATGTGATAGTACTACACATTCTGAATAGTGTGGCATTTGTGTGTCCATAATACACGTACAAAATTTTAACTCTACCTTAACATATTCATGAATTTAGTAACATTGTGTATTCTTACTGCACTACTAGTAATCACCCATGCTTTTCAGCGCATCCTTGTTGAAATGTTCCACAGAGTCTAAATACTTTGTAATGAGCCATGTATATCAAAAGCAAATCAATTCCGGAGTGTTGGTAGCAGCTAAAAATGCTTATTTTGGTGGTATGATAAGCATGGGATTTTTAAAGTACTTAGATATTAAAAAGAAATCCAGCTGAAATATTTTTCAGCCAATTATAAAAAGAAGTTCTTTTTTTCTTCTTCCAACTGCATTCAAGGTTGACCTTAATTGTTTTCACAGATCACCTTATTGATTGCATGAACTTTATGGGGTATGGAGTTCTTTATCTATATTGGTGTATAAGTTAATTCTTTACAAAATTGTGTGGCTCCCTCTATTGAAAAAACACAATCTACAGTATAATACAGGATGTAGCTCTTTATTTTTCAAACATCCTTTATCTTATTTACAAAGGTGAAGCCCAGATTACAGACAACTTGTAATATTTCTGAGTAAAAAGAGGGTTTGATTTATAGAGTTTAACAACTTAAATTTTAAATTATTAAACTAAAGGCTCAAATTTTATTTTGGTCAGTTGGATGTGTTTTTCTTTCTTGGACAGAGATACTACCACCACTACTGGGGACAGAATTTTGAAGTTGAGAATGACTTTTAGGTCACACTGGTTCCTGGTGAATAAATGTTACCATCAACACATTTCACCAGCTGATACAGTGCATTGTGAAAAGGATTACTAAGTTATACATTTTTCTCTGAACAGAAAATTTAATCAATCATAAGGACGAAGAAGGATTCACCCCTCTGATGTGGGCTGCAGCTCATGGGCAGATAGCAGTAGTGGAATTTCTCCTCCAGAATGTAAGGAAAAATCACAATTGATTTTGAATTCATTTACTCTTTAGTTTGTTTTGTCTTCCTAAGTTTGTTGATGCCGCTAAAAGCTTAAAAGTTTTAAAGTTAAGGTCTATGCAAAAACCTCAGATTTGCTTCTTTTTTTAATGATACTTTATTTCAGGGTGCAGATCCGCAAATTCTGGGTAAGGGGCGAGAAAGTGCCCTCTCACTGGCCTGCAGTAAAGGATACACAGATATTGTCAAAATGCTGCTCGACTGTGGAGTTGATGTCAATGAGTATGACTGGGTAAGATTCTAGTTTGAATTTAGTTAGAGGGTGCTTTGGTCAGAAAATTGAAGCAGGGCATAACACTGGCTGAGTTTAAAAATTGTTCTACCTCTTCTGAAGTACCTGAGAGTTTCAAAACTTCCATTGGATAGGAGAAGTTGATGCTACTAGTTCTGACTTCTTGGTAGAAAGAGAATGAGACTAGTGCTGACTTCTTGTAAAAGTCTGATCTTAGCATTTGAACAGTAGACAAAAATGATGGAGGATCTAGAACAGAACCTCATTTTTATAAAACCTAGGAAATCTCTTACTGGTGCATGGAAGCATATTCACGTGTTAAGGAATTACAATTGTGGACTAATCAACAAATGTCTGAGGCATTTCTCTGCTTTTGCAGAATGGAGGCACACCCTTGCTATATGCAGTACATGGGAACCATGTGAAATGTGTAAAAATTCTTCTTGGTAAGCAGATTGTCTAAACCAAATTACCAGTAATAATGTACAATCGGTTCTCATTGTTAGAAATAGAAGATTCTATTCCTGTTTTACACAGAAAATGGTGCTGATCCAACTATCGAAACAGATGCTGGCTATAATTCCATGGATTTGGCTGTAGCCTTGGGATATCGGAGTGGTAAGTATTGCAAATGTAAACCCTTTTTAAAAAATTTTAGTTTCTACTACTCCTTGTTTGTGTAGTTGCTGTAATAGCCTAATAGAGGTTTTGTAGCTCTTAACATGTTACCTGTCCTACAAGTCTTAATAATCCTAAATACATCAGGCCAAAATGGGTAGGACCTTCTATTCTTGTTTTAGAAAGTCAGGTACTTAGCAAGAAAATGTCACTGGCCTGGTTCTGTATCACTGGACACAAACAATGGTGTTTAGGGCTAATGCAGCCATGACTTAGACAAGGGGAGCTGAGCTGCTCCCTCACCCTATACAAGGAGTGTGTTACTGGACAGTGGTTAGAGGCCTGCACCCCTTCTGAGCCCCTCACCCTACTTGACTGGCATGATATTATGTAGTTTACAAAACCTTTTTCAGTCAGATCAGCTCTAGCTCTTGTTTGTCTTGGAGGCAAACAGTAACCAGTGAATTATACTATCTAGTTTGGTTATGGAAACCAGAACAAAGAAGAGACTCCTTGTTTTTTCCCTCATTGCTGCTGTCATTTTGAAAGCTGTGAAATGTCTGCCATTACAGAAGTGAATGGAATCAAAAAATAATCCCAGCACTCTACGTGTAGCTTCTCCAAAGAGAGCCCTTACTTATGAATGAGCCAGTGTCATGGTTTAACCCCAGGCAGCAGCCAAGCCCCACAGAGCTACTCACTCACTCCCCCACCAGAGATCAGGGAGAGAATCAGAAGGGTGAAAGCTGGAGAACTCATAGGCTGTTTAAAGACAGTTTAATAGGAAAAACAAGGGCTGTGCACACAAGCAAAACAAACCCAGGAATTCATTCAGTGCTTC
>JAODKT010001744.1:24595714-24615417 GCA_027576195.1 Cossypha heuglini
CTCAATAAAGCTTCTCTTAACATACACATAATAATCATCCCTTAATTGGGAGAGCAAATCATCCTATTACTCATCCATGACAATTCCTAAACCGCTGCAGTCTTGTTTGGCACCCACTATGGGGCAGGAAGGATTGAGATTACTAATAAAACCAGAGGGGATTGGAAACAAATTTGATCTAAGCATTTGCTGTATTAGGTAGAGAGCCACTGGTAAGAGTGTCGCTTTATCTGTTGGTATGGATATTGTACCTAACCTTTATATATTCCTGTATGTGCTCCTGATGCTATTTTTTCGGAGGAGGGAGAGGGATCAGGATTGTTCTGCTGCTGTACTGTGTGACATCAGTTTATGGCATGATAACATCAAGGGCAGTAAAGGGTCATTTGGGATATGTATTCAGTGCTGCTCTCCTACCCTTACCTTTTGGAACTCCATTAATAGTCATGTCCAATCTGGTAAGGGGGAATTGGAGAGGACAATTTCCCCATCTTTTCACTCCTGTTACAAGAGATTTTGAGAATTTTGAATTCCCTCTGCATGTTAAGAAGAGCATGTTCTGGCTGCTAAGTCTGGTTGGTCTCCTCAGTGCAGTCTACATCATGTTTAGCTATTTCTAGGGAGGTTATTCAGGCATCTGCCTGAGGGTAGACAGTCATGAGCGGTATGGAATGCGGGAGAAAATGGGCCAGCTTTTGAAGGATTATTGTGCTTCAGTGATTTGGAAGTTTACCCGTGTCAGGAAAATCCACAACGCCAGAGGTTTATGCCCAAAAAAGAGACAGAGGAGTCCTTCAACTTTATTCGAATAAAAAACTGAGAGAATCGTCTGGGGCACTTCTCTCTCAGGGTTTCAGAGGACACAGCCTCCTTTTATCCCAAATTCCTGGCCTCACATTTCCTTTTTATCCTAAACTCCCTCTTTATTTCCCCATTGGCTGAGGTACTAGGACGGTACAGCCTTCCCAAACCCATATGCCCCCCTTGAACCTGACATTTTGCCCCAAGGTTCAGAAGTCCAGGCTTGAGCAGACCCTTGTGTATCTCAGGAGCCAACCTGTCACGGCTCTGCAACAAACCTGCTGCCTTGAATTTAGCAGAGACAGTAAAACCCATTTCAAAGACATTAACAATCATACCCTTCACCCAACAAATTCTTTGTAAAAACATTAGCACATATCTTTCACTCCTGAACAACTACGGGATCCTGATAAAGTGGCAGAATATGTGAAGGAAAACTGGTGTGGCAGTTCCAGAGAGGCACGAAGTTATGCAACGTGCTGGACCCTGGCTACTGTTTCCTGATCACTGCTTGACCCTAAATAGCTCAGGGGAGAGGGAAGAAAGCAGACCAACAGACACCGTGGCCACTCAAACTTCAGCTGAACCAGAGGAACAACCTCTGCTGGTAGTGTTGCAAAATATACCAAGATTATTTTTTTTAATTTTATAACTTTGGTCAGGTTTGCTCGCCTTTGCCCCAGGGGAAGGGACCTGAAATTTGTTTTCAGGATATTGTACCACTAGGTGAGGCCTGATGAGTTTAACATCTCAACAGACTGGGATCAGCACAGAAGAGACACAGAACATAACAGCATCAACGGCCAGCAAGGGCCATTAACGGAACATCGACTCCAAACAATATCCCTAGCACCAGTCGGAGACACCTAGTTTGGGAAAGCAGAGATAATAATGAGGACCTAATTACCATCAGAGTCAACCTATGTAACCTTATGTAACCAGTAAGAAACCAAATGCAAAGAACTATGTAACTTGGAACCAATGAACATTGAACCAATGAATCTCTATGGGTTTTGACTGTACAAAGTTTCTGAAAAATCTAGTGAAATTCATGTGTCATGAAATTATTTTCTCTGCAGGCCCAGGCTATGTGTGAATGAAGTTATTTCTGTTGCACATCCTGGCCAGAACAACATCCTGGGCAGAAGTAGTGACGTGATAATCTAACACCAAAAATGTTGGATAGTTTTGGTTTTCCCCCACAGTTTTGGTGACAGTAGCAGTCACAGAAGAAATCCAAGATCAAGTCCGTTCACACAGGAAAGAGTGAGGAGGAAGAGGCAGGGCCAGAGATAATTACCACATTTCTATCCCTGGGTGAGCTGTGAGATGCACAAGAAGAATTCAACTACCAGTCAGGAGAGCTTCTGGTGACCTGCCTGATCCAATGCTGGGATATTGCAGCCCACGACGTGAAACCAGACAGTAGTGAAGCCAGGCAACTGGCTGGATCTCTGTTCTGGGATGTAGGCACTTACAGGAGGATTGGGAAGAGGACAGAAACTCAGACCCTGGAGGCAAATCCTATCAAGCATGAAGGAAAGGTACTGTTAAGGATGATCTAGTAGTGCACCCAAGCAGGTGGACTGCTGTGGGAAAAGGTATCCAGTACCTGAAGAACTAACTGCGCTGGACATAGTCTATAGGGATTTGAATAATGAGCAGATAGATCCTTTTAGGTGGAGTGAAAAGATACTGAATGATTGGTGGGTTTATATATATATGTTTGTGTGTGTGTGTGTGTGTGTGTGTGTGTGTGCGTGTGTGTGTGTGTGCGTGTGTTTGTGTAGGGTTTAAGAACAATTTGGTTGCAATAGAGAGGATGTATGTAGCCATTTTGGTTATTGTTACCTATGGTAATAATATAAAAGCATGAAAGTACCGCTTAAGAAAATATATCAGGAAAAGAACAAGAAAGAAATGATAAGAGTAGAAAGGTATTACCACGATGAATCCAATGACGAGACTTGATTGCTGCAATTTAGATGTCCATTGGTTAAACTGATGTTCACAGTCTTCTGGCACCCTGACTTCCAGTGCTGAGATGGATGTTCAAAGGGAAAGTCCTCCTACATGCCTTCCCACAAAGCTGTGTGCAGTAAGTGGGTCTCCTTGATCACACAGCCTGGATTGCCTCCAATTCTCTCTAGTCTGCCACAAGGGGAAGGGAGTCTTAATGAGCAACATGTGGCCTCAGTGGGAACACTGACAGTACCTGACTTCTTTCCACTTGCCTTCTGCCGTTAGTCCTGGAACACCTAGGCCAACGCATCATAGGTTGAAATTTCCTTGGTACAAGAAAGTTTAATTGCAAGTACTGAATTCCTAGCTCCTAAATATTCTTCATGCAATGGCTGAAAGCACGTATCAGCTGTATGGGAAGAAAAGCCACAGCCTCCTGCACTACAGCCCTCTTCAGCCACTGTAGTCCTTTGGATCACAGAGTATCTCAAGTTGAAAGGGACCATACAGATCAATGAGTCAAATTCCCTTCTCCTTGCAGGAAGGACCCTATGGGTCCCTTCCAACTTGAGATATTCTATGACTACCTCAGACTAAACCACATGACTAAGCATCATCCAGATGCTCCTTGAATGCTGACAAGCTTGGAGACCATTTTCCTGGGAACCTGTTCAGTGACCAACCACCCTCTCAATAAAGAGCCTTTTCCTCATGTTCAGTCCGAACTTTTGCTGATGCAGTTTCAATCCATCTCCTTATGTCCAAACTCTGGCAACCAGAAAGATCAGTGCCTGCCTCTCCACTTCCTCTCATGAGGAAGCTGTAGGCTGCCATAACGTCACCTCAATCTTCTCCAGGCTGAACAGACCAAGTGACTTCAGCCTCTCCTCATACAGCTTCCCCTCAAGGCCCTTCACCATCCTCTTGGCCCTCCTTTGGACACTCTCCAATAGCTTTATATTTCTCTTACGCTGTGGCACCCAGAGCTGCCCCCAGCACTGGAGGTGAGGCTGCCCCAGTGCAGAGCAGAGCGGGACAATCCCCTCCCTTGCCTGGCTGGTGATGCTGTCCCTGATGCCCCCCAGGACACAGGTGGCCCTCCTGGCTGCCAGGGCACTGCTGACTCGTATGAAACTTGTCCCCAGTCCAAACCCTCACCTCTGTTTCTGCAGGGCTGCTTCCCAGCCTCTTGTCCTCCAGTCTGGGTGATGTCCCAGTGTAGCTGTTCAGTCAAAACAACAATTAAGATTTTAAAATTAGTTGAAAAAGATCAGACAATGTTAACTGATTTTCTGGGACTTCTGCACTTAGTCAAAGCTACAGTGAATGATGGGACTTAACAGTTTTGCACAAATAATAGATAAGCTTTTGAAAGAGACTTTTCAGCAGCTCTCCCCCAACAGTTCGTAGGGCTTTTCCCCATTTATGTTCACGGCTCCAAGCATTTCTCCATTGTGTCCACTAGAGGTCTGGCATCTATTGACATCCATACGTCAGTAATCCCTGCCTTTCTTCCCCAGTCCATGGGTAGTGAGCCCAGCCTTCAAGTTCCTGTATTTCTTCTATAGTGTCTCTACGACGCTATTTTTTAATTTTTTAAAATAAATCCATACACAAAGAAAATGAGTACTGTTTAAAGAACACGCACTGTGATTCTGATGAAAGGGACTGCAAGGCTGGAGAACAATCCAGCCAAGTTCTCTGAGTCAGAGCCAGAGAAATAATGAATTGAAAATGCTAACTTTGAAACAACAAAATGACTGAATATACAAAATGGTAAAATGTAGGAAAAAAATCCAAACCTCCATGGATTAAACCTGAATTTCTGGCTACATTTCTCTCTGACTCTATGTACTGAAACATCTGTGGTACACAGAAGGTGTACATTGGGTCAGAATTAATCTCTGAAAGGTGTGAGAGACAGAGTAGAGATACATTTCTTTCATGACACTGATATCTGAAAGGAAATCAGCCTTAGGGGAAGTGAAGCAAAAAAACTGACCTTGCAGGTGTTGGGGAAATCCTTGCTCCATTATCCGTCTCCCAGGCTTTGACACCTGTATACTTACGTAGTTTACAGCAGTTTTATTGCATCATGCATGATTAAATCAGATGAAAGAAACAGCAAATCTGACATGCCTTGGAAGCAAGAGAGAAAAAACATTTCATCATCAAAATCCAGGAAAATACGTCTCTTGTAAGTAATTTTAAAGTAAAATAAGATGAAGTGGCAATTACTGTAAAGTTGCATATTAAAAATACTGAGATTTAATGTCCTTTGTAAAAATAAATGCTGAACTTCCACATTTGTTAAAAAGTAATGCAAATAAAATGCAAATTGTGCTTCCTTGAGATACCATAATCTGAACCATTTTTTCTTAAATTGCAAGACATCTCACGTAAAGACAAAATTACATCAGTGTGCTTAAAAAACAGAAATTCCTTCTCCTGTGTTATTTGTGTTACAGTAAAGTACTTCTTCTAAATAATGAACCTTCAATATCTACCCCGTATTTTGACTTGAATTTCAGTCAGCAATGAGATAATATACAGGAAATAAAATTACTAATTCTTAGCTATTGCCTCAAAACATATCCTGGAAAATGCATTTTTTAATTAAATGTGAAGATATTGGAATAGAGGAATGTAGATTAAGACAACACAATTTAAATTTCTTCCATCTTTTCGCTGCAGAATTTCAAGCAATTGTCAGATAGTCATTACAACACTTTCCCCAAGACTAAGTACAAAGGTGAAGATAGTAATCTTTCAGAAGCTGTTTCCTGCATTATAAGCCCTTTTTATTATGTAACATTATGTTGCTAAGGGAACATGGAATTGAAGTTTTCTGTGGCTCTTCTGAGGACCTTGCAGGGACCAACCAGCACTATTTCATAAGCTATGATTCAGACACCCTGAGGAAAACTTAGTCAAGAGTTAGCAAACAGCAGGAAAAAAAAAATCTATGCAAAGAAAAAGCTTTACTCACAGGAAAAAAATCCCTGTGTAAAAAAGCACAGACAGCTGACGATTATGCAATATTAACAGCATGCTTCACTCCACATACTTTGTGTTTCTCTGAGGCACAACAATGAATTTTTGTTTCTCTTGGAGTAAATACTTCTCAGTATTCATTTTTCTTTGTTTATAGTGGCAAAAATTGTAAGTGGTGGGAACTTCAGCACTGGTTAAGTGCTTTGAAAGGTCAGTCTTCTGACTGTTCTAGCGAATGATTTCTGTAGCCTCTGATGGGCATTGAGAAGACACTAAAACAGACTAATCTTTGAACCACACCCTTAGGCCCAAAGGCAGCAGTATTTCCTTGTCATAAAACCAGAGGAGTTTGAAAATTCTGCAGTCAGAATCTTAATCCCAAATTGATTTTCTCCAAAGTTTTTACCAAAAGCTCTTGCCAATGTAATTTCTTACAGCAGTTATTCATCTTTTACATTTCAACTTGAATGACAATATGCACTCTTTCAGAGTATTAAGATCTATATATCTATAATAAGTTGGTTTTCCTGATTAACTAAATTATGTTTTGCCAAATTCAATGTGCAGTATGCAAACACAGATGCCATGAACTCTGCTCACAAAGCAGATTGCCAGCAGTTTCATGTAGTAGTAACAGCCAAATGCTTCAGAGCTGCACAAAGTCTTTGTCTTATTCATTCCTGTTTGACTTTGCAGGGTATTCTGGTTAATCATGTACAATGTTAGCATTACTATTTGCATGTAAATTTGATGAGCACTTTGTAACACTCTTCCCTGTCTGCTCTGCTTTTCCCTGGGGCTGTTACTAGTTCCACTCTGTTGCTTTCTTTGTTCATCTGTCTTGTACTTTGAATTCCCCACTTGTATTTCTGAGACAGTTACAGAAAGCAGCATCCTCCTGCCAGACCTTCCCAGGGTAGAGCATAATCTCCCTTCAGCCCTCCTGTGGGTTTTTCCTTGGTATTAAAAAAAAAAAAAAAAAAAAGACTGTATCCTACACCTCATTACGCCACACAGGGAGCAGGTGCCCACAGCAGGAAGCCAAGTGATGAAAGATGGGGCCTCTGCTCTTTACCTTTTCCATGATCCACACAAGACCATCTCAGTTCCCCACTATGGCACTAGAGGCAAACTCTGTCCCAAGGCCATGATGGAAGTGCCCCATGACACTTGCCCCGCCCCCTACCCCCCAAGAGAACTCAGCAGTTAACTCACTGCTATTCCCGCAGTAAGAAATAATGTTGCACAACTCCAAGATGAAAATCAGCCACCGAACCTTACCCTTAGCTGAGAAACTACATGAGACAAACTTTTATTTACAGCATGCACTGATTTTATACTTCCAGAGCAACTTCATTGTGCCTTGGTCCTATAATCTACCTTCAAGCAATCTTGAATCTTGCTTTTTTAAACCCTGATGATGATGATGCTTCGCTCAGCCTGAGGAAACAGCTGTAAACTAATGCCAGAACTTTTACTCATCTTCCACAACTGTTTTATAACAGTACCTGGAACAAAAAATATCAGAAATAGAGCAACCATGAAGGTTTATTCTAATTCCAAGTGACTTGGTTTGGCTAAGCAGCTCACATTCACAACTTTAGCCCACACCTAGCATCAACTGCAACTCCATGTTTTCTGGAAGGAATAAGGGAGGGAAAAAAAAGACAGACTGTATTTACTGAAATCATAGACTCAACTATGTTCTGCATTTTTAACTAGTAGGCTAATGTTAGGGGCATTCCAGTAGTTTTTCAACATTGTGGACCAGACTTTTTTCCTTTACAACAACAGTATAAATCACTGGAGTGCAGACACTGCCCATCACTAGAATGATCATCATTAGTATTGTTATAGCAGTTCCGCTTGCATGCACCTCCTGCTGTGCAGCACATAATGCTTTCAGGAAGTACACTGCTCCATCTGGCAATGAATGTATAACCGGGTGAATTAGGAATCCAGTCACTTGGAACTTTAGAGATCAAAGATATTGTTGGGGGTTAGTCCTAGGAATGACGTCTGAATAGATCTTTCTGTTGAGGGTTATTTGTCACCAAATTAAGCTAGCAACTCTCCAGGCATACAGGACTGTAAAGCATGTCAGTCCATCTTCTGCAGATGAGCACTGATGAGGCCAACCATGTACGCAAAAATCAGCAGGGAAGGTTGCAGACCCCAACAGAAAGGAAGATGTAAACTGGACACAGCAACAGGGTGGATTACAGTTGTGGGACCGCACTGTACAGCTCATCTTTTTCCTGCAAGAATAAACCGAAGTAATCCCTAAATAATCCTCTGGAAAAAAAATCCTGACCTGCATTGTTTGAGATATTGTTTTGATTCATTATGTAAATCAACTGTACATGCTCTTTTTTTAGCATTGAAATCAAAATATAGTAAATAGAATCACATCACATGCTTTTCACAGCCTACAAAATTTTCTAGCACATCAGCATTTCTATTCCATAAAAAGAAAATGAAGCTTACAAAACAGCATCACTTTCACACCACTTCTACTACATATCATTGCCAAGCATTTTAGGACTATCATACCATCCAATGGCTGGACTCAACCTTGTGCATTATTGTCAGCTGAATGATGGGTAGAGTACAGGCACATTTCATGTGCCAGAACTTATTCAGGCTTCTAGCACTACAGAAAAATAGGCAAGCTTTAGCTAAACCCCATAGATCCTTCCACCCCATTTTGTAGCCAGAACACTGTACACCTAGACGTGAATGTCTCTTAAATGTTACAATTTAGGGATTCAACACAATTGTTTCTGAAAATGCATCACAACCATAACTTGTTTATCTACTCTGCAACTGTGGTATGTTTATCCCAAATACAGGGTAAGATCACAGGCATAACAACACTGCCATTGTCTCCAAAAAGGCTTTTGTTTAGAAGCATTATTGTTTTCTGTTCACAGAAAACACAGTTTCCAGAAGGTCCACAGCATCCCAGAAAAATGAATCACTTCATCCTAGAAGCCTTGCATCCCCACTGGAATTCAATTTACAGACTGCTTACATAGTTTGTCTGTCAAATATACTGTATATCCTGATGAAACTAGAGCTGCTAAGGTGGGACATAATCAGGAGTAAAAAAACCACCAGTTTAAATAATCACCTGTTTTCAAGGTACAAATTATTAAAACAGGACAATGCTAAAATACAAGGAGCAAATATAAAGTGAGTAAAGGGTTTGTTGTACAAATGCAGGGGCTGACACACTAAAGCAGAATGACAATCCATCTAGAATACAATTCCTGACAGAAGTCAGCCTAAACACCAGTGTATACGTGCACAAGGTCACATCTGAGCAAGTCTGAATTTTGAATTTGGTGGAAGATGATGACTCAGTGAATCCTGAGACCTCTAAGCTAGTCTAGCTTCTACACAGTAAAAGCACCCCCACCCCCAACCCCCCCAAAAAATCTTAAAGATCATCACCCCCGGGTAGTAATTACTGGAGCATGAAATGCTGCAGATGTACATGGGAACTGTTTATCCAAATGTTGCCCCCAACACATGCTAAAGGCAAACCCCAGCTTGCTGGCTATGCTGGTTTCACACTGTTTAGGAGCTTCCCTAAACCAGAAAGAACTGCACTAACTACTGATTCCTAACACTAACTGGTGCAAAGCAGCTGGGAGGCAAAAAAATGAATTGTCACATTAACTCCTCCCTGGCGCTTAAAATACCAATTGTCCCTGGAATAAAAACTTGCCTGCCCCTCTGCTGACACAATTGTTCAAATTTTTCACTTCATCTTAGTTTTAGTTTAGGTTTGAATCCTACAAACAGTTACGTTCACATTACCCTCACTGTACATTTATGCAAGGCTCACGCTTAGTGGGGGCAGATGAATGCTACAACTCTAACACAGCATAATGGATTGACTGGCTTGTATAGGTGAAGCCAATGCCAGAAATCAGCACAAATGCCAACGTTAAGATGCAGTTGTTCACAGTAAGTATCATAAAAATAGCCCCTAACCACTTAAGTCTGCTCACCGTGCATCTTAGCTATGTCACTCACTTACATAGATCTAAGGAAGCATTATTACTTTTAATTCCTCCTAGCTCTGCAGAGGCAACCATACTGAAGAGACAAGGAAGATACTCACCACCCTATACATTTTAACAGCATTCTACTCTACTGTGATTACTGGTGAGTGTCTATGTAACATCACAGATGTCATGTCAAAAACCAATGTCACACAAGTATAGATTTTGGCATCCCCAGTCATCGTATTATCTTTCTTTATGCAGGCACAAGAGGACAAGAAGCCCTCCTACATCTTAGGTGGGTTCTTAAAGGTGGCCGTAGTCTTTCTTACACACAGTTATTAGAAATCCATCACAAAACAGCAGCTCACAAGATGCTACGGTTGAGAGATCTGACTGTCCAGTCATACTCAGTTATATCTGCATTTGCCTGACAGAGCCACTGGAAAAAACTGGAAAGAATAGCAGGACTAGTCACAGTCCCTGGAGCTGCAGCTTAAACCCACAGCTCCTGTTTCAGTTGATACTTCCAACAACTTCAAACCTTGCCTAATCTTACTCCATCATTTTTAACTCAGTACTAACAAACAGGTGCAAACACTTGCCACAAGTTGTATGTTGTGAAGCAGGATACTGATCAGGTATGCAGGTGTGCTGAAATTTTTGAGACTCCAGCATAAGCCTTATAGACATTATTAACTCAGGTACAACTTACACAGAGAATGTTAAGACTTGTTAACTTCAGATGTGTTCTAAAAATTTGGAATAGGACACAACTCATTACTACGTTTTACCAGAAAAAAAAAGTAGTCCAATAGAATCACAGAGTAAGGATCTCAAGTGCAGCAGATACTTCCACATTTATCCGCCAGTATCCTGCAGTGCACATCACATCCTTGTGTGAGACGTGCTGCAAATCCTAGTTATTGGGTATCAAAAGCTTTAGCATGCTCAAACTGACCTTCAACCAATCTGAATGGCAGCAAGATGTCCTAGAATTCTGCCTTCCTTCCACCCATGTAAGAAGTTACACAGACATAGGCTATAATCATTAGTGCCTATACAATTACAACACTAATTGATCAACAATTGTTCTAATTTGTTTGGATTCACTTGCAACGCAAAACATTGGGCTGTAACTCATCTGTTAAAATATTACTAATCCTTGCATTACAAAAACATAGTTAGAGTATCTTTTTTTTCACTGCTAGGATACCTCAGGTGCAATGTTAAGGTAATACAAGTTACATCTGTTAAATCTCTTACAAAAAACCCCCAGATTACAGCAAGATGGTACAGTAACAGTATTACATAAAATGTCTTCCTTCTCTTCAGTAACGTTATTTTATAATGATAATCCAAGACAGAATATTAGCAGAGCAGTTAAAACTTTCATGATGAGACTGTAGGTACCATGTTACCAAGAAAGCACAGCTTAAAGTCAATTAGAATACACAGAAATAGCTACATTCCTGACTCTCAGAGTTTCCATATATATCCACTCTTCATTCATCTTTAAAGTTACTGAGTTCAGCTCACAGTCAAACGAATCATGGTATTGCCTCATGCTACAGACAGTTCACCTAAGCTAAATAAACTTGGCTCAGCTGCACTGTAAGCTCCTTTTTCTGTAAAATATTACTTCCTCTCAGAATCAATCTCTGTTACTGGTCAGGATCCTACAATTATCATATCCAGTGGAAAACATTTTCAGCAACTCTCATGGATGTGGCTGAAATGATAGAAAATGAAGAAAGAATAGCTCAGAAAAATTAGAAGCCACATTGCATGTATTAGTTAAGTGCAAGACATGTTGAGTACTTACTAATGTTTTAAAATACATAGCCTAGAAATCTCTCCTCTTTACATATACCAGGATCTTGCCAGTCACTTAAGGCTGAAATCTAGTCATCATCAGCATGGAACTCCCCAAAAATCTGTTGAATATTAACTCCCCAGTTTACTAACTTGTTCAAAACTATTCCCACATTTAAAGGAGAAAATAGCTTGTTATTCCAATTGTACCATTACATATTTAGGTTTTCAGCAGATATAGTAGACAACTTGAGGAAAAGTAAATTGTCTGTATGATGTTTCACCCACAAAACACAGTATCAGCACAAAACTTCAGAGATGGCAACTACACTAAACTTCCCCCACACTCCAGGCAAATCAACATAGTAAGATAGACAAGCACTGATTTCACATTTGGAGTATTGAGCTGTGCACATTTTAAACCAAATGTTCTTCTTTTGTCATGTATGTTTAATGTGCACTATAAACTACACAAAATTCTCAATGGTTACTTTTCCTGAGAGATGCAACCACAGACTCACAAGACTTTAATAATAAGAAATAACATGTATTAATAATGCAAGGTGGCTTCGAGAGCTTTAAAACCATAGTTAGTAGCTTTTCATATGTACACTAGCTTAATAAAACACACAGCTTCACCTTCTCCCAAAAGGGCTGTTGTTTGGGTTTTTATATTTGAATACATTAATTTTATAACATTGCTAGGTCCTTAAAGCATAAGATTATCAATCATTAAAGTATTTCCAAAAATCTGTTCCAAACATTATGAAAAAACCTCACTAGAACCCACCACTGCATTGGGTTAAGCCATTTCAGAGCTTAATGTGACAGAACCCGAACATTCCCTTAGCCTTTTAAAAATAAAAACCTCAGTAGAAACACAAGCATTTGTTTTCACTTCTCCATTATCCAAAATATTTGGAATGGAGAGCCATTTTCCAAGTAAAACTACAGATACAAATCCATAATAGCTTAATTACAGTATGGTTACACAGAAGTCCAACCTGATAAGAATCATCAGCACTATTCCCAGTTTCTAGTAATTAATGACAGATTAGAAAAACCACAACCAAACTCCTTACCAAGAGAAAATTACATCACTGCGTCCAGGATTGAACACTAAGTTAAACATACTACAACCTTACCAGATAAGTACTTTACTTCCATTTAGATTCTGCTATAGTCAAGAACATATTTTGCTCATATCTTTACCTCAGTCTGAGTCTGAAGATGCAGATTATGCTAGTATTTCCTGCTTGGGAGTGTACTGGGAGCATACCTTGCACAAAGATTTCCACAGGCATGTCACATGGCTGTTTATCACTATATTAGCCTTACTTTGCACTTCAAAGACACTGCTTTAAAAAAGGATCTTTTTTTTTAAGTGCCAAATGTATGTCTGTTAGAGTGGAAAACACTGTCTAGAATGTCTAAGCAAGGTACGAAGTTACTTCATAAGACAGAAACCAGTAGAAAGTATTTCATAAGGGTTACAATGGCTTAAAGCAAGTATTTATGTGGACTACCATATCTGAATCACAGAACAGGTAACACATTGATAAAAATCCAGCATGCAATTTATCCAACAGGACACAGGAAGTCCGGCAAACTACTCTGCAGAATTTTTTTCCCTTACTCAGCAATTTCATTTGCCATCTTCATTTCAAAAGTCAAATTCACACAGGCCTAATTTTTCTACCTTATTGCCACAATTCAATGAATGCACTTTTTTAAGCTAATTCAATGCTACCAGCACAGTTCATTGTTAAAAGTACTTGTAAACCAAGACAACTGCTCTGAAATTGTTATTCAAAGTCCTTGCACCTGACTTCAGCCATATCATGCTCACATTAGTCTGCTGTCTTACCTCAAACCACAGCAGGTTTAGGGCTTGAACAAGTTCTTCCACTATTTCCCAATGTACACCATGACAAACATGCTTGGCAAGTTAGACACAGACCCACCCTTTTCCAGGCACATCTGGAGAGCTTTTCTACAGCTATAGTGAATCTTACCCTGAATTTTATCCACAAGTCAAGCTGAACTACACTTCTTGAAGCTTCTCCTCTAGAAACAAGCTTAGAAGGCCAGTAATATTGATGACTCACAAACATGAAATTTAGCTCTCACCCCTGGAAACTCCATCTACACAGCTGTCACAACAGAATTTAAAATGTCTTTCTTGTGCTCTAAAAAGTTATCTTTTTCTCTGAAACACAACAAAAAACCCAAAAAGCAATAAAAACACATTCCTGAAACATTCAAATAATTACTTAATAGATCTGAAGCTGGTAAATATAGACTTAGTTAAGAGCCACTATCAATTCTATTAATGCTTTTCCCCCTTTCTGTGCTTCACTCCCCCACATAACCAATGGTTTCAGGTAACTAAAATCAAAATTGTATTGTTCAAGCCATTACACAGTTATGCAATGCAAATACCTACTAAACATTCACTGAAGATAAAAATTTTAACACTCACATGTAGGTCCCCAAGGCCATGAAGAACAGCAGCAAGCAGTTGGCAAGTAAAAATTTTAACTCGACTTGCATGTTTTGTTATATTAAGCCACCATTAACTGTTGCTAAAATATGGTTCTATTTCTTATATTCGGCAGGTTACAAAGAGGCTTACCGCCCACCTAGTTCTTACCTGCAACATCAGAAATTCACCAATTAAGCCCAAAAGGTTTCATTACGCACAGGAAGTTTTTTTCAGCAGCCAGCTTTTTAACACAGCAAAAGGAAAATGCTTTGTAGAAAAGCAAAACCTTTGAAAATTGTTTAGTACTTAGAGCCTGTTGTTTAATATTTTTGACCCTGATTTTCTGACAAAAAGTCACACCAGAAACTTTTTTATGTTTTTATTGTATGCCAAAGTTCATTAAACGTGAGTGTTTGCTTGTATACAAGTTACTCAAAAAATGTGTCTAGGCAGAAATCTGTTAGCAATCTGACTTATTTCAAAGCATAGGTTTGTTCAATCAGGCCACAAAAATAATATTGTGTACAAGCAGTAACTAAGGAGCTGTAGATTCAAGGAGTTTCCAAATATCACAGATCTTGAGATCTCATCAGGAAATAAAATCAAGGCAGACACAATATAAAATAGCAGCTCCATGTAGCTTTTTCAAGTTTTAATTTTATTCAGGAGGTGACAGTTCAGTTTGCCTCATTCTTCGAAGCTTCATCGAAGTTTTCAACAAGATCTAGAAAAAGATGGTTGGAATTAAAGTTTGACCCGCTTCCCCTCTGCCAAACATTTTGGGTTTGAATTTTTTTCCTAAGTCCTACTTCATATCACCATAAAAAATTTCAGCTTGTAAAATACAGAGCAAATAATTTTTAAGATCTTCAAGGTTCATCCTCCTTGCTCAACCAAGGAAATTTTGTATGGTTCATTAGAAAGCACAATTCTAAAAGCATTTAACTTCACTATAACAACTGGGCAGTGATTCTGACAAGGTAGTTTCTTATGGAATATTAAATAATTATCTTAGTCATAGCTATAATTTCAACACAGGATCAAAATGCTAGCTCAAACTGTGAAGTCTCTCATGGTATCTGAAATTAATTAAATAATCTACCCACAGAAATTCTGTGGCAGCAAGTGACTAGACAACACTCCTACTATCCCTGGTCTGATCTTATACTATGTGTAAGATCTCTTGGCAAAATTCACTTCCTTTTCCGCTACTGCATGTTTGTTCTTACCTGGAACTTCATCATCATCATCTTCACCAGTAGCAAGTGGAGCTTTTCCGTCCACAGCTGCAAGAGCAAATAGTTCAAAAGCTTCATTCAAGATCACCATAGGCATTTTGGTTTATTGTTTAGCTTTGTGTTTTTGAAAACCTTATCTAAGATTCTGGGCTAAGCTGCAATGCTTTATCCAATTCTGTAAACAAAAATCTTTGTAGGAAATTCACATTCCTTTTATTACTGACAATGCTTAAACAGCCCAACGGTGAAATTAGAAGATGCATGCTAAACAGCATACTGGTCAACATCTTGTACCTAGGTATATTGAGTGCCTTGCAGGACAGTAACTTCCAAATACAAGTGGAGATTGATTTTACCAGGTTTTCCTGAAAAAAAACCTGTGGTAATCCATGGACTACCACATGGCTCTTAAATTTACACACTTTACATAATCAAGTTTTAAGGAATAGAAAGGATCATTTTATCCTACATATCCAAATAAAGCTGAGGTGTAATTGTGAAGCTACAGGCAGACACATCACTAGAAAAAGTTCTTAAATGTATTACTGTTCCCTTGCAAAGTTAGAGGAATATGGAACTGGACACACAATTTTACCCTCCTTAGGGGGTTGAGGTGACCTAGTGCTCTTGTCCACGCTTGACTCAGTAATTTCTTTAACCATTCCTGTTGCATTTGACAGAGTTAGTGAGACTTAACCATCACCACTGTAGCAGACCAGCGAGCACCCGCTGAATTGGGCAGAAGTATAATGCTAACAACAGACATCTCAAGTGTCTAGCTGCCTCTGCCGCTACTCTACAACTATTCTTTCGTGTACTGTCAAGTTGTCTCTTAACCTTCTAGGACCTCAGTTTCATTCTAATTAATCCTTCTCAGTTTTTAAGAAAAGCATGAGGTAGAAGATGGCTTCTTCCTAGACTTGTACATTAATTTCTAGAGAACCAGAACCAATGAAGAAACTTTCCTTTGAATGGGCTTCGAACAAGGACATCACTAACCTTCATTTGTTTAAGCAGCAGGAAGTTGTTAAAGCTTAAGTGCATCTTACTGTCAAAATATGGTAGCCACACCAAGAAAGAAACTACCAGAACATCAAGTCAGGCTACAGTTTTCCAGTGCTAACCCAGCTATAAGACACACCAACAGGTGACTCTGCTTTACTGAGTCATACTTGCCATCCAATTTGAGGTATAAATAAAATAGATTTTAAATAGTTTGACTTCTTTTTAAGCATTTTATAATATTCTTGCAGACAACTAGAGTGCATGGAATGTCACTGCTGCTACAGAGTTCAACCTACATTGCTTCGGTAGGGCTTCTGCCAATCTCCTGAGGCTGGTCAGACTGTCAGCTCCGAGCTGGTTAAGGATGCTAGGCAGCATTTCTGTCAGCTGCTTTGTCTCAGCATGGCCGGTGATAGTGAAGGTGTTAGCAGCAAGAGATGCCTGAACTTTTGGGTTATTGAAGTGAATGACTGTTCCTTGATTGGTAAACATGTTTACCTGCAAGAAAAAAAAAATCAATACTTGAAGCAGTCTAACAGGATTTTTCAATTTAACAGGAAATCAAAGTTCTTAAAGCTCCATGAAAACCTACTGATAATTTCCAGACAAGTTCAGGACCTGTTACTTATCAGAAAATTGATTTTAATACATTTTCTATTTATATACAGAAATTTTTTTTCCCTTTGAAGCAATTACCTCTTCAATTCCAGAAATATTGTTGACTCCCAGTTTCTTCAATGAAAATTGAAGTTTTTTATCATCTGCTGTAGCTGTTCTGTGAACAACCTTCTTCTTTCTGCGGGCAGTACCCTTTACCAAACAAACAAAAAAATTACAAGGTAAAACTTAAGTAGCTCTCATAAACTCCAATCCTAAGCGCTATATAACTACATTACAATATCTACAAATCAACTTAACATACTGCTCCTGTGTTTCAGTGCATGAAAATCTGCTGCCCAACTGCACTGTAGCAGTCTTTCTCTTGCACTAAGGCAAGATTTGCATGTGGGAAAAGCATGAGGTTTTAGGAAGCAGTGCCAACAGAGAATATTTATTCCACAAATTTCATGATTTACTGCAGCATCTTAGAAAAGGGAAGTTGCAAATTTACCCTTGTTAACCCAAGTTATCACAAGACATAAAACTGAGGAATGAACAGCTTGAAGCAATTTCTAAAAGTTATTAGTTTTTTCTTAGATTGCCTTTCCTAAATTATAGCCAAATTTTGGTAATAGCCAGAGGCCATATGAACACATCGTTAGCAAATGAATATGAGAAAAGTCAAAATACTACATTTTTATTCTAAATAGCCATCTGATGGACTTACATATTTGAAGAATGCCTACTTTTCAAAAATATTTCAGAAATACATTTTTAAAAATACTTCCAGTGTTCTAGACCAACCCTGTTTAGAAACCAGACAAGCAAAGGTTAAGTTGTCCAACAGACCCAGAGCTCTAGATTTCTCCAGGGAAGTGTATGTCCCACATTAGAAGATATCAATTTCTAAGAAAAAGCAAAAAATGTCATTCTCTAATTGCTTGCACAAGGGTTCAGGAAAATCTGACATAAAATGTCTGTAATGAAACTAAACTACTTTTTGACATAATGTAGCTACTAGTCTAAGTCCTCCCACTCCAACTGCTCATCTACCACATGCTAATAATAAGATAATGTGTTGATGCCTAGCCATATAAATAGCTGCAATCCCTTTCAGTTTACTGTCAGAAGTTTGAAAGTTGGCTGGACGCTAACTCTTACATAATTCTGTTACCAACAATGAGGAATATTAGTGACAAATTCATACGAAACTAACACTTGGAAGACTACCACTGAAACACTTAGGTTTTTGTCAAGAAAACTAGATATTCCTGCTACTGTCAGGTTAGCACACACAGCGGTTTGGAAACTACTAGAAGTACTGATTTTAGTGCCTCGTCTACCCAAGAATTGAACTAGATAAGGTATATGCTAAGCCCCTCTAGACAAAAGAATTCTCAGTAAATTTCAGAACGTGATCAAGGGATATGGAGGAGTATGTACGTCCTCCACACCCATCTCAACTTAAATGGCAACAATGCCATGAAGATCCCAGAAATAATTTCCCATTATAGAAAAAAAAAATATATATTGCAAGTGCAGGCATTCCAATTATTTCACAGGCCAATTTTAAAACTAAATGACCACTCTATGCTTTGTTTAATGTCTCTAAAAGCCCTATATTGATCAGCGAGCTGCAGGAACTCTAATCTGAATGCATGCTCTCACATGATGGATACTAAAAGCCTCTACAGTCAATAAACACACATCGGTTAACATGCATACAATCAGCAATATTATACAGGAGTTCTCTAATTAACCATTAACATACACCAAGAATATGCAAAAATTACCAAGGCAGCTAATTACTACATAAATCCTGTTTTAAGGTGGCCTAAATCTCCAGCAAACAAACACTGGAATGAAAGCTCCTGGACACTCTGTCAGCAAGAGTTCTATTGAACACTTTGTAATCTAGAACATTGTATACTCCCTCATATAAAAAAGATGTTTACTGTCATAAGACTATATTAAATATACTTTTCTTAGGTTATAGGTAAACACACAACACAAATACATATATTCAGATGGAAAAAAATAAAAAGTTGTTCTATTAGTTTGTAATTACAGAAATATGACAAGTATAGAATTTTCAACTTTGCACAGAAATGCAAAAAACTACCTTGAGCACTCTAAGTATTTCTAACAAGTCAGCAACATACCCCTCTATAAATCTGTTATGAAAACTATACCAAACCTCACCTGCTGTAAGGTATTCTCACTCCAACTCCCACACATTTTCTAAAACAGTCCATACAATTATCACTGAATGGCTGGAAGAGGACTACAATACCCACCTCGTTCCAACCCTCCTGCCACAGGCAGGGACACCTCTAACTAGACGAGGTTACTCAGAGTCCCATCCAACCCAGCCCTTAACACCCCCAGGGCTATTGCATCCACAGCTTCTCTGGGCAACATGTTCCAGTGCCTGACCAGCCTCACAGTAAAGAATTTTTTTCTAATATCCAATCTAACTTTCAAGCTAAACCCATTTCCCCTTGACATGCCACTGCATGCTCTTGTGAACAGACTTGAACCATCTTTCCTGTAGGCTCCTTTAAGGTACTAGGAGGCCACAATAAGATTACTCCAATGTCTCCTCTTTTACAGGCTGATCAGTCCCAATTCACTCAGAATGATTTTGACAGGAGAGGAGCTCCAGCCTTCTGATCAACTTCCTGTCCCTTCTCTGGACATGCTCCAACATCTCCATGTCCTTCCTGCGCTGGAAGCCCAGAGCTGGATGCAGCACTGCAGGTGGGGTCTCACCAGAGCAGAGCAGAGGGG
>JAODKT010001744.1:24637497-24650172 GCA_027576195.1 Cossypha heuglini
TTTCTTTTTCTTTTTCTTTTTCTTTTTCTTTTTCTTTTTCTTTTTCTTCTTTTTCGTTTTCGTTTTCTTTTTCTTTTTCTTTTTCTTTTTCGTTTTCATTTTCTTTTTCGTTTTCGTTTTCTTTTTCTTTTTCGTTTTCTTTTATTTTTTTTATTTTTTTCGTCTTTTATTCCCTGTATCTCTTTTTTTCCCTCACACTGAGAACAAGCAGTTCCCCAGCACAGACTGGTAGCATTGAGCATCTTCCTAACTTAACTGTGTCTTCCTTGTATCTATCAATCCACCTTTCTAATTAGACTAATTAGAAGATATGTGGAGTGTTGTTGGGTCCATAGACTAAACAGCTTAAGGCTTCTGAAAGGAAAGCTGAATGCCCGCCATGGGAGGTGGCCATTCAGGGATACGGTAACAGTTGCTACATTTATCTCCTGCTATTGAAAAGAGCTCCGCTTAAAGCTCGATTAAAATGTTTGGAAACTAATGCCACCCTGGATCCCTCTCTAATTAGAGGGCCTGGATAGATCACCCTGAGCAGTCAAAAGGAACGCCTTCCCCGTCTTGGCTTCTCTGTTCAGCAGAATTTCTTCTTTCCCCACAACCCCGCCCCCACCTCCAAAAGAGAAAGAAGAGGGGGGAACGGGGGAGGGAGTTGGAAAGGAGAGAAGAAGATAACGGAGCTATAAAAACGGGGCAGAGAAGTGGTGCTAGGCCAAAGTCTTTCTCCCCAAGAGTTATGTTTGGTCCCGGTTTTTTCCTGACGACAGGCACAGGCTCTTCTTCCTGGATTCCTTTTCAGCGATCGCTATAGGTTAAGGTTGGGCAGCTCCTTCTCCGCTGCTTGCTGCAAGCCAGTCAGGAGCTCAGGGAAGGCGAAAGGCCGTCGCCGTCCTCCCTTCGCACGCACAGGTGCGGAGCGGATAGCCCGGCTCCCTTCTTACTCAGCTGCCCTCCTCGCTGTGCCCGCCTGCCTCGTTCAGAAAGAACAGTGCAGTAAAAAAGGGGAGGATGGAGGGTGGGGAAAAGTCACCCGCGGAAATGACGGCTCCTGTCCCCCAAACGTTGCTTGCAGAGCAAGCCCAACGCAGAGCAGCAGTTTCCGACAGGCCGCCGGGCTGAGTGAAGGAAGGGAGGTTGGAAATCCCTCACCGGGGTACCCTGTGCCTCCATCTCTAACCTGAGAACAGCGCCCGGCACCTAAGCACCCACACACGCATTTCTCTGCACCCGCGGGGTGTGCGGAGGGGAGCGGACAGCCCTCGGGTCGTCCCGCTCCCGGGAAAGGTGACCTCAGCCGGGCACTCGGTCTGGCACCCCTCGAATTTGCGGGACCGTTTCTTTCCTGTACGACAGAGATCATTTTGTCATCATAAAGGCGAGTCAACGATTGGCGCTGACGAGGGAAGGGATGAGGAAAATGTTCTCTTCATTAACTCAAGCCTGGTACACAAATGACTTAGTTTAAGGGATAGATATGAACAAAAGTGCCTGAAAGGAGCTCACACTCATGACTCGGCAGGGGACGAGCCCGCGACAGCCGGCTCTGACCCAGGGTAGCGCACCGTCCTTGTGCCGGTAACCAAGGGTGCAGCGGTGGCCCCGTCCGTACCATCGGGTCGGTAGCGGGTTGGTGGTGGGGATTTCACCCCTGGCCTTTGGTGATTACAGCCCACCAAGTGTCGGCAAAGAGAATAAAGCTGAGGTTTATTTATTTATTATTTTTTTAAATTGTTGTTTTTCTTGAGAACGATGAGGTGGGCATTCTGGATAAAATGTGCAATCTACCAGGGAAACATATCTGCATCCCTTTCTCCCCGTATTGCCTCAGAAGAGGCCTCTCTGAGCCTCTGGCAGGTGGAATCTCCTGAGAGAAAGACGTACGGGCACGTCAGGCATAGAAATACAGTTGAAATCTTCCCTTTCTTTCAAGTCTCCAGAGTCACCTCCTCCTGAAACCCTCTGCAGCGGAGGGGAACAGGAGACAATTGAGAGGATCTGCTCCTCTTCGTCCCAGTAGTCAGGAGACTACCAGAGCGTGAAGGACTTGCTCGAGACCCGGATGAGCTGGCGGGTGGGAAGCGGGGTGGCTCCCCCAGTGTCCAGGCTCTGCTGCTCTCTTCCTCGGCCAGGCGGGGAGCTGTATCATGTCTACCCCCACTGAACTCAACAGGACGAGTCCCAAGGACAAAACCGATCAAATATTTCCCTTAGGGACATACGGGGAGCTGCTCACGCTGTATCATGTCTAATTTCAGCGAACTCAACAGGACAAGTCCCAAGGACAAAACCGATCAAATACTTCCCTTAGGGACATAGAATTTTTTTTTTTTCCTTCCCCCTCCAAAAGCGAGTCTAGCTCAGAGGACAGCTTTTTCGGCTGCAGAGAGCGCATGTCTTCATAAAGTGTTAGCAGAGGATCTCTGCTCCACTGAGGACCTCGTATTGACGGAATCTCTTGGGACCCACTTGAGGGTTTGAGAGGGGAGACTCCTCCGTCAGAGGGAGGAATTTGCTCCTGGGGGACGAGCAGGAAACTTTTTCAAGTCTGCTAGGTCGCACTGGGTTACTGAGGATGTAAAAGCGAGCACACATGCACACACACACAGCCTCCAAAAGGCAGGTTTGTGGCTTGCCCCTGCTCGTGCGCTGTGCCCCTGCCTACACCCCTCCAGCACTCACAGCATCTAGGGAATTTCATCACGAAGTGCAAGTCCAGAGATACCCAAGATACAGTCAGGAAGGGTGTCTGGACTCTAAGGATCAATGAACGTCATGACAAGTTAGTGAGTTTCAGAGTTTCTTAATTTTAGTGTACGGGATCTTCCCAGGACCACTGTCTGCAAGTTTAGAGCCCAAGGATGGACAGTGATCATGGTGACCTCTCCCTTTTGGAAAACAAGCAGATGAGGACAGAGCTTCGTGTCCAGACCCGGGGCAGCTGCAGCTCTGTGCCTAGTAGTCCATCGCAATCAGCAGGTGGCTGAGCTGCTTGTCTACACTTTACATGTTTCACATTACTTTCCTCGTGGGCGTTGTACAGCAAGTTTCCTTGTTAGCATCGAGATTTTCTCTCTTTTTTCTTTTTTCTTTTTTTTTTCCCCTTGTTTGTTTTTTAATGCGTTCACTTGTGGAATTTCTGCAAGCAGCAGAGAGGCAGAGCTCTGGGATGAGAGGTTTGGCTGAAACCTGTGCCCTGAACTGATCCACTCCTCCATTCCTTCTAGTCTGGGTTATGCCTTTGCCTCGGATGTCTTTTATGCAGCCGTGCCATTCACCCCAGGCTGGGCAAGAAGGCAGGTAGTGAGGGATTAGATGCTGTGGGGGGAGGGGGGACGAGAGAAGGGAAGGTTGAGGGTAGAAGATGGGTTAGCCCTCTGTAATCCAGACCCCAGTGAAAATTCCACGCAGGAGGGGTACAGAGTCATAGCTGCCCCCGGGGAAGATGTGTGGAGCTGTGGACATTTCTCTCTCTCTTTCTCTCTCTCTCTCTCTCTCTCTCTTTTTTTTTTTTTCTCTCTCTCTCTATTTTTTTTTTTCCTTTTTCTAGCTGTTGTTTCGATGTAAGCAGGTTGATGCAAGGGGCCCTACGCCACCCCACCCCGCTGGGGGACGGCCTTTCCCAGGGCCCCGAGGGCCACTACCGCGGTGCTGGAGGGGCGCGAAGGGTCAGGGGCTTTACGAAGGGAGATTTCAGAGGGACAGCGATCTGCGTGTCCAAAAACACACACTCCTCGCCATCTCCCGCCAAAGTTCCCTTGTGATCTGGCCATCTCAACCAGTCAGAACAACAGCTTTCCCCAGATGTTGATGGCAGAAAGAGATAAAAAGAGAATTGAGATAAATATTTGTCCTTCAGGAATGGAAGTTATTAAATCAACACCCCAAAGTTTGCACTATCTAATGAGTTTTGTCAAACATTATTTTTTAGAAAGGCAGAACAGAATATGTGAAGTTTTGCCTTTGGCCAGTGCAGTGGAGCGTTAAGAAAAACGTATTCATGTACATCATGAAGCCACGCAAGCCACTGCTGGACACGTACAGAAGAAGGTAAATAGATTATTTTGTTTAACAATGCTGACAGCTTGTACGGAGCAGAACTGTAAAGATCTAAATATTAATAGACTCATTCAAGTGGAGCAAAAGTTACAAATCATTAGCTGAAGAAAGTTGGCTTCCAGCCCACATTCTATAGGGGCATGAGGAAAGCGTGGTAACTGTGCTGTTACCGGATAAAAAAAGGGCATTTTTTTGGTATATAATTTATTTAGATGAAGTGTGCAGAATGTTTTTATTTGTTCTACTTCTAGCTGTCTCACCTCTGTGTGAACTCCCCAAACCCTGATCTACTCCAAATACTTCTGCTCCCCCTTCTGCACACTTCCCTCCAACGTGTTTGCTTTGGCAACTTTCATACTCTTGCAAACAATTCTTCCAAAGATATCAATCACTCTTGCACCCAAAGAGAAATACTGTACACTCAATGCGATGACAAAATGAAACATGTTTGAAGCAAACCATGTGTCCTAGTGTGCCCGGGATTATGTTATTTGTTCAGGGAATATGTTCGGAATATTTTAGGCTTCTGTTACTCCTGTGATAGTAAATTTTATTGTCTGCTGTTAGGATTTATTGTTTCGGAGACAACCCAAATACCTCTCTACACGTGGAGAGCTTCTAAAGGGGGAAGCCTACTCTGCGTCGAGCTGGGGGAATTTATTGGCCCGCGGTACCGCATTTTGTAATGCCGTTCGGCCCGAGACGTGTAGGAACTGCGGCAAGTGGGCCTGGTGCCGGCAGTACGGCAGGAGGGCACCTCATGTGCTACCGCGTGTCCACCGGGGCCACGCGTGCCCCACGCCGGCCGAGGGAACGGAGCCAGCCGCGTCCTGCCACGGAAAGCCTCTGTCCGCGGAGGGTGAAGCCGAGGAGGTGGGACCCGTCTGTTGCACCCGTGCGGAGCCACCCGGCCAGCGGGAGCCCCGCGGGCGACAGACTTCGAGCGGCTCGGGAAGGTGGCATCGGCACCCGGCCTATGCATGGGCACGGATGCGTGCCTGCCCTGCCTCCTGTGAAATCTATTTTCACGTCCTGATCTTGAGGGAGGTGGGTTATTTGGCGATGATTTTTTTTGGTGGGTTTTTTGTATAGTTGTTTTAGGTTGTGCAGATCTTTTGTTTGTTTTGTTGCTGTTTCTTTGGTTTTTCTTCAGCCTTGCCGGCCAGGGAGTGGAGCGTCCCAGCGGGATGGTCACCGTGCAGGTGCTCCCGCTAGACATTTCGGTGTTCAGGGGCTGCCCCTAAAGCCCGGGAATCTGGGTATCCCCGCCGCTTTGGCCCTTCCACATGGGCCAGGCTCCATGGCTCTCGTCTCGGCACGGGCAGAGAAGGATCTCCTCGCCTCTGAAATGCACCAATGCTTCCCTCCAGATTCTCAGCAGCGGAATTACTCCTCTCAACGCTAAGTGACTTCGCGCCCCTCTCCACTCTCTCTCCGCGGGTGGATGGCTGTGCCCACTGCACCCTCGCGTCGGTGTGAGGGGAGCGCCGGGCCCCGCTGCATCGTGTCTGGGAAGCTCCCCTGACCTAGCACCCACTCCGCAGCAGCATGAAGAAGCCGTCGTCACCTTTGTCTGTCCCTTCCGTGCAGGTTGGCTTTAAGGGTGGACCTTTCCCGTCCGCACAGTTCTACCCCCGCTGCCGCTGCGACAGGGCCAGTGCAGGCTCGAAGGCGGTTGAGCTTTCGTTTTTACTGGAAAGCCAGCCTGGTATCTGCACATAATTGTGCCATGTTTCTGATGTCTGAAAAGACCGAGGGGATGCCGCTGCTGGATGAAACGGGTCTGCGAGTCAGATGCCATTAAATGATCCCGATTATTCATGAGCCACTGCAGGCTCGTTTCCCTGGTTGGCGCTACTGACCGAAGTGAAAGTGATAGTCCCTTGGTCCAGAAGAAGCAGAGATGACCGAGAGCAGAGCTGTTGCGCCAGGAACGCCCGAATTTCTGACCAGGAGCATGTTTCAAACGCAGAATACACACACTTCTCTGAAACTCATTGTGAAACCTCCTCTGGCAGGACTCTTACTTCGCCTGCAATCAGAATGCGCAGTGGCTGTTTCAAACAGAATAGGTCTTACTAGATCCTACAGAGGAAGAAGATAGGTTGTAGGTCACTAGAGCAATAAAAAGAATTTTAGCGCCTTGAAGTGACAATCTCATCTCCCCACGTGCTCCTTGCCCAGTTGGAGAAGCCAGAACAGGCCTGCTCAGCACACGGAGCAAGGGGAGCAAAGGGAGATCTCTGTTTCCCCTCGAGGACAGGGCTTCATAGCATTAAACGCCCTAAGCAGAGAAGGGTTTCTCACATTTATCGGTAGTACTACCACCCCGGTACATGCCCCCGCCCCCTCCTCCTCACCCCTCCAAGACGCTCCTCAAGGAAATAACATTTTGTGAAATATTTCAGCGGGGAAAGCAGAGAACACTTTTTTTTTTCCTCCCCAAAAAATTTTTAAAACATCTCTGTGTGTGAGTGTGTCGACTCCGCAGGCATAGACTGGGAGGGATATCCTGCTCTGAAATAGTTGACACTTTCCCCTTGCACACCTCGGCCTAAAGATGCTCGACGTCAGTGTCAGAGAGTCCTACTGGCGTGTTAGGTTGGTTTCAGAAGCCACGTCAAGCCATGGAACTGCCGCCGTTCTCAAGGTCTCTACGAATTCTTCCAGCGTTAATAAAAGACGTATTGAGAAAGGTGAGAGCAAGCCTGTAAAATAACAAACGACAAACAATGCCCACACATTAACCAACCAACAAAACTGCCAAAATGTTAAAGCAAAAAAAAACCCCTAGCTTTGCAGGGGAAAGTAAATACTGAAGACGGCACGGAAGGTCAGGAAACCTAACAGGGGGCTCTTTTGGTGCTGAGCTTCGTCTCTTGGAGGGAGCTGGATCCGTGAGAGGAGCCCGACCCCAGCCCGACGATGAGCCGGTGCCAGCAGACACCTGTGGGTGACCGCTGCCGCCGTTCTCTGCAAGTGAAGAAGAAACAAGGAGAATAGGGCACGTGTGTATTATTACTGGAAGGACGGCTGGGCGCCGGTCTGCCAGGCAGCGGGAAAGTGGGCAGAGACTTCTCCAGGAGGCTGTATTTCTGTCGTGGCTGCTTCTGTCTCTGTCCCCTTACTTGTGATCTTATCGCCGTCAATGTATTACCCAAAAGAAATGAGCACTCAAGGCCTGGAGACAAAAAAAAAAAAAAAAAAAAAAAAAAAAAAGCCTTGTCGGGTGGGGATTGTCCAAACTGGGGCTCCTTCCCCGGGTTCGCGCTGGGTCCGATGCCCAGCAGTGAAAGGGCACCGTCCAGACCCCCTCCGCGATGGAGTAATTCGGTTCCGGATTCCCGATCCCCGTCCCAGTTCGTGGCTTCTTCTGATCTTCGGCGAGGACAGCGACACCGCAGGACTACATGAGTGCCCTTGTTTTCAGGATACGATTACGGTATGTACCTGTTTGAGGGATATTTTTCCTGTAGGTGAGTGCTCGACTTCCCTTGGCTCTGAAGAACACATAGCAAACCACGCTGGATAATGGAAAGAGATCTATTTGTGACTGTTCATTTCATCTACTAGAAAAACTTCTCCTGAATGACTGAAATCCAGCGTCGAGGCAGAATAATCTCAACCACATTTGGTTTTATAGTAAATTAATACTGCAGTCTATGTAGTTGAACGGAAAGTCGAAAGCCAAACCAAAACCCTTGTCAAAATAAATACTCATCAGCAAATATTTTGATTATTTAAAAATGCTTTAATAAGTGTCTAGAATTTCAAAGGAAAATTAAAAAAAATATTAAGAGAGAAGTGACATGTCAGCCCGAGCGCCACATGTCTCGCAGCTCATCCCCGAGCGAGAGACGAGACATTGATTAGCTGGCATTGTGGGGGGTTGTAGGAATAAGCAAGCCCGTGGAGTTTTATTTGCTATTATCTCATTCAGCCGCTCCTACGACTCTCCAAGCCTCCAGCTGGGTGAGAGGCTCTGCATCGGTAAGGGTGCAGGTTAAAACAGAGGTTCCAAAACCGTATATATCTACCCGAAGCAGTGGAGGTTCACTTGTGCGGGGCTACGGGGTCTCGGGGTGCCCCTAGAGCCTTGGGGAGATCCAGCTGGTGCCCCATTTTCACGGCGAGAAGGAGCACTCCCGCTCTTCCGGCTCTTTCCCCGGCTGCACAGGCTGCGCCATCGGCGCTTTGCCTTCTAGGGCTGCGATAAATAGCCCGGGGATTTCTCAGCTTTCTGATCCACAGGGCTGGGAGCCTGAAATGCCCAAAGCTGGCACGGTGCACGAGCTGAAACCTTTATAAACTTGTTTCCCTTTTAGTCTTTATTAACTACCCCTAAGGACTGTGGTTGCTGCTGCTTCTGCTCTTGCACGGCGGTGGTCTGGCACCTCCACGAAGCACACATGCTAAACAGATTAACATGCTTCGGCTGACCCGTACTTCACAAACCGGGGATAGAGTTTCTCCAGCTCCATGTGGAAATTAACCTACATGTAGCAATGGTCAGCTGCAAAGAGGGAGTTCCCAAGCAATCTAAACAACCTTCAGTTCTTTGTTACTTTTGGCCTTTCCCCTCTCTTTCCATGATTAAATATTTATTAAAATAGGAAACGATTTTTTAAATAAAGAAAAATAATAGGAACAAAACCCCAAACCAACAACCTTCTTCCTCCCCTTTGGCCCCTCTTCCCCTTTCGCTGGGTTTATGCACATACTTGCAAGAGCTTTTTGTGCTGGTGCATTTTTTGGCTGTTGTTTTAAAAACGTAGGGTTTTTTTTTTTGTTTGTTTTGTTTTTTTTTTTTAAAGCCGGCTAAAATCTCAGTTGCGTGGCTTATTAAATGCTCTTGAAAGGCAGGTTAAATGCACAGGTTTGGGACTGTTATCAATGTTTGAAAGGCCTCGATCTCTGATGTCCCCCCTTCGGTCATTTACATTTAAAAACATCCAGAGGTAGAGCTGTTTGTAGGTAGTCGAGCAAGGAGTTTCTAGCATGCTAATCCTACCACTTTTCCTGTGACAGCCTCTTCTCCTTGTGCCTCTGCAAGTTCGGTCCAACACCTTCGCCCCACCGCTGCATGCTCCATGTTTTCAGAGGGGAAGAACAGCTACAAATAACTGTTGGCTTGTGTCACACGGGGCTGGCAGGGTGATAAACACACGGCTTCTCCCTCAGGAATTCCTAATCCTCCCTGTGTGGCTCTAGCCCTGTGGATAATATCATTACAGGACTAAACAAATAAACAGTCTATCTGAATCAAGCCGGAGGCATTGGGGACCACAATTCCGCTCTGCAAAGATGATACAAGAAAATCTACACTCACGGCTTGGAGAGGATCCAGTGGCTATGAATAGCTGCTCAGTTCTACAGCACTGTCTCTGGGCTGGGAAATGGTTCTGAACCTCCTGCTCTGTATTTGCTGCAATCAATGTGAGCTATTCAGGGCTGTGTTTTCCTTACTGTCCTCTGCTGGGAACATCAAGGACCACTAACACGTTTATGAACCCAGGCTCGGGGAAGAAGCTTTTACAGGGAAGTTGGAGCATTAAACCCAGTGACATGAAGGAGAGGTCAATGTGCTTCTGCCAGCCAGGAGTTGGGCTTTCTAATGCGATTTCCTGTTGTTCTGGCTGCTGCCTTGTATTTGATAAACTCACTCATGTGCTGGGATGCACAGCCGCATTCTTCTTCATCCTATAAAAAATATAAAAATTAAGGCTAATCCAGCTGCTATCAAGGTCTAACACATACAACCAAGACATTTTAATAGCACTCTATAAATTCTGGTTTCAAGTAGCTATAAAAAACTTGAACAGTATATTGTGAACATTAGCACCTATATATTTTGTATCACTCCCCCCAAGCTACACATATCAAACTTTTCTTACGAATCTGGGTCCATGCAATAAAAATTCCAAATCCCATGACACATAGTATTCTCATTCCCCACAACTGCTAATTAATAAATTGTATTTCAATGCAGGTTTTTTTCTGTGCAATTTTAAGGAGATTTAGTTATCTAAAGCTGTACACTTTTGGGGAGAGAGATATTTTATTAGTTGTCAGACAAAGAGAGGAATAAATTGTTGTGTTCTTATCTGTAATGTCCCTTAGCAAGGATTGTTCTGAAATCTGTATTCTACAACTACAAATGCTGGAGATGCTTAGCTCAAATTGAATCCTCCCTTTTTTTTTTTTTTTTTTTTTTTTTTTTTTAAACAGCAGTAAAATAAAAACACCCAAAGTATGCCCAAAAGCATGAGCTCCTATGGAGTTGTGCTTTTCAGAATTTTTATTGACATTATCTTAGACTGTGCTGCAGAATTCTTCTGCCAGGAACTTCATATCCTCTATGGCAGTTGCTTCTCTGGGAGGTGTGTTCAAGAGTGTACTGCTCAGGATGTAATTTATGTGCTTGATTCCTTGTTGGTGCCCAGCAAAGGTCCATGAATAACCATCCAGGCTGGGTGACTTCTGACTGCACTGAGAGTGTTCTGGATCACAAAGTGGAGAGGGAAAGAGCTCCTAAAACTTCTGGGCTTTGACTTGTTCTGTGATGTGTTTGGTGAAGCAAAAAAGAGGCACTTAGGCCCCCTAGCACTTTCTTTCCCAGTGAAGTGGCATTTCCCCCTTCTTTCTTACCTTCCAGCCAAGCTCTGGCTGTCTTGCTCCTTATTTTGATTTTGGTCCTCCCTAAAGCTGACTTGGCCACTAAAGCAGATGTCCCCCTATCTGTGTTGCTCTTCAGTGGTTCATAGTATGGGGATTCTTCTTGCTTTGTTTGAGGCATTTACAGGCAATTTTAGTGACAGAGCAGAGAAGCGGGGAAAAAGCAATGCCTATCTACCCTTTCCACAAATTGGGATTTAAAGACAGAATCCCTTTCCTCAGTACACAACCATGCTGAACCTGGGAAAAATGAGCCCCTGATAAGCTTATTGTTAGCCCCATCTTTTGTTAGTGCAGTGACAGACAGAAGCATTCTGAAACAGTTTTGAGGAGAGATTACAGTTCATTTTCTTGCGATATGCTGAAAATAGGACTAAAATTTTTGTGTCATTGTCCAGGGACATAACTCATCTACTAAAACCAAGGGGTTAGCAGTTCAGACCACAGGGGAGGAGAGCTCAAAGAAGAAATCAGATTTATTCCCTTAATAAGATGAGTTCAGAGTACAGGGATATTTTCTTAGCATGGTTCCTTGCTGCCGTCAAATCACATGGGTGGTTTTAAGATCTGCTTTGCCCTTCCCAAGCTGTGCAAGTTCCTAATGTTAGTCCAGGCCCTCTTACTGGGGAGATTATTAGCATGGGAAAGCCATCACTGAAGAGGAGGGCATGCAGTTTTCCATCCATCAAGTGCAAGGCAGGGGGACAGTAGTCAAAGGAACAAAGTTGCCAAAGAGTTACTGGCTCCCACTGCCCTTTTCCATTAATAAACCCCACCACAGCGTGATTGGCCCTGGCCTCCTTTCCATTGTCATAAAGTTGGAATCAAAGAACTTGACTGCTTTTATTGGCAAAACTTTTGCTCCATCAGTGACGTCAAAATGCAGGAGGCGGCTGAGGGTTCACCGGCAGCTCAGCACAGGGCAGGCTTTCTGGGTGAAAGGAGCCTTCTGTCAATGCCCCTCCTGAGACACTTAGGTTTAAGGAAATGTTTGTACTGCTCTAGAAAAAGAACTGGCCGGGTGTTTTTCTTTTGTGCTTAGGTACTCTGAAAGGAATTCCTGTGGGCACAATTATCTCACATATGGTGAGTCAGAAACAAAACAAAACAGAAAAAAAAAAAGCCAAAGGGGAAAAATAAAGAGGAAAGAAGAAAAAAATCAAAGGTCACTTAGATGCTTTGGCCCAGCACAGGAAAGGAGAAAATCCACCTTGGAGGATACAACTTACTTGAGGAGAACTGGAAAACCATGATCAAAGCAACAGGAAACTGCGAACAAGCAGTGGCCCAGTTAAAACCATTGAAACAAATCCCAGTCTCTGCAAACTGTAGGAACAGTGTGTCAGTGTTGCAAATGAAATAGAAAGTGTATATGTGTACATGAGATGAACTTCACACGACTGTACCTACTGCACCCAACAGCTCATCTGGAATGAAACAGGAATTTGGTGGGAAAGAGCTTACTGCTGCCTGCACTGCTCACTGCCAGTTACTTAACAGGATCTTATTTAGATTTTATATATGATGCTGCACTTAGTCCTTGCAGCATCTCTGTGGCAAAGGTTAGAGTAAATTAAAGCCTAGGTACAGAAGGTAAGGATTTACCCCCAGACAGTCAATGACAAAAAGAAAACTTACTGACTTTGCTAAGCCTCCTCTGATAGGAGGCAAAGCAGAAGCAACGAGAGATGTTACTTCAGGCATATTACCTGTGCAGAACAGTGGTACCTACTTAAGTCCAGTCACCAGCAGGGATTTGTTCTTCTACCATGAAGAAGTTTCTACGCATTTTTAAAACACAAAAAATTCACAGTGCCAGGAAAATCTAAAACCAAACCAAACCAAACCAAACCAAACCAAACCAAAACAAAACAAAACACAGAAACAAAACAACAAAACAAAACAAAACAAAAAACCCAAAAAACCTAAAAAACCTCTAAAATTAGT
>JAODKT010001744.1:24650272-24677886 GCA_027576195.1 Cossypha heuglini
ACCCCAAAAAACCCGAATCCTAAACCCCAAAAGTCCCAAAAAACCTAAAAAACCTCTAAAATTAGTTTGGATTTAAAAATCCATTGTACTTTTGTCATTAACTAATTGTTTATTATGCCATAATTTAATTGATTAGATACTCTCACTAATACTTGTGTTCATTGCTGGAGAGTGGCCTGGCCACTTCACTACTTCTAGCATATCATATGAATGTAAACCTCCTCCTGTACTTGAACTCAAATTTGCTTTGTGTCCAAATCAGATTTAAGCTCCAGTACAAACTCTAGAGCTGGGGAATATGGGAGCAAAACCTCAATTTCTACAGCGTGTCAGTGCTGGCCACTGTGTCTCATCCTCCACGTGGGCAACACTGTCAGACTTTTTCCTAGAGGATGTTGGCTGTGTGCTAGAATACATCTGCAAGGCTGGTACCAATGCATGCATGGATGGATCAGGGACCATGTCTGAGCCTGTGTCCTAGGCAGTGTTTAATGGATGGGAATGGGTGAAGGCCTCTAATGAGATCATCAGCAGGTGCACAATATTCTGTCAGGACACCTGGTCTCAGGGGGATCATGCCAAGGATGAGGAGGTGTAAGGCTAGCAGCAGGGAATCCCTGTGTATCACAGGCCTTCCTTATCACTGACTCTGCAAAGGACATAGCAGCATCTTCGAGTTCCTGCTCTGAGCAATAGGATGTCAGTCAGACTACTGTCTTCTGAATCCTCCAACAGAGCTTATTAGATTTGGTTGGTGGGGCATCTAGCACCTGGTAGATTATCACTTTCTCTGGAATGTTCTTCCCCTGATTTGGCCCTGACAGTGAGGGCAAATCAACAGATATTTTTAATATTTTAAAGAATTTTAAAAGAATTGTTTGTTTTGTTCTTTTCATTATAAGTAACAGAAAATCACAGATGTTTTTATTCCTAGAAAATATGAAACAAGGTGCTGACTTATTATTTCAGATTTTAAATGTGTCACCCCCCTAAAATAAAAATCTGCCCCCCACCGCCAACTGAAAAAAAGTCTAGCAACCCCACCGTAGCTTGTGCTCTCTAAAAGCTTGATGAAGGCACGAAAAGATGACCTGGACTGTATGTTTTTGTGGGCTTTCCCAGTTTCCTGGGTCCCCTCACCTCTGGGTCACACCCCCAGGGTTTTATTCCACTGCTGCATGGGTCATAGCAGAGTAAGGAGCCCAGCCTTCTTCCACTGCATGCCAGTTACTGCAGCTGGGTGAGCAAAACTGCAGAGAAAAACGAAGCTGCCTTACTGCCAGTTTCCCAAGGGATCCAATGAGCTGCATAATGGTGTGCTGCTTGGGCTCTCAGATGGGATGTCAGTAATTATTCATAATTCAGCTATGCCATCACAAAGCCCGGTGAAAATATATTCCCTAGGTCTAGCTTATCTAATACAATCTCCCTGTCACAAGGCCAAAAATCATCTCTGCTGTAACTACATTGACTTTAGGATGTGTGGGGTCAGCCCCTAGTCATTGGGCTTGAAGATGAGATAAAACCATATAGTACATTTATTCTTCTGTACCTTTCTTTTGTCTGACAATGACGAATGGAGTTCTTGTTTTGTTTCATCATCTTAGGAGTGTGATTATCTTTGTATCTCTAATCTCCTTAGTAGTAAAGACCAGAGAAGACATGCCTGTTATAATTTTTAGTAATAATTACCTGTTTCTATCCCAATCAATTAGTTTCAGAGCAGAGGAAAAAAAAAAACCTTCTGTGAGGAATTAAACTGAGTAAAAGGAGTATTAATACTGAAGTTTGTGTGGAGCAAAGTCTGTGGATTAATTCTTCCTCACTAAGGAGTGCCAATTTGAAACACATGTTTTCTTTCTATTATGATTACTGAATCTGTGTAGATCCACTAGAAATGAATTGCTATAATGTATATAGGTAAAATTGAACCCAAAACTCACCTAATGCTTCTGTAGTTATGATTCTGATATAAATATTAATTCCTGGCTTTCAAGAGCTGCCTCACAGAAATCATAAGATTGTATCCTGCATATAACTGTGTGCATGAGCATGTTTATTTTTCTGGCATGGAACTCTCTTTAATATGAGATTACTTAATTGAAGAAAACATTTCTTGACATGTTGCAAATCAACATTTGAACCAAATCTTCTCCTTTTGCATAAGGAGAGGATGAGTGCACTCTAGCCTGTTTAATCCATGTGGAGCTCAATGAATTAACTACTGAGGCATTTGATTGGTAAAGCATAATGTAGCACAGTGTGAAGCAGCTTGCCATCCGTTAAACAGTTTTGCTCAGCCAGATTGCTTTGATAATTATTTGTATTACGGGGGTCTTCCATAATTCCTTCAGACAGTCTCTAGCTCCACAGGCAGAGAAAAAGCAATGAAGAGAGAGATTAGTCCAGACAGTACAAGTCTTTATAAGCACCTATGGCTGACTGTTGCTGTATATTGTCCTTTGGGTATACTGTATACTAGCTTATGCCAACTTTAATTATTTTTTAAATATATAAATTAAAAATATATAATTGCATATATAAATAGGAACATATATTTACTAGGGTATTTTGGTAATAAGATTTATAAATTTGGAATGTGATGGGTCAGTTTCCTGGCAACAGGAGATGTCAAAAGGAGCCAAATTTATCGAGATCAGAAGACTACAAAGTATTAATGCCACTGACATTAGAACTCATTTTCTCTGAAATTATGGCCAGCAAGCTGAGTTGTAAAGTGGCAGAATATGTCAAAATTTAGAAAATAACTGGAGAGAGAAGGTGATGCAACGTGGTCATCAAAGTGGACCTCAAGGTCCTGAAAGCATCCCTTGCACAGTGTAGTACCAAGGCTTTCCCCGGGGAGCCCTTCTGCCGCACGTTCACATTTCCTGAGGCATCCTGGTGTCATCCATCGTTGTCATTCAGTGGTCCTCTGAGTATGGCAAACTTGAGAGTTTGGTGGCTCTGAGAGGCCCTGCTCGGAGGGAGGTCTCTGTCTGCAGCCTGCTGGGGTCCAGAACAGCTCAAAGTGTCTCATTTTGGAAAGTTATTTATAGGGTTGCAAGAAAGTGGGCTATAGTCAGAGTAATTTTCCATCCTGGCCACAACTGAGGTTGGTAACTTAGAAAGTTTGATAACAAAAATGTTATTCCACTTGGGTTGTTATCCAGGCAAGAAAAAATAAGTCTCCAAGACTATTCATTTAAGAAAAAAAAAAGAAGCTTGTTAGAAAACACAAGTTTCTGGGAGCAGACAGTGTTTCTAATTAGCTGAAGAGAACCTGAGCCTAGGCACTGTTCATCAAGGCTAAAGTCTAATGAGCATTTCTCAGATCATAATGTGGCCTTAGGATGGGGTGGGGGCTGTGTGGGGGAAAATGCACCATCACAGCATGTTTTCTTGCAATTTATTTTTCTTTGTTTCTTGATTTGCTGCTTTAGGATTGGTTAATTTGGTTACTGTGTATATGTCTCCTGACTACCTTGTGGAATGTCCCATTATCCCTATGCCAGGCCTTTCTTTGTGGTGTTTAGCCACTCTGGTGACTCCATTTCTAAAAGCTCATTCCGCTTTCAAGTGTTAGCAATCTCCAAGAGACAGGATTCTGTAGAGCTCCAAATTTATCTCTGCAATGATGACAATCCAAAACATGAAAGACAACAAGAACTGCATATTCACTAGCCCCACACCAGCTCCTAGCAGGTGGCTGGGAGTCACACACTTGGAATTTGTTGGACTGCTGCTTGATGTCATGTCCTAGTCATCAAATCACAAAAAAACCCGTGTTTGCCAAGTGTAAGGCTTGTTCTTTCTACTTCTGCTGATTTTGTAATATGGGGACAGCATTTGTCTTTCTGATTATTTTGAGAGAGTCATTAGTTGGTTAGGAACTGAAAAATAGTAATTGGTAATAAACTCTTTCACATTTGGAGAGACTTAAGATATTTCTGCCAATTAAGATACTTTTAGTTCCCAGCTGTGCCAAAAGCAAAAAAAATACAATACCACTGGGAACCCTCTAATTACAGATGCAGTTCTTCTCTGTTTTTGTGTGGAACCTATTTTAAAGTGCAATCCTTACTTGTAGCTTAATATAAAAAAACCACAATAACAAATTAATTAAACTCAGCCATTCACTGCAATGTGTTGACCAGCAAAGAACAAGCTCAATACACAATTCCATGCAGTGCCCATGCAGTCAATACATTATTGTTGCTCAGGGTTATGACAGTATAAGCAGCAGTAGAAAATACTTTCTGTAGTTGTTTTATTATCTTATAAAATGTGAAAGCTTCATCTATATCCTTATCCATAATCTCCCAAGGCGGTCCTTTTGTTTCCCAGAGCTTTACCAAATGAAGAGTTATGCTTGCTTATTCCATTTTATCTCCGTGTTACTAGAGATTTTTTTTTCCTCTCCAGATTTAACACACAGAAAAAGACTGAGTATTCTACCAGCAGCTCTTGGCTATCTGCAGTGTTTTGAGGCCTCTCAAGTATCTAAATCAGAGTTTAGACCTTTCAACCTTTTGCTGTACACAGGCCAATGTTTGCAAAAATACCACAGGGCTTAATTTCTGCCCGAAGTGTGATGTACTTGCACCTTTTATCCGAACATCGTAGCTATTCCTCACTCTTTTCTTTTACTGTCTGTAACCATTCATCCTAATCAGTTAGCCATAATTATTAGGGCAATAGAGGAGATGCCATCCAGATGACTATGTTTTCTTTTCTAGCAGGCAAAATGGATCTTACCTCCCCAACCTCTTCTGTGTTTCAAGGCTTGAGCTCCAATACAATTCCAGTGACTGCAAGAGCGATCATGCTAAATTTTGGAAAACCTTGTTTTTACCTCAGTAATGCTTTACATGAGTTTCTTTCTGTATGAAGCTCTAGCTGCAGGGTAAATAACAGGCTTGCCAACATTCATGAAACAAAAAGATGCTTGTCCAGTTGTTTAGATGAGCGTATGTAAAAGGTCAGAAACAACAACAGTCTGCACCTGTGGCAAGGTGCTAGAGAGCAGAAGGGTACCCCAACTGCAGTCATAGAGTCAATGGCACGTTACTGCTGAAGGTCCTTTTCTGACTTCAGCAGCTTCTTCCATTTCTCATGCTGTTCATGAAAGACTCATCTATTGCAATAACATAGCCAAAGTAAACACTTTGTTCGCACCAACGTACACACAAGCTGCATGCTGCAATTTAGAGATGCCGCCTTCTTGTTGGATAGGCTCTGTTGAACTTTCAAAGTGAAGAAAAAGGAAAAAATAACACTCCTTTAGAGTTACACCCAAAAGAAGGTCTAGCACATTAGCAGCTGACCAAAGCAAGGAATTATGCTAGTGTTCCTACAGACACTTACCAAATTTAGTCCTGCTAGGTTAAACAACTTCATAAGCAGGTTGTCCAAGTGACTCACTAATGAGACTGGAGACCTTGGTGCCCAGTAGAAAACTCACAGTTCACTAGGATATGGGTATTACCTTATCAGAAGTTTGTCTTTATGGCTTTCTCATTTTAACTCAAGCTATAAACATGATAATCATTAACTTTTCTCTACTCAGAATACACCAATAGTCTTATTTGTGCATTGTGCATTTGTGCAAGTCCAAGATACTAATCAGTAATTTCAGATCTGTAACTAGGACTCGTAACTAGTGGATACAGAGAAGGAGTGCAGAAAAAAATATTTTTTTCATGTTTATAGAACACAAATTTCTAACAACTCCCTTCAGTTGTTTTTTCATTAATCCATGAAAATAAAGGGAAAAAAAAGACCTTTGTAAAACAGGGAAAGAGGACCTACTCTTTCTCCCTCTCTCCCTCTCCCTCTCTCTCTCTTTTTCTCTCTGTATTTCTTATAGGGTCTTACTCCAACAGTTTCATTTCCAGTCTCTGTTTCTGCGTTAGATAGGCCAGCAGTTTGTGAAATCATGACATAAGGCAGCCTGCTCAGAATTTTCTGATATTCATCAGCAGCAGGCTAGAGAGTACATTAAAAAAAATAACAAAGCAAGCCAGAGGTCTAAGCTGCAGACTGAAGAGACTGAAAGGACTGAAAGAAGATGCTACTCCCTGCTCAGGACAGGAGGGGGATTTGCAGCAGTTGTTCTAACTGGATGGTACACCCTGCTCCCCACCTGGTGAAATCTGCTCTGAACCACTGCTTGGCAGCATACTGACCTGCCACTGGGGTGCTAGTGTTGTAATCACAGCGAGCTGAGAAGGCTGGGGGGAAAAGGCAAAACATATACATTTTTATGCATTCATATTCACCTTCAACTTTGCTTTAAAGTGTAGTTTTCAGCTATGCTTCAAGAGGCATTGATGTAGGGGAGGCATAAATCCAGTTCTAGAGCTACATTATTTGAAATAAAATTAATATGATGAAAGTAACTTTCAAGTTCTTCTGTCTTTAGAGCCAAATGATGCTTGTAACTGAATATAGAAGCAGAGCATGGTATAGAATAAATTCACAGAGGCTGCTATGCCTAAACCATATTCAAAGTGGTTGCTTGGGCTTCCTTCTGAAAGATATCTACAGGCCATTCAAGAGTCAGTGCAGCTGAAAGCTGAGGCTGCCGGTGGAGAAGAGGAAGGGAGAGGGAGTCCAAGCTGAGAGGTACTTGTTGCCTCTTTCCATTTGTTGGAGTGCTGACAGTATTGCTTAAGCAGTTCAGCCTTGGGCCAATCTAGAGGAAAGATCAATAAAATATATTTGTTGTATGTGACCATGAACTTGATTTCAAAGTTTCTTTGGATAGTGAGGTATGAAAAATAAATGGGAAGGGCAGAAGAGCCATAGTGTCAGAGGCAGGAAGACAAATTTAGCTGTTTTGCTTTCACTGCCAGGAAGAACCTATCTGCCATAGCTTGTCTTTCCTAGTGTGTCTGTTATACTTGAAATAAGTTAGGCTCCAACCTATCTGTCTGATAAAGTCATGAGAACATAAAACACAAGGTTTATCCAGTCAGACTAAAGTGCCCCAACTGTTTCGTATCTTACAACACATTCTAAGGGAAGGATACAGGAACAAAGCAATACTCCTACTACTGGTCCTCCAGCCACCATATTAGGAGGACCTAATGTGAGCCAGACTCATCTGTGGGGCACTCAACTAGATAACTCACCTGCCAGGCTAAACAGATTGCCCTGTGTCTAAAAGGTTCTCCAGTCTCTGTGGTCTTTACAAGCAGTCTAACTAGTTTGAGCTTCATGGTTGCTCTAGACCCTTCCAGTGCTCTGGGTCTTTTGGTCACGGGGAGCCTCAGGATACTGTTGAGGAACCTCTGCTGGTCCCTGAGCTGTCTGGTCCCTGCAGGTTCCTCACACTTACATGAGCCCAAGGTATAAGTTTTGTAAGGGCCACCTATTGGGCCTTTACATGCTGATACTTTTTGCTTTAATCATGTTTTCATTCATTAATGAATGTATTTCAGTGACAGGATAAATAAGGAGGGAATTAGGGGATTTCTCACAATATATTCAAGGGGCAGACTTAAGGCTGTGACTATTTCACAACTTGGAGTTCTAGCATTAGAAACATCATTTTAGCATGACTACACTGTTCATTGCTGGGTCCCTTCTCTTGTTTGGCTATATGAGACACCACAGGGTCCATTGTCTCTAATACTAAGGAAGCTGGAAAAAGGAGGCTTCATCATAATATTTTCCCCTCCCTTTCACAGAACTGCTTTCCCAAAACTATGATTGTAAGAATGGAATTTGTTTCTTGTGGGATTCCAAGCGGATGCACAGTGAAGAAGGCGTGGAACAAAGCCCGCCTCCAGCACAACCATCTTCAGCTGTTCAGTGTTTTGCTCAGTACAGCTTCCAAAGTGTTTGAAGAGCCAACACAAATGAGAAAACCCCTGCACAAGAGCAAATAATCTTACATATGACTTTGGACTGAACTTTTCCGACTAATGTGCTTTAAAGAAAAACCCCGTGCTTACCAAATCCAACTTGGAACAGCTTCTTTGGCTTCTAGTTCCCTGGCATTCAAACACTGGTATTTAAATATCACACCAAAGAACTTGAGTAACATGCATCAGTTCCAGGCTTTCCAATGACAACACTGTTTTGCATTGACTATTTTTCTGAAAGACTGTTTCTCTAGGATATATTGAGGCCAAATGCTTCAATGGATTCAATCAGCACAGCATCACTGAGCCCAGTGATGCAGAGCTAGTTTGTTTCAGCTGATAATCTGGCGCATTTGTATTCCTGCCTACTTTTTACGGGATTAAAGCAAATCTAGCTGCTCAGGTTATGGCTGAATGTTGATGCCAAGCCATTCGACCATGTCAGCCTATGTTCTAAGTAACTAATTGGGGTAGCTTTAGAACTGCTGTGAAGAGTGCTCAAGGTCAGAAGGTGAGGGATAAAATACCCACCAAATGAGAGATTAGAATATAATAAACAGTTCTTCAGTGACTTTGTGCCATTAGAAACATATTTACCTTTCAAATACTTCATCTATAACTGCCTTAGCCAAGATCTGCATCCTGTTGGATATGTGCATAGTCTAAAAATTCAACTGCACAGGAAGAAGTGTTTGGTCAGGGTTAGAGGCCTGTATTGTGAATGATGTCTTCAGTGGGAGTAAGGTCTTTGGCTTCAAATGAAGAAAATGTCGGTCCTTCACCAAGGATTTTGTAACATCGTTCTAGTGGTGTTTTTGGGTTTTGGTGCTTTTCTTTTACTCTTCTGGCAACTCCAGCTTATGGGAGTTTAAGGAATTACAGCTCTCTGCTGCCTATTCTGCTGCGGTGAAGGAAGAGCCAACAGAACATGTGCCCACCCCTTTGGCAAGTTCAGCCACTGATGAGAGAGGGTTTCTCTGCAGGGCACAAGAGCAGCAGCAGTACACAGAAGGCTGGTACCTCAGTAGTGATCTAAATTTCTCTGCTGACAAATAATATAAAAATTATTTGGTGTAGATACTCCTGCAGTAACTCAGTATCTCTTTTGCTGGTCCTGGACACCTTTCTAAAGCCAGCTTTCCCTGTTTTCTGAGCAGCCGAACTCTGATCCTCCTTGCCCCCGTTTCTCTCCATGAGCCACGACAAGTTGTGGCTGTGAATGATCCTGCTGTGAATGATTCAAGTGAGACCAGTACACCCTGCACCTCACTGGAGAGTTTAACTGAAACCAGTGTCAGCGTTTTCCTGTAGTGGACTGATATCTTACAGCAAGCCACAGAGCAGCACCTTACACCTCTATGACTTCAGAATGAAACATCTGAGATGGTGTTCTAAGATGCTTGCTAGCAGCTGTAGGGAAATTCAGGGAACTATAATAGCGATGGAGAAATGTGGATCTGGGATAAAAATGAAGACAGAAAGAAGAAGAAAGAAAGGTAAAGAGAAAGGGAGAGAAAGACATCTTGCACTAGAGTGACTTCAACTATTGTTTTATTCATGCTAATTATTTGTCTCTCTTCTTTCAGGATATAGCTCATGCACACAATCTAATTTGAAGGAAGATTGTGATTGTCTTTACAGTTGTACAATGGGGTTAAATCAGCAGAGCTCTTCATCCTTGAAAAGCACCTGCTTGCAGGAGTTATGTTCTACTTTACCAGAGTGCTTGAAACGGTTGGAAAAACAAGAAGATTAGGAGATGGTGTCTGGTCACAGGTATTGGGGCACATTTTGTTGAACGAGGTTGGCACATTGTCCTCAGGTGCTGTTCAAGATCTAAAGAGGCAGTGGGGAGGCAAGAATCAGCACCAGAAGTACAGGGGTGGATAAAAACTGCTGAGGTCAAAGATGAGCCCATGCAAAAGGAAGTGAAAGGGGAGGAAGGAAGGTGAAGAAGGAAAAAAAAAAGATGACCATATATTGCTAAAGAGTAAGGGGTGTGGATCCTCCACATAGTCTAAATGGGGCCATGAGTTTTCCCTCCCTTTTCTTGACATGGGAACAGGGTAGACAAGTAAGAATGAGGGAATGGGCATGGAAATTTGCAGCCTCTGAGAAGGAACATGATATAGAAAGCACAAAGTGTTTGGGAAGGGATAACTTTTTCCCGAGTCCTTAATGAACTGAAAGATGAGACTGCAATTTGTGGTGATGAGATCCTGAATAAATGAGTTAAATCAAATCTGGTAGCATTTGCTTAGAGGACAGCAAATGTTGTACATGCTCTTTTAGGAAGTAGGAAAGTGGCAAGCTGGAACATTAGTCCTTTTAGTCTGACCTCAGCAGTACGTCAGTTCTAAAACAAAGATAGTTACACACGTGAAAGTCAGCGAAAAGCAGGATTTGAGTTAGTAAAAGGTGAAACAAGCAAGAATAAAAGCATGACTTTTTCCTTGTTAACTACACTGTTAAACAAGGAAATAAGAATGATCTCTTTCATCTCAGCTCTGGTAAAACATATCACATGGTCTTACATGAGAAATTAACAGTTTATATAAAGAAGATATTGGAACTTGTGGAAGATCAACAAGACAACCAAAGGAGCATCTCATTGGCTAAGGGCTACTGAGAGAGCTCTTCAAAGATTAATCTAGAGCTAAACTTTTAAAAGGATTTAATTAAAGTAGAGAAAGTGGCTTTGTAGAAAGCATAGAAATGTTTTTCTGACATTTGTTACCATCACAAAAGGAGAGGGTGTGGCAGTGAGCCAGAATTTATAACACAAAAACCTGAATTACATTTCGTTTAAAGTAAGAGAAATAGGTTAACAATCATTAGTGCAAATTTTAAGATCATGTATTTACTACTTAGCTACTTAGCATGGATTTTGCTACAAAAATTAAGATTGTTATTTGAAAATAACAGGAATACAAAATAGATATGGGCATGATATAGCAATGAATAAGTCAAGAGTGGTCACCATATATGCCAAAAGAGGCATTTTCACTAGATAAAAAGGGACTGATGCAAATCTTTCTGATACCAGCGCGGCCCTTGAAATAAAATGCGCCTTTCTGAGCATCCATGTTTCAGGAAGGATTCAAATAGGAACAGGGGCCAAGAAGGCCTGACTTGGAACACATTTAGGGGAACAAGAACTGATGTTGCAAGAGAAAACTAAAATTGCTCAACAGCATTTAGTCCAATGAAGCAGTCTGAGACAGGATCTGCTTGCAGCTTAAGCAACCACATGGGCTGGCATTTAAGAAGGAAAAGATAGCTTAATGACAGCTTAAGGATGTTCTTATCAGAAATGCACAAGTGTCTGAAATAGCTAGGAGCAAGGTTAGGCTGGGAAGTAGAAGAGGTTTCCTTAGATTTGGATGGGTGTGGCGCTGGGATTGGGTTCTGGCTGGAGCAGGAGAACAGGATCATACCTGCTTTTGGGAGAAGTTTGCTCGAGTTGAGAGAAGGATGACCTGAAGTGCACTCCAAGAAAACCAGAATACCTCAGGTATTCTGAGGACTGATTTCTGTATTCCTAAATATTTTTGTTCCTACCAATTAATATAAACTGTTCACCTCTACACATAGTGAACAATCCTGGGGAAGAATTATTTCTTAGACAGGCTCAATCTCTTTGGCTCTTCCTGTGTGGCCTTGAACTGCTCTCTATTTAGGGCATGTGGTGCAGCACCACAATCTAACCAAGGGTCTGTAAATGGTTTGCAAGAGGTTCCGTGAGAAAATTCTTTCTTTAAAATGTGAAATGTGTTTCAAATTTTGGATGGGCACAGAGGTCATGTGACAATCACTCTGCTTCCCAATTGGAAGAACATACCTCCTAGAGCTGACTTTCTTTGCAAATACTTGTATTCATATTCAAAAAATATTCTGACCTATATTCTTCAAATTTGCTGCGTCTGCAAATATTCCTGCTAGCAAATTCGCCCTCCATACTCAAGCCAAAAGGGTGTGAGTGCAGCATGAAACAAAACCATTTTTTGTTCAACTGAATAGTCCTAGTAAAAATTTCAAGGAATACACATAGCTCCTGGAGGGACACAGGAAACCAAGTGCTAGACAATCAGGAAGAGCAAGAAGAGGAACAGAGGGAGACAAATTGTATGAGAGAGCCTGAGGCATGTCTGAAGCAGGCTTTAAAAACAACAAGGACAAATTTGAGTTGAATAAGGAACCATGGAGGCTGCCTGAGGATAATGTGAACGTTGATCCCTGACAACAGCAAAGGATTGAATCCTGTGCATCTGGGCAAGGCCACACACAAGAAAATCCAACAGTTGAGCTTTGAGAACTGAGACACTTCCAAGGTAGAAGCCCAGGCTGTGGAAGAGAAGAATGAGGGTCCACAGCTGGTGAGAAACAGGGACAGAAGATATGGAACCAGATGGATTAAGAATGAGGAAATATGCCAGTACAGCTGTCAGGAGGAGGTAAACCACAGGTGGAGCTGAGTGAGACAGGGTAGAGCAGAGCTGCTCAAAATTCCAAAGTGACACTGAAAGGCTGGCAAGGTTTGTGTGGTTTCAGTTTGAAAGCATGTAAAACCACTTGCACAACATATGCATTGTAAGATTGAAGCAGAAAACTTTGCAACTCTGAACTGAGTTTTGGGTTTTTGATTGAGACACAGACCAAGAAAAGAGTTCTAAAAGGGCAGATGGGATGCTAGGTTTCATTGATTTAAATTTTCCTGCCTGTAAATAATGTGAGACAGTAGAAAATTATGAATTTTTTTCTTTTGTCCAAGAATTTTTCTGGACAGGATTCCCTTTAAACCAACCCCTTTTAACATGGAAGCTTCCTTTTGCTTCTGTCACTTCCAGCTAACACTTATGCTCTGCATAACTATGCAACACTCATGTGCATGTGCCCCCAGTGAGAGCGGGTGAATTCAGGTGGCCACTCAGATTGCTTAAACTTTTGTGCAAATCATGAGTGCAGGTTGCATTTTTCACTCCTCCTAACTCTCCTCCATTGAGTCACTAGTACCTAGTTCCTCTGACCAGCCTCTTTTGCCCAGTGAGGGGGATCTTTAGAGGATCTGAAGAAATCATGGGAGGAAAGTGAACAATGATTAGAGACTTCTGAAAGGGGCAGTGAGGAATTAGGGACTATACCCTTTGAAAATTTGCGTGACACTCCTTAACGGTCCCTGCCTCATTTTCCACTTGGCTGCTTTATGACTGAACTGTAAACTAAAAATGACATGGGCTCATTAATTTGGCAGCAACTGGCAAGATGTGGCCATTTAGCATATCCACAAAGCTATTGTTTAAGCCTGGGTCATGTCAAAGGGCAAGCTAAATATGACCGAACCTCTGAAAGCCTGAGTCTAGGATTCCTAGAGCCTAAACCTTCTCCCTAACCTTTGCTTGTCCTCAACAGTGTGATCAGCTTGGGTTTTCAGGGGAAGGCTTTACATAAAGCTGTCAAGTTACTAGCAATATTATGTCAGTTTGATTTTTTTTTAAAGCAGGCTCAATTATATCATCCTCTTTTCACATCTGACAAGCAGTGCAAAAAGTGTTTGCAATAGTGGCTTCAAGCGAACGGAAATGCTTTGGTTGTGGGTTAGTTCTACGAGACCAGAATGTGAAGGGAATTTAAGCCTAAATTTTTCTAAATGTCAGATGACACAGAATGACTGAAAAACCCTCTGGGACATTAGTCTCACTGCATTTATTTGGTTTAGAGAGTAGATGGTTAATCCCTACACCATCGAGGATTTAAAGTACAGGGCAAACGGGCAGTTCTCATTTGCACAAGCTGAAAGAGCCCATCTAAGTTCAGTATCACAAAGCCACACTGCAAACTGCGGCTTGAATATTCAATATGTCTTCTTCAGGGCAAAAAAGTGAGTAAGAATGAAAACAAATGCAATTACATAAGCAGTTTCTCTCATTTCTTTCTGCCATTATGCACCACTGCCTTTCAGGTACAGTAGAAGAGATTTTCTCCATGTCTTTGGTGTGAGATTAGTTCCCACTTTGCCTGAGCTGACAGTTATAGGAAAGGATGACATCTCAGCTCACACTCTCCCTAGCCATTTATTCAGGGGACTTGGAAGGAAATCTTTCCCCAGCTGGTCCATTCCTGTTTGGAACATCTACATCTGAAAATAATACCTCTTCTATTTATGCACGTGGTCCTGTCATGACCTCGTCTACTAGGATAGATTAACTGAATTTCTCCAATGTTTTCTTTATGTCTTGATGGCCACTACTGACTTTGCTGCGTGATGAAGCCTCTCCCTTTGAAGGAGCTAAATATGTATCAGTGCTGGAAACATGGGATGCCTGAACTTTGGGATGGCTTGCTATTTGGAGGATTTAAAATTTCTTCCCTTTTAAAATGAAGTCGCACTAGGGCAGAAGTGAACAAACTATTTAAACTGGCATTTTCTCCTCGGTAACTAGTCATCTTAATTAATTTCACAGAAGGCAAATTGCAGTTCTCAGGTTCCAAAATTTAAGTTTGCTTTGTAAACAAACAAGCAAACAAAAAAACCCAACCAAAAAAAAATTTGAAAATGCAAATTCTACACACTGGTTTTATCATAGCTTCTTATGGCTATATTTAAGCTTAAAGGCACATAGTAATAATAAACCAGCCCTTTTAATCCTCAACTTCTTATTCTGCTAAGCGTAAAATGCAAATGTTTTTCCATGCTGGTTGGTTAAGGCATCTTGAGAAAAAGCTCTTACTAATGTAAGTACCACGTAACTCAAAATCTCTTTTGTTCCACTTCCGTTTTCTGATATTCCCCTATATATTTCTATTTCTCTGTGTGTTGTTTTGGTTAAAAGTTCACACAGGGTTGATTAATTTTAGCAAGTTTCCAAAAATGAACTGGGTTTTTATGCCCCAAGGAGATACATTTTTTTTGACATTTAACAGCAAAGAAAACTATTTCCTCTCCATTCAAAGCTAACCATATTTAATTGGCCTAGAAATCTGTTGCAGTTTGGAAAATCTTTGTGATATTCCATCTGTTTTTTTCACCCAGTCTTTTGAGTGGACCTGTGTTTACCCTCTTGTTGAGTTTACATGTACAATGATGTTGATATGACAAGGGATCCCCTTGAACCAATCTAGACCTTACAGGCTGTGTGGCTCAGTAAACCTTTGTTATGCAGGTAAGAACAGCTCTGAACTTTTACTGATGGTTTCATAATATCTCAAGTTTATTTTAACTACTTGGACACATCAGCTGTATGATAAATAATACACACAACATAGAGACACAGTGACATGCTGCTGTGTGTTGGGGACCATTTGAAGTACTTAATGGGGATATATTTGTTTGCTTCAGTGGACTCAAATGAATAGTTTTCTATCTTTTGAACTTTCATTGAAATTAAACAGTTTAATACAACAAACAACCTCTAAATTCATAGGCTACCATTTACATCTCCTCCTGAAGATCATTAACAGGCTTTAGACTTTAGGGTGACAAGCAATATATTTTGTAAAACAACAGGGATTTAAGATGTGGACATGTACAGATGTTGCGTTTTCCATACATTTTTGTGGTCAGATAGCAATGTTTGAAGATGTATGTGTGAGGTCATTTGAATTCACTTGGAGATGGGAGCTTCATAGGCAAAAAGACCATCTGGCAATCAGATGTGGACTGCAGGTAGACCTATTTGTTTTTAACTGAAGTCACTGGGGAATGAAAATGTCAAGTACCCTAACACTGCAGAAAAATGATAATCACTAACCACCCAGCACAACGTCTCCTTAACCAGTCTCAAAAAAGTAATGCAGCCAAAAAAGTAGGAAATTGCAGGCATTATATCCTCTTTCTCTTGTGCATGTGTGTGCCTGCTCATATATGTATTTCTGCAAGTGTGTATATTTTGCCAAGTCCTGACTGGAGTCATGGGATTTCTGGGTGTCTGCTCATCTGCTCATGGTGGTCCACACAAACAAAAAGACTGGTAATTGAAGAAATTGCTCTAAAATCACTTAGCCTGGAGTGTCTGACAAGCTGCAATCAGTCTCTGACATGTGCATAAATCCTAGTTTTTTGGATGTTATTTGACTCTGGTGGTAAAGATGTCTGGTTAACTGCTGTGCTGTTGGTTTCAGAATTGGAAATCAGGATGTGCAGGAATGTAATTCAGGATGTCCCTCACACTCCTCTGCCTATTTCCCAGCCCCAGTGTTCAGCTGTAGGTACTAAGATGGTGGCTGGAGGTATTGAAACGCTGGCACATAAGAGCTGAAATGGACTTACTTGCTTTTCAGGTGCTAGAGACCATATCTAAGAGAAATGACTAACCACTGTGGAAAATGGGAAAGAAGACAACACTATATTTCCTGAAGACACGGACTTCCTTCACAAGCTTTTGGTACATTTTCAGATATAAAAATGAGCCTTTCAGGCTTCCTTTGAAAGGCAGAAAAAAATTAACCACACAAATTTGTAAAAAGTATTTCAAATTATGAATAATAAATGGCTTGGTATGAGCTCTTTCTGTATGAAATTATAATTCAAAGCACAACCTCTGGCAGCTGGTCTTATGTCTACAATTACTTTAAGAATCTCAATATCTTGAGAGCTGCTGCTTGTATCATTGACTGGGGGTGACATTTGGAACCCTCAGACTTTTTGTCACTCAGTGTGATAGAATTTTGGTGTATCTGATTTTGTAGCTAGTCACACACTTACTGCTCATGGAACAATCCCTACGAGGGAAAACCTGCAAGTGGCACCCTAGTGTTTAGCCTGGGCAAAGTTCAAAGTTTAAATAAGCCCAGAGAACTAATAGAACTCTCAGATTTTAGGAATGTCTGCAGGGCTTTGTGGGAGATGCTCAAAGTGCTGAACAAAATGCTGTGCAAAACCTAAGGTATGCTTCCTGTCCCCTTGGACAATACATTCCTTTGAAATTTATGTTGTTCCTTGGGAGAAAAACCTTACTCATCCTCTTTTTCTCAGTCTCCCAGATATTTGAAGTCCTATAGACAAATCTCTCTCTCTCTCTTTTTCTCTTTCATTCTCTTCTGGCTTCTTTCTTTTCTACTGCTTTCCTCCTTTTCTTCCTTCTTTCTGAACATATTGTTCAGATTTATCCATATGGCTATGTGGTCTCTGCCCCTTCCTGCTTTCTTTCCCTTAGTCTAGTTCCCTGATTCAGATAAGCTTGTCTCTGTTGTGGATTATTTTTAGTTTCAGGAAGAGACAAGGCCCAAGGTACTCATCCTTCTCTTTAAAGCACATCTAATCTTCCTTCAATGTTGTCGCAGTTCCATATCTTTCCTCTGTCTCCGTGATTCCAGAGACATTCACCTGTTAATTTCTGATTTTTTAATCTAATTTTAACAGCATGAGTTTATCTTGAACCTCAACTAGGATTTTAACACCATGGCACTTCTATGTCCTTTGCTGCATGAGCTGCCTTGATGTCATTCATGCATTCCGAAGTGCCTGATGCTTGCAACAAAATGTATTATGATCTATATTATCACTTGGTGGTTATCAAAGAACAAAATCTGTATTTCTTCTAAGAAAAGCAGTCTAAGATATCACATAGAAACTCCAAAACAGCTTTACTATCAAATTATGGATACAGAAAAAAATTATCTGCAAATAGTTTGTGGGATACGCTTTAAAAAATTGTTATGAAGCAAAACAAAAAATATAGAGTTGATAAGGAGTTAGGTGTTCTGTTATGTGAGTCTAATACTAACAAAAATCCATGAAAACTCCAAGCTCTTAATAAATATGTTTTTTCTCAGAAGTTTTGAGTCTGATTTTTAGGTGTAACCATTTCTTATGCAAATAATTTTATTAATAATTTTAAATAATCTTATTTTTTCTATGTGTAGTTGACGAGTTGCCACTTTTTTATCAGGAGCAGACAGCAAATAGATGAGGAGTCTGAACATGCTCTCTCCCTGTCTAGCAAGTAAGGCCCCATGGAAGAGGAGCCGAGCTCACTTTCCAGAGATGCGAATCTAGGCTGTCCCACTAACATAGCAATCCCTAATGGAGTTATTCAAGATTTGTATCAGCATGACAACAAGTGGAATAAAGCCTGAAAACCACAACCAACATGATGTCAGGCAGCCATCTCCATAACTTGTGGACTATGGCCTTGAGGGCTCCTTTCAGCACAGGGTGATGAACTTGGTGATGAAGGTCGCAGGGTCTCCAGCAGATTGTCCAACTTGCTCATCTCTGGCTTGAGCCCATCTACTCATCTGTCAGCATAACCCTGTCTATCTAATCTTTGTCAGATAAAGCTGCTATGAGAAATAAAAATTTGTAATGAGCATCAAGACCTCTTTCAAGAGGTCAAGAACTGAAAGACACGAAGAATGCCTTCAGTTTAGTTCCGAGTCCTTTGTAGAAAGGGCATATTACAAAAATTCAATACTTGAGTACAGATTTCAGGAGATAACTCCATCTAGATGCAATGGAAATTCTGTATGGATCTCCCACAACACATTAAAAATAGTTGCAGTATGCATAAACATGTTCTTCTCATAGGAAGACAAGAATATTATTCCTTTGGGATGCTTTCTGTCTTACTGAGGTTCAAACTTGTGTTAGTATTTCAAGCTGGCTGGTGAAGGACAATAATATTTACTGGAGATATTCTTTGCTTTTGTGATGGTCTATGTTGGTGTTTCTGGCCGGAGGCAGGATTTATCTCTGAATTTGTCTTCTAGATCCAGCCATATATAGAAGTGCTCTCATCTGGCACACTTATTTATACAGTATGTTTCTTTATGGCTTTTTAATAAAGAACAAGTTTCCTGGAATTTTCTTTGTTGCCCTTGAGGTAGGAACAATGGACTGATCCTGAGTTTTCTCTCATAATCTTTTTTGCCCATGGAGGACTCCTTTAGTTGAGTTGATGCCTAGTTTTCACTAGAATATGTTAACTGTGGCTGCAGTCAGAATATTTTCATTTCCTTACATTTAAGATAACTTCTAGAGCTTTTAAAAAGTGTTTACTGTTTTACTTATCACACAGAGGTCTTGAATAAGCTAATCTGAAAGAAAGTACTGATCTAAATAAACTGAATTAATAGCAAACAATGCACTCACACATTTTTCAGGCTTTTTACAGCAATGAACTTTAGAACTAGCTAGTAAAAATTTTTGATTGCAGTAAGTGTGTCGATGTTCATGGAAAGATGACCAATGTATTTGCAGCTCAAGTTGAGTCTCATTAAAAATCATTTGATGAGTAGTATGGAAAACCAGGAGAAACATCAGAAGTATAATTTTCATTAACTGCGAACAGAAACTCATTAACATGGTCCCTTATTGTACTTCCTTTGAAAATGGTATGCATCTAAGCAAATTCAACCATTATTGAAACATTTCCTCTAGGTATATTCCACTCTTCTTGATGTGTTTTGGGACTCTACCCGCACCCACTATTATTTTAGCATACTTCCCTTCCTCGTTCTCACAGAGTCTGTGCATTGAGCTTTCTTTTCTTTTGGATGAAATGAGATGGACAGCCTTTTTTTGAGGACTGTCAGCTCTTCTCTCTGGGTCTTTCAGTGGAGGTTTACACATCTGTTTCCAGATTAGTCAGATTGTGTCATCTGGTCCTTCCTGTGTCTGATCTGGGAGTCAGTTTTGCCACTGTTATTAATAAAATGGATGTGGACACTGTCTTGTTCCTCCCTGATGGTCCTGTTTGTCTTCCAGCCAACAAGGAAGCTCCAGTCCAAGGAATAGCTGTGAGTCTCTGGGGAAGTTGGTAGGAGAGCCCTGGATGTGTTGCAGAGCGTGAGTGGGAACTGCCTCAGGCCAAGGACAGTGAGCAGCCAGTATCTCTTCTTCCTCAGGAGGTTCACCAGACATCAGCTATTACAGGAAAGGTGGACATCAACTTCTGCTTTTATGCAGATTAAGACCATTCAAAGTGGAGGTTTTTGGCACCATGTGAGCAGAGCTGTGCTACACAGCTCTGTGCTACATGGCTGCTCCATTTATAGATAACTATAGCTGCTTAAGAGTAAAGCAGTTGGATATGCTTTTGTGACTTGCTCATTTAAATGCCTAAATTCTACCTAAACTACCCTCTCAGGCTCTTTCAGGAACTTTATTGTGACTTCCAAGTTTGGCCCAAGTCTAGGGTGAGCATTTACTGGGAGATAAAACATACTGTAGTGTAGTGATTTTTTTAACCATCTATCAGTACCCTCTAGATAAGTGGATTTCTCTGCAGATGTCCATGAACTCCACAATTCATTCTCTACAAGACACTCATGGAAGGTTATGTCTCAGGGAAAACTTTGCTATATTCATCAGAGCACTAGCCTTATTGCTAGGAAAATAAGATATTCAAAACCATTTTTACTAAAGGATATATATGTATGGAATTTTGTATATATGGAAAGCTGCAGAAAGGTAAAACATGAAATACACTGTAACAGCAGGAGATCCTTGTTGTCTGCTCTGATGTCTCAGCATTACCATCTGGAAGGTTAGTTCACATCTGCCGAGAGAGAGGAAGGCCAACATCTGCTCCAGTTGTTAGAGGTTACCACGAGATCAACTGTTCTTCATTGCCGTGTCCCTTCCTTGTCTACCTGGAATGATCCAACCTTGTTCTTGCCTTTATCAGATTTTCTTTTATTGTCATGGCAGTGCACTGGAACATCACACAGATGTTCCAATGCACAGGACTGCGCAGGCTTAGGTCATTTCCTCCCTCTTCCTCACTGAAGTCTCTTGATTAATATTCCAGTTGTGTATCTCAATGGGGACGCCCCAACTGTGCTCCTTTGTTGTATTCCCCTTAAAATGGGTAATGTAATGCTGTAAATTATGCGTCATGAAAGACTGATAATATTCAGCTTGCTCCAAGCTTTCGATAATGTCTACATGTGTCTTGAACAACACAAGAGAGTTTTGAAGATGTGCTTGTCAAAACTGCACATTTCTACCCTTCCCCTCTTGCACACACCCACATATGCATACACAATTTATTAGATTAAGAGAAGCCCTGGTGGACACTGTCACAGCTACCTACGTTGTTTTCTTGTACCTAGCCTTCAGTCCTAAATATGATAATATTTTGCACAAGCCTTGCCATACTTAGAGAACCTCAGACTGGAATTTTTGTTTTCTCCACTACAAACTTTGCTGAAGATACTGGGGTTACATGGAAATCAGAATCAGGCCCAAACTTTCAAAGTTTGCTCTGAATTTCCTAGGGTTTGTGGTTAGAATCCAGACTCTTAATATTATCTTAACATAGGTTTTGCATTTGTATTTATAAACACAGTGTACTGCTGCCTATTTGAGTTTAGAATAGATTGTGGTATAAACATATTTCCTCTTTACACATTATAATCAGTGCACAATGGCCTGCTTTATGTAAAACATATCACAGTCTTTGCTTCTCTGCATGTGCTTGCATGCACATATAGCTTAAATTAACTAACTTAATATTCTCATGATGTGTTCAAAGAGGAGATCTGTGAATGAGGTAGGGAAAGACAGTCTTGCAGTTCCTATTTTGGAGTTTGATATTAAACACTGTATTTAGAGAAACATTTAATGATGATTCATTTTAACAGACTTTTGGTTGATGACTTATTTATAATTTCATCAACCAAACACTTCCCTTGGCAGTGTATGTTTTGGCTCACTGTCATTCCTGACAGCGATGTAGAACAATCCATAGTAAACGTGTCCTTTGGAAAATTAGCCAAACACCATTCCAATGCAATGACTCTGTAGGCGATAAAATGAAAATGATTAGTTACAGTTCATTGAATATTGCCCCAAACCTGTTCAAAACTCCTGTCGGCATAATCTCTGAGAAGGCATTTTGGTTTTTTTACAGCATTGCTGAAAACCAGTTGATCAATCAAAACAGAGTTTTGTTTAAGGGGTGAATTGATAAAAATTTGGTCCTGATTTTTGCAAATGTTGTCTGAAGTCTGACCTTATTCTGCGAGATATTTTGCTTAACTGAGAGTGTGTGAATTTTCTTTATGATGTTTGTTCACATATTCATGTTTTTGTACTAAGCTTTTTTGGTTGATACCCTTGCACAATAACTGTAAGAGCAAATGCACGAGCAACAGCAGTAATACTACCAGTTAAAATACCAAGCTTCATATAGCGTTTTCATGTGTTAATTTCACATCATTTGCCAAAGAAAGTATGTATTGTTACATTCATTTTATGGAGAAAAAACAGAGACAGAAAATTTTCAAGACTATTGTTCCAAGGTCTTCCTTCCAATTGGAGAGGGAAAATTGAAATCCCTTTAACTTCAGATCATTTCAAGATACATTTGCTCCAGTCCTACTTTTCTTGATGTTCCTGTAAGATGTAATGGTCTTGCAGGATTTGCTAGGCACCGCCAAGGGTGCTGAAACAGTGAAGTCTATAGCTGAGATGTTATCTACAACACAGAAATTGCAGCAGGATCGTGCAGTGCCTGTGCGCATTGTGACACTCCAGCAGAGTACTTGAAGAACAAAAATGCAACATCCTGTTGCCCTCTTCCAAAAAAGATCACAAATCCAGAGTTTTGGGACAAAGTGTTTGTTTATGATCTCTGCTGGGTGCCTGTTTCCCAGCCTCATTTATCCATGGACTATTTGTAAGCTGAAAAACCCCGCACAGTCTTTCCCTTTGTTAAGGACCAAACAGAGAACTGCAGTGCCTAAAGCTGGTCACAGAGGCAACTTTCTCCTCAGCTGCTTCTTCCCCAAGCATGCCCCCCAAGCCCACACCACTACCTCTGGCAGCTCAGTACGATCCCAGGGTTTTGTGGTGTCCTGTGCTGTGTTTTTCTCCTGGATGCTTTCCCACCCAGACCTTCCAAATGGTCTCAGGAACACAGTAGGGCATGAAGGGGAAAGGATGAAGCCACAAGGACATCACTCCTCTTCTAAACCTTTATCCAGCAGGACTGCACTGCGTTGTTCTGCCTGTATGCATAGCACTGTCAGGATATATAATTAAATTTTTTTTTAATGCAGGAAAGGTATGATTTCCCAAGCAATTTCTGGCATGAAATTTGGCATTGTTTTACTGACTTATGTATGTTTATGAAAAGCATTTAGTTACTTAAAAACAGCAGTATATATATTTTTTTACAAAATGCTTCATTTTTTACAGACCTGCAGACAGTTTGCCAGACTATAAAACTTACAGGATGGATTAGGTATGTGAAGGTCCATCTTCTCAGATTCTTAATCATTAGACAAGAGAAATTCACCTACAATACTCTTATTCCTTCACAGACTTTCTTAAAGACATGTCACGCTACTTTGGAGAGAGATATCTACTATTAAGTTTACTTTTTGTGTTCCAAACTGATGGGAACCACTGCTTAAGTCAGCTGAAGAGCTGGGGTGAAACCTTTGTCTTCTCATTCCTGATATGAAAAATTATCCTCAAGTCAGCGTTCAGACTCAAACTGGTTTTAATGAAGATAAATGGAAGCCTTAAACCCTATTAATATATTTCAATATGTTAGCTGTAAGTCTCAATAGCAAACTTCCACCAGGGAAATTGTTGCCTATGAAAAATTTGTCTCTGTCCTCACTCTATGCCTGGAAATAAAGGGGTATGCATAGATCTACTAAAACACAATGCTAAATGCTTCAGCTAAAACATTGTATTAGTGAAATATATATTTTTGTAATTTTGAATATGATTTTGTAATGTCTTAGTAATTGACAAATGCAGTAAACATCTAATATTCAATGACTTTCTTTTTCTAAGTCCAGTTGCAAAACAAAATATGAACAATATATCTTTTTAGGTTTATTTTTACTTTCACATAGAGTGAGATAAACTCTGAGCTGAGCGCCATGCTGGTCCTCAGTAATGCATAGAAGAACAGAATTCTACTTCCCTTGTACTCCTAAACTTAATTAGGGATTTTAGCCTTGTGTGTAGATCTGCCAAATTTCATCCCTGGTGAAAAGTTTAATTAGTTACTGCTCCCCTCCAGCCCCTGAGTTCCCTTCATTTGCATGCTGCAGGTGGGTGTCTGCTCCACCACAGTGTCCTGGAGGGCTGGAAGCGGAATCTCATGGTCTGTTTGGTAGAGTAGAGCATGGGATGAGCATGAATTTTCCAGGTGGCTTGCCTCCTCCTCCTCAGATTACAGACGGTATCTCACTAAATCAAACAGCTGTGGTTGTGCAGTCACTTTAGTTAGACTGGGGCAGAAAAAGTAGGCTAAGTGGGAAGCTTTGAAAATTGCAACCCCCACCACTCTCTTTCCATTAGAGGAATTATGTGTATGTAACACATGCATCGTATAGACCTGTGGTTGTTTCCTACCCCTTCCCTGAGCAGTAATTAATTTAAATCAGGCATGAAAGCTGAGTGAAATACAGATTCTCTGAACAGTGCCAAAGATGCTCTAAACAGATGCCTGCTGTATTTGTGTAACCATTTTGAACAAAATATCATAAAACATGAAATTAGTGTCAGATTGATTCCTCCAGTGCTTAATGCAGTCTGCTTGGATGCTGAAGGCAACAGGATTTATTACATTCACCAATTCACCAGGCATTGATGAGTGTAATAAATTATATCCAGTGTTTTAAGAAAAGGCCATACACCTGCCACTTGATGACACAGAGCTTTTTCTCAAAGGTAAAAAGTAACAGCCATTTGAGAGTCTTTAATGTGGTGAAATGCACTAATTACTCTCAGTCAGATTCTTGAGCACTCAACTGCATGGAAGTAACTAGTTCAAAAGAGAAGAGACCAGTGTTTCCACCCCATCTAGATTTTCCCTAGTTTAGCCCTGAAAGGAGGCCTTCTTGGTAGTGTAGGCAGGATTGAGCCAAGAAGAAGGACTGGACCTGGCTGGGGTCAGGTTGCTTCTGCCACAGCAAGATTGAGGAGGAGATCAAGGGAAGCAAGCCCTGGAGACCTCATATCATGCTTTTGTTGCACTTTAGGAAGGAGAGGACTGAAGGGAGCAGGAAAGAATTCTTTTGCAAAGCGCTTACCATCAGCCCTGGCCCATGCTAAACATTCTGCTCCAGCAGGAAGCCCATCTTGGCAGGGCACTTGCACCACCACTGTGAATAGCTTAGAAGAGAGCACTTTTTTCCCTAAAGGAATCTTCTATGGTGTCTACCTGTGCTGACTCAGACACTAAATGAATTAGCATTTTCTGCAGAAATACCAATTTATTTTTTTTTAAATAGGGAACAAGTTGTGACAGACTCCTCTTTAATTTTTGTGTGCGTTACTCTTGTGTCATTCCTCTGCTCATAAAACATTCCATGACCTGCTATTTAATATAGCCTGTCAAAGAGATACAGGAGAGCAGGCTTGATTATTTCATTAGCAATAGAATGGGTTGCATGAACATGTTATTCTGTCAATGAGTTAAAGTCTTACCACTATATATCAAAGAACCATTATGGGTAAAATAAGGACCATATGCATCATTATAATCTTGTTTTGTGAGCCTTGAAAAACAGAGTGTTTCACATTTTATTTTGGGTCATTGTAGTTTATTTACTTAGCTGTAGATCTGTGGGGGTTTGTGTTTTTTTGGACAGGCATTCATCTGGAGGGCTAGCCTTGTACTGGACGTGACTGATTTGTGTAGAAACATTTAAGTTGGTTCTTGTGCAGAAATCGACCTCTCATGTGTGTTGACTTTTTGTGCATTGATTTAGCAAAGGCTGGTCTCGACTTCGTTTTTTGCAAAGTCCTAGGCTTCTTTTTTATCTGTCTTATCTTTGCATACTTGTCTTTTCGAGCTGCAAGCTGCTTGGGGCAGGGGTTGCATTCACAGTGTTTAATGTGCCTTGCACAAACGATGTCCTGAGCTCAGGCTCATAAGTATCAGCTGAAAGCTAATAAGAAGAATGAATTCCATCTGATCCAGCTCATTGCAGAGGCTGATCCTTAAAGTCTAATCTAGTCCACTTTGCCTACAGACTTGCATGTTTAGTGACCACTATGGAATGAAAAGAGGAACATGATGTGAGGAAAACAAAATGTCAATAGGTAGTATTTGGTCTTCTCTGAAGAAAATGTGCTGCTTAAGGCAATCTTTCTTTTTTTATTACAGTTCTACAATAGGTGCTAGTGTTTGTTAGGACAATAAACTTGTCACATTGAATTATGGTAGTAAAAGAGCACAGATGCACACAGAGCCAAAACCAAACCTCAGAGTGTTTTAATTCATTAGCTCAACAACTCATGTTTTAGGAAATAAAAAAGATGGAAAATTAGGAAATGGAACAGAGTCTTACGTGAGTGGAAGCTACATGAATCTAAATGAATCCACATATCATTAATAGGGAAAGAAAAAAACAACTTGTGTTCTTTGCCAGATATTAAATCTTGTTTATCCTTCCTTAAACTAACCAGAAACACATTTTGTTTGAGTACTGTTTAACAGCTGAGATGCTGCGGTTGTGCTGTAACTCTCCTCTACTGCTTTTATCTTCTCTGAAAAGGGAGTGTGACTGCCAGGCTTGGAGCCTGGCTCCCCCTGCTTTGAACACTTCTATGTGGGAAGCCCAGGGCGGTCCTGCCTGTGGCCCCCCACTCAGGAGAGCATCAGCCTCCAGGCTGAAAGACATCCTGATGTGCAACCAGTGGCATCTAAACAGATGTGTGGTGAAGGTTTCTCTGAGCTGGGTGTGGGTAGCCCTTTTTTTGTTTGGAGAACATGAGCCCTTGTCTACATGAACTGAATATTTCTGTTCATACTGTGATATCTATATCACAAATAAAGATTATGCTTTCATGAGGAAGGAGCTGCAGAGTTGTTTTCTTTCTTTGCTGTACAGGGATATCTGATAAATATATTTTCTTTTATTTCAGTAGAAAATTGCAGGTGTGCTTCTGTTTCTTGATGCCAGCTGATGAGTAGGTAGCTCAAACCAATAGACTCAAATATTTGAAACTAATGCATATGGATTAATGCATTACAATAAATGTTTTATCTGAGGTATTGCTAGCTGCATAAAAGAGACACTTATCTCCTTGATTGACTTTGGAATATCCATAAACAAAATGTGACAGATAACAGAATGTGACAGATAACCAGTCTGTGGCTAGGAAAGCAGATGGGTAGCTGTAAACAAAGAGAGTCTGAGCTGGTCTCTGGACCTGGAGGTCCCTTTAATATTTAGATGAAAATTCAGAGCTTCTAAAAGGAAAGTGAGCAGAATACATAACTACAAAGATGCGGACACAAGAGGCATAAAGCTTCTATTTATCCCTTTGGTTTTGAAGTGGACTTGCCCTTCTACAGCTAGTATAAGTCTGAGCAGCTGGTGGGAGACTGTTTCATACCAGTGGCTGCAGTGTCTACCTCTCCTCCAGCACCAGCTTGCACCCTGCACCTTTGGAAAGGGCGTGACCTTATTGCCTTTTTTTGACCATATGCCAGAACCATTAAACAAGCACTTCTCGTGATTGTTTTGGTCTCCTTTCCATGACACATATGGAAAGGTCCCTGTACACATTGCTGATATTTGTAAAGTGGATGAACTATTCATGCTACAACAAAAGTATTGTCTCATATTCCCCAGATACTTCCTCATTAGCACTTGTCTGCAGGCTGCCGTCAGCCCATGGGCAGGTCCTACTGGCATTTGTTTCACCTGCAGAAACTTGATGGAACATGGACTGCCTGATTAGAAGAGGGCTGCCCATCTCTTATTTATTCTCCTTCAAGCCATGAATAAATTCCCATAAAGAATTGGGGGGGGGGGGGGGGGAGG
>JAODKT010001744.1:24677896-24697737 GCA_027576195.1 Cossypha heuglini
CCCCCCCCCCCCCCCAAGTCATCATACAAGCATACAAAGTTTTTGATCAGGCTAAGGGAAAGGACAAAATATGCTGATAGCTTGAGATAAAAGGTTTAATATCTGAAAAATTATTTAAAAAAACCTCTTCTCCAAAAGTTCATTCTGGATTTTCAGATCCCGGACAATACGACTCAGCACTTACCTGTTCTTTTTTGTTCAACACCACTATTATTCTAATAAAAAGCATATTAGAAAAAAATATCTCATTTCATCAGAATAAGTATTATCTTTGCAGTCTAAAGTTTTTAAACTCCCCTAGACTGCAAATGTGCAAAAGATTTAAGATCACTAGCTCACGTTTAGTGGATGTAGTTTCTACTAGTAGCAAACGGGCAGACCTGCATTCCTTTCATGCTAGTTTTGCAAGCTTGGGAGCCCTACTGAGCCACACGAGAGACATGTCACTGGGATTTGACTAAGAAACAGAAATCAAAATAGGTGCAGAGAACAGCAGGTTCACAGCTCAGTCGTGGGCAGTCTCTGTGGTCATGTTTTAACATTTTACATTCCTGCCTAAGAGGAATGCCTAATGGTGCTATTATTCTAAAGAGAAAAAATATTAAGTGTAGACAAATGTGAATAGTCACTGTACAAACATTCTTATCCACTAGAACAGAGAAATAGTCTGAAATAACTGTGTAAACCAGTTTTGCAGTGTGGGTGCTCCTTGTATACTTTAACAACTAGCTCAATTACTTTTGAAATACATCCATCCATAGGGTGGAATACGGCAGCTTTTTCAATATAATGCAGCAATACTACATAAACTCAGGGCAGGAAATGAAGAAATATATCATCTTTATCTCTAATTTTCTCTAAAATTGTACATGAGCAAGTAGTAGTTGCTTTAATTGGGAAATTGAGTGAACAGCTTAGTTTTGGGACACTGTGTTGCAAGGAGTTAAATGATCACAAGCAGTTTGTATTTCATGTTCACGATTTGTCAGACTGACAGTCCATTCTAATCAGCATCATGAATATCCCTTTTTATCCTATCGAAGTATTAACTCAGTACTGTTTCTGAAGGATTATATTTTCTGAAGAATTAGACCAGGTTGGAGTAAAGTTTTGAGGGGTATTTAGAACTGCAATTCTAAGAATTATGTTGAAATCATTAGAAGTGGAGACTGGCACTCCCAGGCTAGGCAGGCTGAGCTGTAATTTAGTTACTGCAGTACTTTACAAATGGCTGATTGATAATCTAAATATGTAGCAGCTGCAAAATTTTGTGAACACTTTCAAAACTCAATATATTTACACATTTTCAAGACTATGCGACATGAAAGTAGTGAGATTTCAGCATGCCCCTTCCAAGGTACAAATTTTCAGTCAAAAACTTATTGAAAAACTGACATTTTTGGATTCCTTCTTCCAGCTTCCACTACCAACAATCACTGACTGAATGAAGACGAAGAATCTTTTACTGAATTTTTTTTCCATACTTATTACTCAGAGATCTTTTTTAAGGAGAACATTATTTTTGTTGAACTCTTTCAAACAGAATTGCAACTCTCTCAGTGCCATAATTTAGAGAGAGGAGTATTGCAGACTGAATGGCCATTACCTTCTGCTTCTGCCAGGAACTTTTCTTTTACAGGTAAACTCCGAACAACAACCAAAACCACTACTGAGCATGCCAATATGTCAGTTCTACATCAACACAACACTAGACTAGGGGACCATATTGTCACTTTTTCCACATTTCTGTCTTACATTATAACTCATAATCGTGATTCTGATCGATGTAAAACTTCCTGCACACTCTATTCCTACTGCCTGCTCTCTCCAGTTGTTGAAGAAGAGTTGTTCTGTTTAATTAAATAGGAAACTGCAGTTCCACCTTCCAAAATCCAGAGATTTGGTCAAGTGTCTAGAAAACAATGGGAGCTGGACAGTGAAGATACAGGGAGTTGCTAGGACTTTGATATAAACACAGTACTTGAGTACCTACAAAAATCCTATTTATGGGGAAGTAATTAATACTGAAACACAAAGGTTTACAGACAAGTCTTAGATTCAGCTTCCCATTCAGATGAAAAAAGTTGATTCATACCTCTGATCTGTTCTTTCAGCTTTGTACTTAGTGGTTCATGGAGCTGATCTGCCCAGACTGTGTAGAATGTAACAGTTTTTAAGGCTTTCTCAACAATAATGATTCAAAAAAAACCTTTGCCTTCTAGAGTCTACCTAAACAGCTAGCTGCTGGGGCAGATAACTGCAATGAAAAAATGGCACTCCAAAATATGGTCTGATGTTGCTTGTGCTAGCTCACCTTTCACTTAAAAGTACAAATCTGAAGGACCCGTGAAAGGGGGGAAAAACCCACAAAAGCTCCAAGCAGAAAATATCAAGCAATATATCAACCCTTTACCTGCTCGCAAGATTTGTTGCAAATTCCTGATTATTTGTTGATTTTGTGATATCCCATAAGATTTTGCAAGCCCCAGATGCTGGACTTAGGCAATTAGCAAAAATCTCTAATTTCTTTCTCCTCCTAAGGAGTGAATGCTTCCCCTATCATCGATCCCCTTTTCAACCATTTTTTGCATCAGAATGTTAACATCTTGTCTTAATTAGATTGCAAGCAGCTTTGACTGCAGCTATGATCTTTCCCTGTGCTATGTACTGGGGCCCAACTGTGAGTGGGGCTGCTGAGGGCTTCTATAACACAAACAAATACAATTATTTTTCTTTTTTCATAGGTGTCTTTTCTCTCTAGCTCTTATATAAACACTGTTTTGTGGAGCTGAAACTGTAACTTGGCTGTCAGTGTGGGGAGCCAAGGACTGACTGAGCATCCCACGAGATGAACAAATCTCTACCTTATGTGGAGGAAGAGAAAACAGCAGGGCTAACTGATTCAGAGGTACTCAGAGCAATAAAATAGCTCAGTATGGGTTGCAGACTTGACTAGGGATCAGGCACATTTTAAAACTGTTTATTGACAGAAAATTGGTGTGCAGCTAAATGCATTATTTGTTTAAGTATCAGTTTTCTGTGAACAGTATAAGTTTTTCAACAAGCTTTTTCCATCCCATACTCTACCTCACAATGTCTGAAAATCAAAGTATTTCCACACTGAAATGCTGCCACAAAGTTTCATGGGAGCTGTGGTTGGAAGCTGGATGTAGCAGCTCTCCTGGTCTCAGTCAGGATGTCTGGTTATGCTCAGTCTGACAAAATGTGCTGCTCGACTGACCTCCATCCCACAGAGCAGGATGAGGTGGGATGTCTCCCCATCTCCCTGAGAGGAGTGGGAGAAGTGGTCTGGAGGCTCTGCCAGAGGCTGCAGTGACAGCATTTCCAGGTACAAAGAAATAACTGCCAGTATTTCGATTTTCAGCTCAGAGTTTTCAGGTAGCGGAAGAGAGGGGCAGGAATAAAACATCACTCTGCAGTCAGTGCTAATATCTGCCCATGGAACTGGGGAATGTGGTGCCGTGAGTGCTCAGCTCATGGAGAATCAGCAGCCATCTTGCTAACCAGCTTTGTCAACTGATAAGGAGCAAATAGCACTTAGATCTCCGTCACAGTGCTAAATGTCATGCTTATATAGACTTTTACCTATTATCAGATTGTTCTTTTCAATTTTTGCTCTACCTAAAATTTTCATTTTACCTTTCAGATCCTGCCATCTCATTTGTATTTTTCTTCATCCATGATTTGATTCCTGTGAAGATTGTGGCCAGATGCTTATTAGTTGTGGACAAGAGACTAGGTATTACCCTAGTCCATAAGAAATCTTGGTGCTTTTATAGGACTTTTCAGACAGCAACATCATTTAAAACATGGTCACAACTCCAGTGTCAGAATCTGGCTGTCTCTCAGGAGAACTGAGAGCAGGTTGTCCGGGCCATTGTTTTTCAGTATCATGAGAGAGAGCATTTATTGCTTGCATTGCTAAGTTATTAGCACAGTGAATGAAATAATTAAAAAGCACATTGTGAACATTTTGTTTGACATGCTCAACACATTAGATGATTCATATCTGTTTGAGTGTTTGGGTGGTTGATGGGTATTTGTGAAAATTTTACTAAACGTGAAAAGACAAAATTATATGTATAAATGATCAGAACTCCAGACGCTAGTTGAAGGAATGTACGGCTTTGTGCTAAGACTAAACATAGCTCCTGAATCTACAAGCAATCAACAAAACTTTTTTTGGTATCTCCTCATAGTGTGCTGGAGCAAACTGTCATTGAGGTGATACAGGCTCAGATTCCAATCCTTGTAGGGGACCACAGAAGGTCTCATTTTTCTCTTGGTGATGTAAAGGCTATCCATAAAAATGGTGAAGATCTGTGGAAGAGCAGATGAACACAGTGGGGAGTACAGAGGAAAGAATCAAGTGAAGTGCAGGCCTGATTCCATAGCACTGCTTGTCCATGTCTTGTGTCTCACAGCAGAATCTGAACTGTGCTGTCTGCTGGTGTCACAGTCTTTGTGGTTCAGCTTGGAATGGAACAGCTCATTAAATATGGGTACCAACTCCACTAATTGGGGGAAGCTTGAGGCCCACTGCATTGTCTGATGGGATGAGATGCCTAACACATGAGAGAAGGAAGAACTCAGATCTCATGTCATTCAATCACACTCAACTGTGCAACTTGCTCAGGAGGATACTGCTTGGAAAAAGTGAATGAAAGAAAAGGGACTGGGGAGTACAGACTTTTTGATACTTGGTTTCCCACTGGAAATTAAAACAAGGCATTAAGCAACAGGGGTTTGCTCCCCTCAGTTGACTTATAACAGCTGCTCACCAATTTCTGCAGCACACAGAGGAGAAGCAGAATTTTGCCTTGGGTCTGAGCAATTTTTCAGAAGCAACCCAAGTCAAACTTCCACTCAATGACTTCATTCAAAGCTGGTTTACATCATGAAGAGAAATTTTGTTTATTTATTTGTAATAACTTCAGGATTTTATGGACCCACAAGAGGATGTAATTTAAGAAAACATCAGCGAGCTGTTTCAAATACCAAGGGTTCAAAACAGTTCAAAACAGCTATGTCAAAAACTCATCAATGGAAAGAGTCCATTATTAAAAATTAAAAATTAAAAAAAGACAAGGAAAATATCTTTTGTAGATGGCTTTGAACTGAAAAGTTCCAAAACTTGATTATTATTCTGCAGTAATACATCTTTTTTGTAAGACTGAAGTAATATAGAGAAATGAATGGGCTTCCTCAAGGAGCTCTGAACCAATCACTGAACAGAGACGGTAATTGTAAAATCTATTATCTCAAATAAATGTCACAGCAACAGTGTTCTAAAATATGCCATGTCACACATACCAAGCAATTGAAAAAACCAAAACATTAGAGACGTAACTAAAAAATTTGGAACCTGGAAAGCAGCAAAGTCTAGCCGGGTAATGCTTAGGAACAATGGAAATTTTCTGTTGAGTGACCCAGAACGAACCACTTGGACTATCCATGTCAGAGTATAAAGCAGGCTAAATAATATTCTCTAATCTGTGAGAGATCCTCTAGACCTCTGCAGATGTTCCATAACTCAGACATGACTGGAGGGTCTTGGCTAGACTAAGGTCACCAGTTTTGTTCTAATCTGACTCTTAATTTACCAGGTCAATTCTGGCAATAATTACATCACTGGTTTGTCTCCTCCTATCACCCATTGCTGGGAAAAATCTGCAATGCCTTTGAGGTCTTCCAGCAGAAGACACACGGGTGGATAGGCTGTGGCAGCCTTCCATGGGGGAGCAGAGCATGGAAAGGTGACAGCAGAGCCATGAGAGCCCTTGGGCAGGCAGGGCACATGCAAAGGGAGCCCCTCAGGAGGCTCCTGCACGTGTGCACAGCCCAGGAATGGCAAGGGCAGGCAGCAGTGGCTCAGAGAAGAAAGGCAGCTTGGAATAACCCAGAACCAGGCTGAGAGAAGCTGGAGGCTGGGGGAGGGAAGACTTGGTTGATTTACTGGATCCACATCACCAGCAGCTGTGCAGCTCTGGCAGGTTAAGAACAGAGGGTCTGAACGTGATCCCAGAGATTATAATAGCCAGGCTACAGGAGAATAGTTCGCTGCACAGAGTGTTGACAGAAGGATTTTGGCTTCCTTAGACGCCAGACAGTATGTTGCAAAGGAGAGTTAGCCAGAAATGGGATCACTCCAGTGAAAAACTTTCTGTGGGGCCTGGACTTCCACTGGCTTTAAAGGAAACTACTGAGAGGCTCTTCAAATGAACAAAGCCCCAGAAATAGAGATCCAGGAAAAACCTTGGAAGTAGATAATGAATGGAGGAAAGAAACATGAGAGGAGAAAAATTGAATACCATAATAAAACAATTTTCTGATGCATCTTCAGACAAATGTCGAGAATTTGATGACCATGTTGAAGCAAGTTTCACCACCAGTTTTGTAACAACAGACTTCTCTGCTTTTATTTTAAGTTTGTAGATTTATTTATATTGTTCTGTAGGTTTATTTTGAAAATGCAAGTGTAGGTTCTATCACATATTGATATAAGAACCTAAATACTGGTTATGTAATTGTTTTGAAATTTCAAAGACATGCGTGAGGCAGCACTGTTGGCTATGTCTGGGGCCAGCAAGATTTAGCAGGGTTCAATTACAAATCATCCTACAGGATGGTGAGCTGGAAGTTGTAAAATATATAAACCCCAAATCCTTCAATATTGAAATATCTAAAGGACAGTTTCAGCAGAGCTTGCTTATCTGTTGTAAAAGTGAAAAATGGCCCATCGTGTTCCCAGAATGTATTGAAAACATCCTCGGAAAATGGTTCAAGGAAAAGGACAGTTATGGGGGAGATACATGGGTTCTTGGAAAAATATTATTAGAATCTGAAGGCAGAGGAAAATTGACCATAGGATGAAAAAGGAAAGCTGAACAGGTGGAAAGAAGTAAGAAGAGCTAAAGAATAACAATATTATATTTAAAAAAAAATAAAGCATTAAATGAAAGGACCAGTGCATCAGGTTTCAGAAGATAAAGTAGGAGACAAAGCAGTTCAGGCTGATGAAGTCATCCTAAAAGCAGACTATTTTACTTCCAAGAAAAGGTATATGTAGGGTACATTTGATTCGTACTTGGTGTTGTATGGGATGTACTCAAGCAGGAGATGTTAAAAATAGGCGGGGCCAAACCCTTCATTGAAATCAGCTCTTTATTTAAAAAAGGGGGGTTAGGAAAGGCCACCGCCCACCTCTGCAGCTTGAGCCAGTGGTGTTGCCGAAGCCGGTGTCTCCCTCGTCGCCTTCACAGGCCGGATAGCGCAGCCCCACCGCTCACACACACGCACCACACTCCTCACAGTAGCTCCCTCGGTCTAGGGGTGTCTTTCTCGCCGACCACCTTTCAGGTGGTGGTGGGTGCGATGGAGTCTTTTGCAGGTACTCCACTGTGCTCCTCATAGTTTGCGTTTAGCAGTTTTGTCTTTCACTGTGTCATTTAGTAGCTAACTCAACGTTAGTCCTGGGCTGGGACCTCCGTCTCCACAATATCTGCCTGGGAGCGCTACTAATTTGCATGCAGGGCGGGTCTGGCTCAGCAGCAGCAGGCGACCGGAAATAGGGCAAGGGAAGGGCGGAAGGGATACAGGGAAAAGGAGAACTGGAGCCGGGAGCCATTTAAGGAACACAAGAACATTAGGGAACTTTCAAACAAGAAAATTATGGATGCCGAGCATGGCACAACAGGTAAGTTAACAATTTTTACAACGGTATTAACAGTTAACAGTTTTTTCTTTTATAAAACGAGTATTTCCCACAGGAGAGCTGTGTTCCTGGAGGGGTTCCCTGGCTAGAGGCACTAAAAGTTGCTCTCCGAGTCGCTTTCAACAGCACATCTGTTGTGGTGAATGTGTGAGGTGGGCAAAAGTTTCCTCTCTGTATGTTTGGTGAGTTACTAGGACTGCAGACTGGCACGTATGCCATTGCAACTAAAGGCATGACATGGCCAAAGAGTCCTGGGACAGTAACAGGCCACAGACCACAGCATGCAACAGCCTGTGTGAACTGTGGCTGTTGGTATCATACAGGCACTCTTTGCAGGGTATGATCAGAATAAAAAATAGTCTTGGTAAATAGAAGAGATGGTCTGAAGTCTTCAAGATGAGATAAAGGAGTGAAAAATACTTTAGATGGCTTCAGAAGAACCTAAATAATCAGAAACAAGATAAGAAAGATTATGATCACAGCAATATTGTAGAAAGTGATCTGTAGGTCATAGGCAATCACAATACCATGACTTGCTGGTGCAGTGTTAGGATAAAAGCAAATATTATTCTTTGGTGTTTCACCTGGAATGCCTTACAAGTGAAAAAAGTAGTAAGAGTTCTGCCTTAGGCTACATGGGTGAGGCCTCAGCTGATGTGCTTTGTACAGCTTTGGGAGCCACACTTCAAGAAAGATGTAGACAAATTGAAGAGAGTGCAAAGGAGAACAGTAAGAATGATCAGAGGTTTAGAAAACATGACCTACAAGAAAAGGTTGAAAGAACTGGGTTTGTTTAGTCTAGAAAAGAGAAGACTAAGCATGAGGCTCAAGGGGAGGGGGAGGAAGGGATAACAATTTCCCAATATGTAAAAAGTTGTTATGAAGGGGACAGTGATCAATCATTTCCCATGTCCACGGGGGACAGAATGTGAAAAAGTGCACTAACTTGAGTAAAGAAGATAGATTAGACAATTCATTAACTCCAAGGCTAGTGAACAGCCTACCCAGAGAGGTGCATGGAGGAATCTTAATTTTTAAAGGAGGTTATCCAAACACCTGCAAGATATGGTCTTTATGTACTTAAAGGTAATTTACATCCTAATCTTTCTGACCTGTTTAAAAGTGTGTGCTGAGCGCCATTCACATGGAATGAAGAGCTGTCCTTAGCATTGTCACCATACAAACATTAGACCTTTATCACCAAAAATCCGTGTAGTAACTATGATAAATATCTTGTTTGAAGCTGAAGGATCTAAAAGTTCTGTATCATGGTACTTCATCACTAAAACTTCATGAGGCAGTGCTTCAGGATACTTTACTTGTCCCTATCCATAGCTTTGTTTTTTGGGAATACCAGCATAAATTCTAATTTCTTTTAAAAATACTTTGAGGATGTAAAAATATTTTAAGGACATTTAAGGATGCTTCCACATTTAGTGTCTTTAAGCCTTGACATAACTACTACCTCCAACCCATCTTTGTACCAATGATATGTGGGGATTTGTTTAAGTACTGCTATCTGATCAGACCTTTGTGTTTCAAATGGATTACCTCAATTTCCATGTCCATGCCATTTTTGGTATCTTTGATATGGTAGCCATCCGGGCCGTCAGTTCAATGGATATCTTCTGTCTGGAAAAGAATAAGAAGATGATAGTAATTTCATATCATTCCTAAGTTCAGTAAAAATTAGCGCTTGATAACAAATTATTTGACCTGTATTGCAGCTAAATACCCAAATCTGGAAAAAATTTTGACAGCTTTCTAGTCCATCCTGTTGATGAAAGTGTCCTACCCTTGCGTAAACTCACAAGCTCATAAAAAGCTTCTAGTGCAACTTAGTTAACTCAGACCAGGCACTCAGGTTGTTTCCTCTTCAGATCAGGTTGTTTCCTCTTCAGATCAAGCAAATTTTGTGAATCAAAACTAGGTTTCTTGGAAATAAAGAATCAGTAAAGGGGAATTTGAATGCAAAATCAAAGTAGCAGTATTTGTACATGGTAATATGGCATAGCCACTACACAGAGCAAGTTCTTAAAGAATCTTATCTGTTGCACAAGACTTTTTAATGAGTGACAGTAACTCTAAGACAACAGAATTTGGGACTCCAGGCGGAGAGTTTGTGGAATGAGATATACATAGTCAAATTTATAAAGGCAAAACAGATTTTTAAAATCTTGTTTCACCATTCTAAATCCACTGAAAATCACTTCGAAACCAGGGTTTGTTTTTTTTTTTCTTTTATAATTTTTGGTAAACATCCTTCCATCATTTATGCTTATTGGTCAATTAAATTAGCTGAAATTCTATTTGTCACCATTGCCAGTTACGGTGACTTAAGATTCTGCACCCGATTCAACTCTTCAAAAAATTATTTCCATTCCACCATTTTTGTGACCAGTATTATTGAAACAATATATTTATTTACTTTAGAGAAATTAAACATTTTTCTTTCAGTTATTAACATAGCTCTGGAATCAGCTTAGTGAGCTTACCGACTGCATTGTATGTGACCTACATATGATAAATATTTCAGTAATAAAGATACAATACAGATTAAGAAAAAGGTAATATTGTTAATTTCATATTTGTTTTAGAATTGCTTCTAAAGCCAGCCTGAGGCTTAGCTGTGGAAGCTGCATCTCTTCTTGATGCACTGCACAGCTTTGCACAAAATAGTAAATGTAAGTAGGATCCTGTCAGCTGTAATTATATCCAAGGACTATTGGACACTGAAATGTTTCCTCTCCTGGATCACTGAAGTTAGTGAATTGATCCTCCTTCATCTTTTAAACAGTGTGCTTGACTGTTCTCTTCCTAATCTAAACAAGTTTTAAGCAGCCTGAGTGTTTTTTCCCCTCTGTGATGATAGCCAGCGGAATAGGACACTGTAGGAATATGTGCAGGTTGGGTAAAGCCAGCTGAGGGGCTTGGTCCATCCAATGCCTAGCAGGGGCCTCATAGCCTGTCTGCCAGCTTCCACCTCTGCCTGAAACAGGACCCAAAGTGACACTGGGGACAATTTTTTTCCTGGCTATGGCATTTCTGATGCATTTCAGATAATCTAGCTGTGAATGGCAGGAGCTTAATTGTTTCATAACGCTTATTGGGGCTCTTCAAGAGAGCAGGCGACAACAGATGCAAAATGAATAGGTTCAGAAGCGGTGGCAGAGTTGAGTGGCAATACAGGCAAGGAGGCAGGCAATAGAAAATAAACACTGATAATAAACATCAGACAAATTTTACTTCTGCTTTGTGATAGGAGAGAAAAACCCAGGACCAGCAAAAGGCTGATTGCTTTCTTGCAAATTACTGCCTTGAGTCTGGTCAAAAGCTTTACCACAGTAATTTCCACAGCAGCATCAGACTGTCAAATGCTGGTGCAGAAACGCTCTTCAGTCCCTCTCCCTGGGGCTGTTTGCAGAGCTGTCAAAATCCTTTTTCCACACAGTGATGGCAGTGCCTGCTCTGCACCATCTTGCCTGCTTTGCCCAGCTTTGAGTAGCTGGTCCTGCACTTGCCTTCCAAAGTATCCCTCCTGCTGCTTTAGGGCACAGTGTGCCTTTTTCTCTCTGGGATTTGCAAAGAAGTGATCTCATTTGGGTTCACAGGCAGAATAGTTTCCACAGCAATGCCTCAGCTTAGATAGGGCAGTCACATTATTCTCAACTTCCCTAAGACTTTTATTTTTCCACACAAACTTCTCCTGCCCTTGAAGAGCACCTCATCTAGTGTCTGCGAGGCTTCTGCTTCTTGTTTGACATCCCTTATTTACAAAGCAAACAAAACGTTTCTTTTAACACACATCATGTAAAGTTTATTAATGAAGAAAACAATCCCAGGGGGTCAACCCAGGGGACCCTTGAAACCTGCCAGCAAAAACTCTTCAAACGTTCAACGCGACAGATCCTCCAAAACGATATTTCACACAATGAAGTAAAAATAATATTTTTCTTTCAGCCTTTCCAGCCGCTTTTGTGGAGAGCAGACAGAAATTATTTTCTTATTCTGCTCCCAGAGCAGAGATCTGTATGAAGCTGCGTTTATTTGTTTAACACGATGATTTCATCCTAAATGTCTTGACAGCAAATAGTTGGTGGTTTAATAAAGGCTCTTTGAAAAAAGGGCCTGAGCAGTTATTTGTACAGGGAAAATGTGAAGTATGTGGCTCTCAGGAGGAGAGAGAGAAATGCCTGTTGTGATTAGGGGGTGCAGGGAAGACCCTAAAATCCTCTCCATCTGCCAGAGTAAGAACCGACTCTTGTGGCTCTTTTTCCTCATGGCCACCAAGCTGATCTGCTGCAGCAGACCGTGGGATTGAAAGTGGTCTGACCTTGTTATTAACAAGTGACTGATATGCCCTTCGCCCTCCGAAGCAAATGCTCTTACAGAAGATGAAAGATCTGCTGTTTGGGAAGAACAGCTTGATTATGAAAGAAATGAATTAATGATAAACAGACTTGGGACTATCTGGAGAGCCCTGTATGGTGGTTAGCAGGGAAAAACATACGCTAAATTTATAGGGGACCATTTCTTCATTAGCTGGAATTCCTCACAATCAGAGGAAAAAGGATCCAATGAAAAGTCCCCATGCACCTGTTGTCTCTGCAGAGGCATCTCTCAGGGAAAGTTTGGAACAAAGCAGATCTCACATACACCACGTCAGTGTATGTACACAAATATATGTACCAAATGTAGGGAAGCAGTCAACATAGCTCAAAATCAGTGGTGGAAGGTACCAAACAGAGAGTTTGTTTCTGAAAGGTGTACCAATATTAAATCTCAGATGTATGTGATCTGGGTTGATTTCTAAAGGTGTAATATGTTTCACATTTTCTGTTTGATTTACAACTGAAAGCAACATTACTCAACTGCTTCTCAATTTACAGTCTCTGTGGCTGAGCAAACATGTTTAGCCACAGCAGAAGAGGACAGATCCAAATCTGAATCAGGGACTTGGGGTAAAATCTGGATTTTGTTTTCATATGCATTTTTACAGCTACAGATTCAGTGCAATTTGATTTCAGTCAATATTTCTAAATTACATTATGATTTTCTAGATATAGACTAAGGAATATAGGCCATACCAAATGTAGATTAAGATTGCACACACTGTTCTCTAATATTAACAGGTTTTTAAAATAAGCTAATAGCTTTGTATAATATTTTATGTGCTGCATTTGTAGTTTCCAATAGCTGTTAGTAACATTTACAGGCTCCTCTAATGGTGCTCTGTTACATATGTGCAAGCATGAAGTAATTCTGATGAAGGTGAAGCTATTAGTCCCAGTGAGACTGGGAATAATTAATCAGATGTGGAAACAGAGTTGTCCGACAAGTACCACTATTCCAACATGATGTTATAGTGAGTACAAGTATTTTTATAACACAAAAGAAGAAATCTTGTGAATACTTTAATTGCCTTTTCTCATTCTACTAAAGACATTACTTTAACTGTCACTGAAATTTGAAATAAAGTTAATTGAGGACTTCAGTGGATTCAAGATTTTATTCAAGGATCGTTGAAGCATTTTGAAGTGAAAAATAGTTGTGGGCTATCATTTATCTGCTCAATATGGTCACATTATGCAGCGTAGTAGAGCAGGATGAGTGGAATCAGTGAGGTTGCAAAATTCAATACTGGCTACGTAATATTCACCAAAATATATTACTACTCATAATTACTAGTTATGATCTCTACAATAATTTCAAGCAGAAAGCCAGATAATTAAAAGAAGATACCCAAACAACATGATTGCATTTAGCTTTTAATATGTGGAAAAATACATGAAATGTAACTGAAAATAGGAGGAGGAAAAGAGCTAAAAAGAAGAGACAGCTAGAGCACAAAACCAGTGCATGTTCTTTCAGCAGTATGCTGCAGGCTGCCTATATGCATTGTAAAAGTAGTGCAGCAGCACTCAGAATCTGGTCTCTTAATTTGCATTTTTTGCAGCATGAGCTATGTACTCCTTCCTCTGCAGAGCTAATTAAAATCAGTGTTTGCTGAACACTACTTGTTGAACACTCAGACAAGCAAACACTGGGAAGGTGAACAGACTTGAAGACACATTTAGTGATGTGTCTGGTGTTGACAAATTCAGGGAATAGCAAAAGGGAGGCTGCTCCAGGTATTCATAATACAAGCACTGCAAGCATGGTGGAAAAAAGAAATCACTGGTCAATGATTTCTATAAATTTATTGCTATTTTTAGGCTATCATCTGTGGATAACTGACTAAAATCATAGGAAAAATAACATTTTCTTTTTGTATTCACAAACCAAGAAAATCTGCTCTGTAATATCTTTCTTGGTTATAGGCGTGGCTGCTGCAATCACAATATGAGGAGTTGGGGACTCATTTGAGAACACTGAAGGTTAGTACTGAGGCAAATGTTTTAGATTTGTTGAGGTTTTAGGATAGCAAATTTCAGCTCACTCAGAACTTATTGAGAGGGATTCCATGGTAAGCTTTCACAGAGATCAGAGAAGCCAGCAAGTGCTGGGAATATTTTCAAGAATGCACTCGCTGATCACCCTCTATACCAAAGTAACCTGCTTGGTTAATGTGGGATGAGTGGCGGGCATTGTTTACCTGGATTTCTGCAAGGCTTTTGATACCACTTACCACAGTCCCCTCCTACAGAAACTGCTATTGCTATGGTCTGGGCATGTGGTTCATGTAGTGTGTGAACAACTGGCTGGCAGGTAGCACCCAGGGGGTGTTAGTAGGTAGCTCTTTTTCAAACTGGCAACCTGTCACAATTGCAGCTCCTCCGGGTTAATATTGTGCCTAGTGCTGTTTAGTATCTCCATAAATTATCTGGACAATAGGATCAAGTGTGACCCAGTGAAATTTGCTGAAGATAACAAACTCCAAGAGGAAGTGGATGCTTTGTGGGACACAGCCTGCAGGAAGACCTGGATAGGCTGGAGGAGTGGGTTAATGAGGACCTCACAAAGTTCAGCAAGGACAAGTGTAAGATATTCCTTGTTGAACACCTGGAAAAGCATACTCCAGAAGTGCAGCATGGGCTAGGATCTACCTGTCTGGGAAGCAGCTCTGTGGGAAGGGACCTGGGGTCCTTGTGGACCAAGTTCAGTGTGAGTGACCAGTGGCTGCTGTGGTACAGAAAGGTGACAGGAGGCTGGGTGGCATCAAGGGCATCCCCACAGAGATGACCACGCCGTTATCCCGCTCCATTCACTGCTTGTCCTGGAATCTGGTGTTCAGTTTTGGTCCCCTTTGTACAAAATACATGTGGGCAGGCTGCAGAGGGTCCAGGGAGGACCATAGGGATGATCAGAGGCCTGGGAATCCTGGTGTGTGAGAGAATTGGGATTGTTCAGCCTTGAGACAAGGAAGACTTTGGGGAGATCTTATCACTGTGTTCTAGTATTCAAAGCCTAGGTACAAAGAAGATGGAGTTCCTTTTTGACAAAGAGTCACATGGAAAATCTGAGGGGCAGCTGAGAAACACGATTGTCTTCATTGCTGTCATCATATCAAACACAAAAGCATATGCACAAAATTTGGACCATTCAGAAATAGTAAATTTTTAATAAGCTTTTGCTATTTCCCAGTAGCAAGTCCAACCAAAATCAAAGCTGTTTCAGACAGGAGTGTTTTAAACATCTTAAATTATTTTATCTGCAGATATATACTGCATAAAAATTGATTTATCAGTTTTTAATGTGAGACCTTGCAAGACCTGGTATATTGCTGGAGCCTTTGTGCGCTATAGCTTTTCCTTAAAATCTAGTTGATTTATTCTTTGCAGTTGCAATCTCTGTGGTGATTTCCACCATTTGCTTCTCTATTCACAGCTTGCTTTACATCCAAGAACCGGAAGAATCAGAAAACTTCATTTTCTGCCCACTTCTGTTACCCTGAAACTTTATGGCATGTTGAGAGGGATAAAGGCAAAAAATATCCACAGATCTCCCCTCTGTGATCCTTTTACAAGATATGCCCTTTGCTAGGAGAAGATATTATCATCTCCTTGCAAGAAAAAAAGCTGTTCCTAGGTACTGCTCCAGATGTCTCCTGATTAGGACATTGTCTGATGAGTACATTGAAATAGCAACCAGAAAAGTAAGATCTTAACCTGAAAAGTCTGCTAATTCCTCATTTCTGTTATAGTCATACAATTGGTGAGATTTTTTGCTCAGAACACTGGGATTTAGGTTTGATATATAAGTTCCATCTGTAACATAGGAATGAATAAACCAGTGCTAGTGGTTGAAAAGCTGTAAAATGTCTCTTATATGTGTGACACATTTCTTCACATGTCAATTGCACAGCCCTACCTAAGAATAGTATGTCTTTCTCAGTAAAACCACAGAAGGATAAGTACTCACAGCATAATCCAATTTTTTATTGTAATCAACGCATTTAATTATGTTTTATGCTGAAGCAGATCCTGAAGGACTCAAAAAACTGTTAAAAAGACAGAAGATAATTGGAGAACTGAGGATAATTGGAGAGTATTTCCAATAAGTAAAATGGACTACATTTGGCTGAACTAGGTTGCCTGAATTCTTAAATTTGCTTTGCAACACCCTGAAATTAGAGAGATGCCTGATGGCCTGAGGACACGGCAGCCACAGATGTGGTTCTCATTCCACCACCAGGTTAGTCCTGAAAATCTGGCGTCCAATGCAAAAGAACAAGAGATTCCCTCAATAATGAATAGTAAATATCTGCCTGCAAAGCGATGTTCTACTGTCAGCATCGTGGCTCAAGGCTTTCAAGGCCACAGCATCTCCTAGAATAAGAATGTATCTCAGCAGAGCAGATATGAGGGCTATGTCTTGTTCATGGCAGCTAAGGTGAATTTCAGTATGTTGCAATATTTTCTGATTAAAACAGAATGCCCATCTTTTAATAATTATTTGAGTGTTACTACATCTGATGCATCTTGTTGAGTGTCTTAGTGTTAGACCTACACAGTCAAAGTCCAGTGAATTGCTCTTCAGAAAGCAACTCTGACTAGGAAAATTATCCAACATATTGTTTGACAACTGCTGTTGAGAAACTATTAAGTAGTCTATAAATCAACACTGGCCTTTCCAAAGCTCCTACTACATACAGCAATATTCCATTCACACACAAAAAGGTGACATTTGCAAACATAATGGACTTGAAAGAACTTACTGTCTTTGGGGCAAGATATCTATATAGCTAAAGAAATGGGATTCATAACAAAAATCAGCTCCATATCAAAGGAATGAGCTGACAAGACAGGAAAAACAATTTTCTCTTTAACAAACAGACAGAAATCTAGCTGCCTAAATTTTACCATTGATGATTGAGACAGTCTTGCTATAATTATTCTCTTCAAGATCCCCGAGGTACTGTTAAGCAAATTTCAGATATAAGGAACCCTGGCTTACATTTCTTAACAGACACGATCACACTCTGTCACACTTCAGAAAAATTAAAATAATAAATAGAATATAATGAAAAAGTACAGTTTTAAACTGCAACAGCTGGAACAAGAGTATGGTAGTCTATATGGCAACTATTAACATGTTCCTAAATAGCAGTCAAAATGTTTACTTTCTGCAGATGGTGTAACATTTTCTATTTGGTACATGAAAACATCATTGTTTTACAACATGCTTTTCATTGAGGTTTATATTGTCAGTTACCCCAGGTTTTTTTGGCATTCATTTAATAATAATAATAAGATAAGATTTCAGAAGCAGTTTCACTGCTGTAGCAAAGACCATCACATAGCAGACATAATACCTGAAAAAAATAGATATTCTAGTCTAAACCAAAAGAAAAATAATAATTCAGCCTTATGCAATTCATTTTCGTGCATTAGTGCAGTGAAAGATGTAAGAAAGTTGAATTATTTCCAGTGCCTCAAGATGGTGGGAGATGAGCTTATATAGTGTGACTTATCTTGCATAACTCTCGATTTTACAGGTTTTCTGATTTAACCAAAGTATGTAATATAATGAAAGGATCAGGGTCCTAGCAATCATTGGACAACAGTGGTTTTAAGAGCATTAAAAAAACCAACAAAACCACTACTCTTTGCAGAAACTGCCCTTCAGCAGTGAGCACACATAAGCTGGCAAACACCTTGATATAAATGATGGCACCGGCTGGAGAGGGGAGTGACCTTCCACACAGGTGTTTTTAGAAAGGAAGCATATGCTTACAGATGCCTGTGCAGAGAGAAAGCAGGCAAATTCAAAGCATCTACCAGCCAATATAAGAATCAATGGTTTATTCCAGCAAGGATGACTGTCTAATTGCATATGGACTGAACTCTGGTAAATAAAAGTTTTCTCATTTAGATTGCAATTTTTCGGTCTCTAAAACAGACTCCTGTGAAGGATCTGTAGCTCCTTCTTCTGTCACTGTTTAACTCTTACAAACTTCATGGACAAAGGGCATTCTCTGTACTCTCATTTCACTGCCTTAAAGAGCAGACAAACAAAAAATTTACTGTATTTGAAAATACAGATGTCAAGAAAGTGTTTATGTGCTCCAGACAACATCTCAGGGATGGAGTGAATACTATTCCTATTTTTAGGTTACAAAGGACTAAAAAAATCTTAGAGAACTACTGCCCTGACACCAACAAAACCTTTTTATTTTCACAGATCTCAGATTATTTCCCCTGTCAACCTGATCCTGACAGGGTGATTTTAGGATCTGGGCAAGGTGTTGATGTCATGCAATGACTCAAACATGATACACGGCAGGTGGAACTTGGCAACAGGACCTTGTGCCCCACTTGTGAGTGATGTTCAGGGTGTCCTTATGTGCAGTAGTGCTTTGCCCACTCTGCTCCTCCATGATGCCAGTGCATCTCATCCCAGTGCCCTGAGGGCACAACAAACCTACAGTAGGTTTTTTTTGTTTATTGTGAAAATTAACACAAAGCACTTTATTATTTAAATTATCAAATACTCCATTTAATCTACTCTACTATTTAGTATTTACCATTACTACTTACTGTTGTTATTACTGCTATGGTAAGTGCTGTGGTATTGCCAAGAAATGAAAGAGAGGGATCTGTGGGTGACTGAATCAAGAACTGTAATGAAAATAAAGAGAAAGGAAAGTTGTGATTTGTAAAAGGTCAGGTGTACCTAGTCCCTAGGAAAACTTAAAAATCCCAGACAAAGGTGGAACATTTAAATTTACTTTGTATGTGTAACCCATCAGCATAAAGAAGTCCTATATGGAGTACGCTGCTGAACTAACAGATCTGTTTCAACTTCTTAATTTCTATGAATCTGTGATTGCTACAATTTCAAATATCATAGGAGAAAGCCACCTCACAGTGTTTATTCACAACCATGTTGTGACTTCCTTATGCCTAGGTACACCTGGTCTGTGCATCCTTGCTCCTTTCTCTTGCAATTCACTGGATTTTTTTCTACAGTTGAGCCATTGATTAAGATATCTTCACTTTTTTTTTCCCTTTGTGTTTTCTCAGAAAGACAGACTAAGCATCAGCTGTTCCATGGGGTTCAACACCCAGGAAGGTAAAAACAAAGAATAGAGGGGTAGATGAAAAAAGGAGCAGAAGTACCTTTGATACTGTCTTTCACAATATCCTTCTGGAGGAAATGTCCAACACACATCTCAATAACCATGTTACGCAATGGGAGAGCAACTGATTCACAAGATGAGTGTAAAGGGTTACGGTGAATGGAGGGACATAAGGCTGGCAGCCTGTCACTAGTAGAGTCCCACAGGGCTCTATCTTCGACCCCGTGCTCTTCAACATCTTCATTAATGACGTGGATGAAGGACTGGAAACAATACTGTGTTTGCTGACAACACTGAACTGGGAGGAGCTGCTGACTGCCTCCAGGGCAGGGAGGATCTGCAGGCACAGCTCGACTAACTAGAGATGGACAATGACCACAAACCATATGAAGCATAACAAGGACAGGTGCCAGATTCTGCCCCTGGGATGGGGCAGCTCTGGTTGTGGGTATAGACTGGGGTATGAGAAGATGGATAGAAATGCTATTGAAAGCGACCATTGAGTCCTAGTTGATGGCAAGTTGCACACGAGTCAGCAGTGCCCTGGCAGCCAGGAGGGCCACCTGTGTCCTGGGGGACATCAGG
>JAODKT010001744.1:24697788-24756232 GCA_027576195.1 Cossypha heuglini
CTGGGGCAGCCTCACCTCCAGTGCTGGGGGCAGCTCTGGGTGCCACAATATGAGATATGAAACCATTGGAGAGTGTCCAAAGGAGGCACACAAAGATGGTGAAGGAGAAGACACTGATGGATCTGGAGGGAGAATCTTAAAAGGTGCTGCTGAGGACATTTGGTCTGTTCAGCCTGGAGAAGAGGAGCCTGAGGGGAGACATCACTGTGGTCTTCAGCATCCTCAAGAGGGGAAGTGAAGTGGCACTTCGGGTTCAGTGGCAGTACCCATATCTTCACGCTCATGACCAGGGGCAGGAATTGAGGAGGTGGCACGAAGCTGTGCCAGGGGATGTTTAGGTTGGATATCAGGAAAAGGCTCTTCACACAGAGGGTGGTTGAGCAGTGGAAAAGGCTCCCCCGGGAAGTGGTCACAGCACCATACTGACAGAGTTCAAGAAACCTTTAGACGACACTCTCAGGCTCTCAGGCACATGGTGTGATTCTTGGGGTGTCCTGTGCAGGGCCACGAGTTGGACACTATGAGCTTTGTGAGTCCCTTCCAACTCAGTTTATTCTGTAATTCTATGAATCTATGGTAAGTAAAACTATGAAATAGCATTCCTTTCCCTAAGATCAATCAATTGCCATAACTAAGTATGTGGCAAAATGTGGCAGAAGTAGGGAAAAAAATAAGTGGTTTCTTAGGATTTAAGTCTTGTCATATAATACTGACTCTGTTTAATTACATGTTTTCTCACTTTTGGATGTTTGAAAAGTGTTTCAGCTGTTTTTTTTCCTTGGTGTTTCTGTGTTTTTTTAATCATTGAGGACTTTCTGACTTCTTTTTTTCTAGCTTTATGGCATTTTGTGGGAGTAATATACACTGTTTTCCTTGCTGGTTCTTCTGTTAGGCAACTCTGAAGGGCCTCTTTGGTTTGGCAGCTTAGCAGTGATTTTGTGGCCTGTAAGTGATTGCTTGTTTTCTTAGTTCTGACTTCACTTCTACTCTGGACTTCTTTTCTTGACATGTAGTTCTTGTTTCTCTTTTCCTGGTGCAGGCACTGTGGCTGTTGCTTCAGTCAGCCAGGCTGACCTAACCTGCCGTGGGGTGGTACCCAGGCTCACACCCAGAAAGGGGAACTTAACAACACTGTTGTGGCAACAAGTGACTGCCTGGCAGGGATGCCTCACCCTGCAGGCAGCAGGGCTGGCTGCTGTGCTGGCAGGAAGCAGAGCCTGACTCAAAGGCAGCCCTGGGGCCAGCTGCCTGGAGCCAAAACGATGACTGAGTGAGAGGTTCCCCCTGGACATGCAGGCTGCCTTCAGGCCTGCTCTCTGCTCTGGATCCTGCTCTCATTTCTGTGAGCTGGCTTTCTGCTTGCTGCACAAACCACAAGTTCATATCCCTTCATTTAAGTAAGTTGTTCAGTATAATAGAGGAATTTTCGGGGGAATGGAGATGAATAGCAGTGTTTACAAGAATTTCCTTGAGATCTTAACCTTGAGATCACGACTTTATGACTTACCTTATTCCTTACATGCCTTGCAACTTCTTCAATAAATGAGGGAAAAGGCTCCCAGACAGCAGACTTCTTCTGTAAACAAACCTACTTTATTCACCAAGTAGCACATCCCATGCTCTGACTGTAAAAATACTCCTATAAAGAAAAAACCAGCACATAAACACACAACAGGGCTACCTCACAATGTCAGCACATAAGGTGGGGTGTGTACGTATGAAATAAATTGCACAAATCTCTTTCTTTCTTAGATTTTTAGTGCTTGGCACAGTCCTCATGTTTTATCAAAAATGTATTCCCTTTCTTTCTGAAATTAAGTAAATTCTTTTCCAGTTTGAAAAATTAATGGAGCTGGACATTTTAAACTCTAAACCCAGATCTTATTCACAGACCTAACACAACAAAAGTCGTATCAGGCTGTCAACCTTTTTTACAGGCTGTGCTATTCCAAAAACAGAGATGTACATTTCTCAAGGCCTTCACTGTCATTCTGCTGTGTGGGATTTCCTGATTCAACCACTGGTTTTCAAGAAGACCTTTTTCCAAGTGCTTAGAACTCATCTGTTCCTGTCCTTCCTTTTCTAATCTGTTCATTTGCCCAACTCATCACATGCGAGTTCTTACACTACTCTCCCGCTTTCCACATGAGTGGAATGACTTAGTCTGCTTTACAGGAGGGCCTACCACATGTATGACCTGCCTTTAAATCAGCAGTAAATTCCAGATTAAAAACCAGCAGCTTTACACTGAAGAATCCCAGTCATAAAACCATCCTCTTTTTACATCTAGGCATTCTTAACCTGTATAACTCAGCTGATCTGTTGTTGTTGTTGTTGTTGTGGGGGTTTTCCAAGCAGCAGTGAATGAAAATAAATATTAAGAAACCTGTAAGTGTGTAACTGTCTATGTTATCATCTATACGGCACAAAAATCAATGTATGTCTACCTAGATTTTTTTTTTCACTTGTTGCTCACGAAGAGCCTTCAAAATTTTAAGAGGTGAATGCATTATTTTAGGACCAATGATAAGCGATTTATCATTTTATAGGACAGGAATTGTAAAGTTGTTTTACATCCTCATGGCAGAAACAGGGAAGATGAGTAAGCAGGTAGGAAAAGCCTCTTTCCAGAATCAGTATCATTGTTATGTCATTAAATGTCATGTTGCTAGGTGTCTGAGAAATATTTCCTTGGAAATATTAAAAATGTGCAATTATTACTTTCCAGAGAAAATCCTGGCAGCCAGGTCAGGTCAGAAGAAAGCTGCTCAGCCCCTGCAGTCTCTTCTTAAGGTGTGGGGCAAATGGGACAGAGCTGCAAGGAGTCCTGTCCCCCTTACAGCTTCCTGCTCACAGCTAAGTTCCTTCTCTGGCCTTGCAGTTTCAATATCCTGCAGGAAAATTCTGACTGGATTTGGTGAAAGGGCCTATTTCCAAAAGCAGCTTAGATGTTGAGAAACCTGGAGTCCCAGTTGAAATCAATGTCTGGTGCCAGGCAAGGGTCCAGCACTGAGGGTGTGTGTCAATAAACTGTTGCCCTAAATGAACATCTCTATAGTACATAGGTTCTTGTAAACTCTCCACAAAAGTGTAGCTGCTTTCCTTATCAGTGAGTATAGCAATTGACAGGATATTTTTAGCATAGCTGCCTTTTTCTGTGTGGCAGGCAGCTAGAAGGAGCACTACAGTCAGCACTGTTCAACAGGTAGGTCCTGCAGCTCATCAGCAAGTTCTCCATAGGCCAAATTCTCCAATTTGGCAAAATGTGGTCCTGGCTGCTCAGGCAAGTGGCAGCTCAAAGGAGGAAGAGGGACAGACTCAAACATAGACCTGGCAGAGCATCAGCTTGGCACGAGTCATCTGGGCTGGTACACTTGAGGATGAGAGCCTTGGTCACTGTCAGATCCCTTGTTTATTTCTTGCTACAGACTGCCTCTCTTATGGCAGTAAGAAATAATTTCACAGCCTGTCTTCCTGCTGGAAACTGCTAGCACTCATCACTATTTCTCTGCTTCTCCTCTGTTTCCCCACTACTCTTACAGGCAGTCACATACATTTTCCTTCCACAGATGTTTCCTATGTGGATCCCTCTTGATTCTTTGTGTTTCACTGGTATCCAAGCTCATTTTCTCCATCCCAGGCTCCTTTATTTGTTCTTCTCTTGAATGATTTTACATAACATTCCAAATGACATTTTTATTGCAGTATTTTCATGGTCCAGCAAAATTTGCCAAGGGAGGTGTTTTACAAATAATATTATTACTTTGAAGACTTAGTCCTGTGGAATCACAGAACATGTGGTTATGTTTAAATACATTTGTTTTCACTGTGTGTCCTCTATTATGATTTTGCCTCACTGTGTGATATTGGTGCAGTAAGTGGTATTTATCTGTAAGACACCAACAACATGATCTGATTCAAGTGCAACATATTGGATTGTCTCCCTCTGAGACATGGAGGTGATACTTCAACATAACCTTGCCTGACTTTCTAGGGGAGTCTTCTAAATGTAAGGCAGAATTAGTGATTGTACTGATCCAGGACAGCAGCCTGAGAAGGTTCTCATTGTATTTTCAGAACCATCACTGATCAGGTCAGTTGGTCCAGATCCTACTTAAAGACCTGGTTTCTGAAGCTTCTAAAGCTCCTGAAGTTTCTGAGCCATGGGAGCACAGATTCCTTCTGTGTGCAGTAAGAGAGCAAGTCTCAGCAGAGCAAGAAGGGTGGCTGACATCTCCTCAAGTGTTCCCTGCAAGCTGTTTCCAGGTCCACAGGTTTGGGGCTGAAAATGTAGGGAAAAGAGTGAAGCAGTTAACACACTGCAAAGACTCAGGGTTTCTGTCTTCATTGGTCTGATTTTAACCTTGTCACATAAAAGAACTATTATAGAGGTAATTAGATTTAAATAATGCACAGAAGATGGGATTGGCAATGGGCTACCTGCAGCTAAGAGCCCAGGCCGGATAGCAGCAAGATGAAGAATATAGAAACAGTCTCATGGAAGCTCAGCCGGGAAATAGTGAGTAACCTGTCTTCAGATTATGATAAGAGAAGACATTTTCTCTGAGAAGGTTTCAAAGGAAGAAGGCTGTCTCTTAAACACAAGGTTTATTCCTCTAGAATCAAATTACCCTGTAGAGAAAAATCTAAAAGAGATGGTTCAGCATGATCTCTATGGCCCAGTTAAGTGTGCTTCGTGCCTTCATCTGGAAATTTGGAAACATATTTGAACCAACCAGTTGATTTTTTTTTTGTTAACTTGTGGTCCACAGACCTACAGGTTTCTGTATCATTTCAAAGGTTCTGGGAAAGTTCACTGAGAAAGACACCTGTGCAAGTTGCGGGGTTACAGTGGGGTTCAGTTATCAACAGCTCTCCAGTGGAAGTTTGTTTTTGGCATCAGAGACTTGAAAAGGTCAAAAACTATATGTGGAAGGAATAATAACTTTTTAATTACTTATGTGCACACCCTCCTAGGGATATTGTGGTGACCAGAGCAAGAGGAACATTCCAGCCAGGAGCTCCAAGATCTCTGTGAAAAAACCACCCCATATATTAAAAACTTCCTAGCATGCATGCTATTTTAAATTTGTTCAGTATTGTTAGGAATGACCACACTTCACAGATGTAGGCTTTGAGCCATGCAGAACTCCAGATCCACTGAGATGCTTGAAAGAAAAAAGCTGTTGCCTGAATATAATTTAAAATTCTCTTCTATAAGACATCTAGGTCTCACAAAATACTTTCCTCTGGTGGATTATTATTTCTACCATATTTGGGCAAAGTTTCATTCTGTTTTGATCTTATGAGTACTGGAACAATTCTTACTTAAATATTCTAAGCTCAGATAAAATCAGGTTTCTCTACTAAAATGAAATGTTCAAGGTCATTTTCATTGTCCATTATATCTAAAGGCAAAGAAAAAATAAGTAAGTCTCTGGACTTTAGGGCAGGCATAAATTCAATCAAAACACAATCAGCTTTCTTTACCCATCTTTGTATTTATCATACGCAGAAAATTGCCTGCTCCCAAAACAGAGATGAACAGTTTTTAAGTTTCATCTGCAAAGGAGGCTCACTGTTTCCAGTGGCATAACTGAAGAAAAAACTCCAGAAAATCCTTCATGTGCGAAGAAAAATGGCTCTTCCAGTTTTTCTCAAGTCATTTCCTACATACTATTAGGTTAAAAGATGATGTCAGAACACAAGTATCTACATGACGCCTAATAATGATTCCTAGCCCCAGCTTACATTTGGATAATTTCTATTAAAAAAAATAATAACTCTGAGGAGCTGCCTATTTTCTTTTACACCAAAACCTGAAGAATGGATAGACTTATTTCTGATGAAAGATCAATAATAAAAAGCAACAAATGTTCTTCTGGTAGATTTTATTCACAGACATTCTGGGACCCTGATGAAGTTACAGACCTGCTTCCCCAGGCTTTGTAAAACCCGGCAAGCAGTTGTCCATATCCATCATTAATGAATATCTCGGATTATCAAGAAGATATTTTTAAACATGCTCTTTTGAGAAGGGAAAAATGTTTCCCATCTCTCTTCCTTCCACTTTCCTTGTCTGGTCAATTCTTTTACATCATTGATTCTTTTACATCAATCAATAGCCTTGAAAGGGTAGATACTGTTAACTCAAATATGAACAGTGAAAATGAACAGTCATTTTAATTACTTGATCTGCTCTTTCTTCAAGCTCAGCGCCTTGCAATGTCACACAGGTACACTGCTCATGAGAAAATCAGTAATATTATAGTGCTCCACTATCACTGCTTAAGCTTCTATTCGTCCTCCTTCATTTCCATGACTTTGCAGTCTGCCAGTAGATCTCAGAGTCCATAAATGTGCTCAGATCCTCCCATAAACTGCAAAAAGTGCATCATGCAACATTTTGGTTTCACAAGAAGGGACACCTGGAACTTCCGCCCAGGCCCTCTTCTCCACAACTCTGCCAAGGTTTATGTGAAAAACATTCTTGCACCAAAAGTGACTGGAGCCCTCCTCTTGGCTCCCAGAGGATGACCATGGGTGTTCTGAGCCATGACATTCCAAGCCTCTCTTCCACTGCCCATGTATTATGAATGCAAGGCAGGCATGCATTGCCTTCAGTGTGTTGCAGATATGTCTTTTCTCAAACCTGAACATATTATACTTGTCAGACAAAGAGCTTTGGGCACTCTGACAGCTAATAGGGACACCTGACAACTAAATGCCACACAACTGCTCACTCATTTCTCCCTCACGCCCACTCTCTCCCCGGTGGGGAGGAGAATATGAATGACGAGGTAAATGTCTGTCACGGCTTCAGCTAGGGTAGAGTTAATTTCGTCTCAGTAGCTCTCACAGTGCTGTGTTTTGGATTCCAAACGAGAATGGTGTTGATAATACACTGATGTTTTGGCTTTTTGCTGAGTTGTGCTTATCCTAAGTCAAGGACTTTTCTTCCCCTTGTCTCCTGCTCTGCCAGTGAGAAGGTAAAAAAACCCAAAAAACCAACAACAAAAAACTGGGAGGGAGCACAGCTGGGACAGTAACCCAAACTGCCCAAAGGAGTACTCCACATCACAGAACCTCATGCCCAATATATAAACAGGGGGAGTTACTCAGAAGGGGGGCCAGTCTGGGTTTGGGAAGAGTGGCCTAGCATCAATCATCAAGTGGTGAGCAATTGTATCGGGCACCACTTGTTTTTCCCTTTTTATTATCATTACTATTATAATTTACCATAACTACTGTATTTTACTTTATCTTCAATTATTGAACTGTTCTTGCCTTAATCTGCAAGTTTTATTCCAGGGAATTAAACAACTTATTAGACAGTTTATGTACTGCATATTGTTCTGTGGTATGGAATCTGACTTTCTCCAGTTGGGATCACCTGTCCTGGTCATGGTCTCTCCCAGCTTCTTGTGCACTTCTTCACTCCAGAGCAGGAAACTGAAAGGTCCTTAGGGTAAACATTACTCAACAGCTACAATAAAACATCAGTGTGTTATTGAAATTGTTCTCATAGTAAATTCAAATAAAGCACTATACCAGCTACTAAGAAGAAAATGAAGCCAGTCTGTCCTGGCCGAAACTAGGACAGGCACAGGCTCTGTCTGACATGCAATCCAGACAGCAAAGACTGAGCTTTAGCAGGTAGGAAGAACCTTCAGAGAAGGCAGACACACCAGACATTTCTATCACATTTTTGCTGGATGAAACAACTGAAACAACAGTGGTTTTTGTACCTTGAGTCAAATAAAAAACGATGGAAGGACATATCATCTCAAAGCAGCTACTTTCACTGCAAAATAAACAACTTTTATTAAATTTAAATTAATCTGATATAAACCTATGCTCAGTCAAACCAAGAATATCCAGTCCAGTAAGTTGTATTTAATTATATTATACCCTTAGATTTTTCCAGTGTAGTTGTCATCTCAGTTTCCTTTGCTTTTCAAGCTGTCAGTGAAATTTTTGCAACACACTGCATTCAGGGAAGAACTTCCATTGGGGAAACTATTTAAATAATTTTGTTATGTCTTTCCATCTCTTGGTCCAAGTGTACACACAGTTTCTACTAAATATGAAGTAAATAAACTGCTGCATCTGTCCAAGGTTATTTTGCAGACTTAACTGTGTCAGCACAGGCCTCTGAAGTACTTGGGAAAAATAAGCTGTTTAAGTACGAATTTTTGTATTATCAATGTTATTAAGGTGCTCCAAAACAAACTGGTTTATACAGAGAACAAAATGTGCCAGAATGGGAGTTAAGAAACAGGAGAGCCAAGTGAGCTGTGACCTCCTAGCTCGTAATAACCTGCACTTTAGGAAGTTACTGCAGGGACAAATCCATGGGCTCTCCTGTCATGAACCAAGCACAAATTTACTTCTTTGTTTTTCAACTCATTTACACTTACGGGCTCTGAGGTCTTCTGAGTTAAAAAGTTCCACATCTGCACAGTGGAAAATAGATTTCTGGGTGCTTCAGGCATTCTTATTACTTTGTTGCCCTTTAGCTCCAGAACAGCTTCCTATTTCCCCCTCCTTGCTGCCTGTGGTTTACAGGTGTCACTGTAAACGAGACTATTTCTTTCTTGGCAGATGTTTTGTTCATTGCTCTGTTATTTGGTTTTCCCCCATGAAACTAAGAGACCAGGACTTCTGGCAATACCACAGCAGACGCTACACCATGATGAGCACAAAGCAGATTAATTTCTGACTAAAGCAGCCCATGATGCACTCACCCTTTGGCTAGAGTAGAGCACAGATTAGGCAAATTTGGGGCCTCCCCACTGCACCACAAACCTTGCCCTGCCATATTCTCTCCCCCTCTTTGTGACCAGCTTCTCTCTTGTGATTGCCTCTCAAGAGACTTTTGCTGGGGCCTGTTTTATACACCCCTCTGCCCCTGTCAGAGACTCATCTGTGCCATCTGGTATTTGGTCCTCCAGGGACTCCTGTAGACTTGTGAGGCACCATGATCTTTCTCACACATTTAACAGAGTGCATTCTTCCGCCTTAATTACCATGACATCTGGAGGAAAAATAAATGTTTTCATATGAAAAAATTATATTCCTGGGAATTCATGACCACACAGCTAGCATCTGGGGAAATTACTCTCTTTGGGACAGCCTCTTGGGCATCTGTATGTGAATGTAAGCTGTCTTTCTAGAGGAATTCATGAGGTTTGGGCTGGTCTGCAGGGAACTGTGGGGAGCCAGCTGGTTGGCCCAGGTCCAGAGACACCTGATGAGGGTCCCATACTTGGTTTGGCTTTCTGTGCCAGCAGCAAGCAGTGTCCTGCCTTTGTGGTTTCCAGGCTAGCCATGTGGGTGTGTGTTGGAATTGCAACTCTGGGAAATAGTGACCCTTGACTTCAGAGACCAAATAAAAGTCTGCTAGATGGTCTGGGAATCAAGGGCCATGAGACTATGGATAAAGCATGGAGCTGCCTGGTCCCTGGGTGCCAGTCCACTCTGTTCCCTGAAGGCAGGGTCCAGGTGAAGCTGCACCAAGCAGATTACCTGTGCTTGCTCCTCTGCATACTAGCTCTTTACAAGACCTCTCTGTGCTTACTTTCTGAGCAGTGGATTTGCTAGAAGCACATCTAGATGAAGAAGAAATCCAAGTACAGCTCTCCAGGCCAGAGCAAAGCTGCATAGGATGGTACAAACCATTTCTGCAGTGAAGTGCATCCATGTTGCCATGTTTCCTCTTCATCTTCCAAAAAGTAAGGTGTCCTGGTGTGTAGGAAATATGCAGTCCAGACCCAAAGATATGTCCCTGACGTGAGCAACCCATCAGGTAAGTGTAGATAGCAGTCTGCTGACTGCGTGGCAAGGGCTGAGTCTGATGTGTCCTGAGAGGCAAGCTGACTCACAATAACCCACTGGAAACCAGAGGGGAAGCATCACCCCCGATGCTGCAAGCACAGACTCTTGCACTGGGTTAGCTGCGTCTGAATTTCATTCTGGTCCGAAGATCCAATCACCGCTCTCAGGGCTTTGCCCTCTGGTCGGTGTGTGGGCACTCACTGCGTGGACGAGATCCCTCCCTCCCTTTTCTTGGGGCTTCCTGTGCCCTCGGGGGGTCCCTGTGGCTACTGCTCTCTGCAGCGTTGGTGCCTGGCTCGGCCTGAGGGGACGGGGGAAAGGAGGGGGTGTGGGGTTGCGCAGAGAGAGGCTGGCAGATCGGACTCCCGTGCCTGACAAGATTGCAAAGGAGATGGCAGTCCCTGGGGAGCACATGGGGACAGGGACCTTGCCGCGCTCCGGTCTAGCCCTTAAAAAGAAACCGAAAAAACCAACCAAAAATACAACCTAAATAAACATGACAACCATACGAAGCCAAGAAATAAAATAAACAAACAAACACTCAAACAAGCAAACACACACACACAAAGAGCAGCCTAAAAAGTGAAACGAGACCTCCTCTCCGCCGTGTCTCCGGAGGACACGCACGGCAGCGCGGGCGGCGGGCGCTGGGTCCCGGGGGCTGCGGGGCTCCGAGCGCAGCCCAGGGGGGCAAAATTACCTCCCTCCCTCCCGGCCCGCGTCTGCGGAACGCGGCGGGCGAGGGAGGGCGACTAATTCCCCTCTTATAGAGCCGTGTTTGTCCCCGCCCGGCTGTCCGGTGCAGCGGGGGACAGAGCGGGGCGGCCTCTCCCGGTGCCGGCCGGGCCGAGCTCCGCGGTCCCACCGGGCACAGGCGGCGACCAGCGGAACCGGGGCTGCGTCTGTGCTCGCCCGACAAAAACGGGAAGAAACGTCGGCGGCTGTCGGAGGGGACATCTTTTTGTCGCCTCGGACAAAACGCAAATAAACGCTGTAGCCCGTATTTATCGAGCGATCCTCGTGAAGGAGCGTTTCTCGCTGTGTGTTCGGTTTGTTTTTCCAGGACCTAAGCAATTTTTAATGTACTATACACTTCCCGCTTAATCCCTCTCGTTTATTATATAATTACGGTTTCAAAGTGATTATGTAATTAAAATCATGTTTCACTGCAGCGTACTTCAAAAGAAAGGCAACCTTCCCCAGCATTATTTGCCGGTGATGTCATAATTTCCCTGTGATATTTAAAATAAACACATTAGTCCAAGAATTCTAAACATGTCTGAAAGTATATAATGGAATTGATTGGCATAAAGCAACGGTGAAACCTATCACTAGTTTAATATATTTCTATGCTCCCATGCAGTGTAAATTATAGGATAATGGGGTGCAGGCGATGGTAAGCTCTGTTTATATAATCCATTTCTTCACACAAGTTCCCATTGCTTTTCCTTCCCTTTGCTGTATGTGGTGGTTCTCTGATCCTACTGACCTCAGCCATGTGTTTTCACTTTTTCTTCTGATCTCAATTCCATGACCAGCGGGGAATAAAATACAAATTGAATAGTAACCATTCACAGGCCACTCTTTTCAAACTGTTGTTAAGCCTTCTTTGTCTTGTCTAGCAATTGATAGATAAATGTGTCGTATTTTACCCAAGTCTTTCTTCTCTCCTTGTAAAGCTTTGTTGCCCCAAGTTCCTTAGTCCATCTTTCTCTTTTCCTTTCTAAAGAAAATCATTTCATCAGGGCTTGTCACCGAAAGGGACCATTCCCTTCATTGGCAGTACAACGGGTGATGGTTAAGCAGCAGAATTGGACAAAAATATCAGAAGGGGGAAATAAAGGAATTCCCTCAACATTTGGTCGGATCTATTCCCAGCACGACTGGAGGTTAATTTTAAATTTGACTTGTTTCTTCTGCACACGGTAAATAAAGTGCTCCCTGGGCTGCACGGAGTTCCTTTCTGAAAAGGAGAAAGTTAAGTACTCGAAAAGGGAAGAAAATAATAATAAAAAAACCCTCATCTTTTCCCTCTGCTTGTCTCTTCCATTTCAAACCTGCTTTATGCGCTCTCAGGCGGGGCCGACGCTGTTTATTCAGCTTTTCTTGACAATGAAAAGCAACTAAGAGAAGTTTAAACGATCTCCTGTTATTTTGGGGCTTGTTTTTCCAGCGGTCTTCTCCCGGGCTGCTTCTTTGGGGATATAATGCAAAAGAAAATAATTTGGAAACCCATAGAGAAAAACATGTCATCAATCCCATGCCCTTTATTTGATAAAAAAACAATTGTCGTGAAGGTTTCTTCCGTGATCATCTAAACTGCAGAACGGCAACGATTATAATTATTACCAAACTGCCAATGTGCTGAAGGCAATCTGAGATAGTTTAGTATATATATTTTAAATAGCTTTGTTTAAATGCCCCTTTTTTTTTCTTTTGAAAGGCTTACTCCACCTCTATTGCAACCCGGGGTTTAGCTATTAACAACTGTTTTAAAAGCGGTAGTTGAGAAGAGGGATCTTTTGTTGTGCCCTTTTTTGAGGAACTCCTGCCCATAAGCAAACATTTTGAAGAGTGCATCGGTCTCTAATCAAAATAATCCAGATTCTTGTGTGAAAGGTAAATATTTTGCAACCACATTACTGGAGCTGAAATAACTAAACAAGTCAGACACCGAAATTAGTAACGTGGTGAAGTGTGGGCAGTGAGAGAGCTGCAAGACGGAGAAGAGGTCCTCTTAACCTGCCAAAAGCTGTCGAGTGTTTCTTCAGTAGAAAACGCTGCAGTGAGGTTTCGAAGGAAATGCAGCTTAGCAGAAAAATAATTTTCGAATTTTTTCTGGAGACAACGGCCGTCTGAAGCTAAGTTGTGTACCTGTAAAACGAGCCCCTGTGTATCACATGCTTCATATTAAACTTCCATGCAGTTTTCCCTCGCTGTTTTTTTCCAACTAAAGGGTTCTTATAAACTTTCCTTCGTTTATTTAAGTCTGGTTTTCATTGCTGCAGTTTTGCATGGTTTGCCTTTGTTTAGTTTATTAACCCACAGGGTTACTTTAACTAAATATTTGGGCTGAATACTTTGGGGTTGGATTTCAACGTTTTCTAACAAAATTACTGAGTTTTTTGAAGCCACACAGAGAACTCTATGTTGACTTTATTAGTCAATTTAACAGGCTATAAGGAAAATAAAAATAAGAAACATACTAGTGTATCCCCTCCAGTGGGGATTTGGGTTGAAACTGGTCTCTTATTTAGTTTTTCGGATGCCATCTAGGCTGCGTTAACTTTACTAACGTTTTAAGAGAATTGTCAAATGTACAGCACCTCTGCTCTGCCGAAGCCTCACGCGGTGCCCGATGTCGATCACGGAGGTATTTTTAAGCCCCTCATGAAGAGGGGGAAAAAACCAACACAGAAAAGAAGAAAAAAAAAAAAAAAAAGTACGTCTCTTTGTGCTTGCTGCCTGCAAGCCTCGGCCGAAGGGCGAGCGGAGGCACTGCCAAGGAGGCTCGGAGGAGCCGGGGGGGACCGGCGCAGCCCTGCTGCAGCACCGAAAAGGGTCCGGGGGCTGCGGACTTGGACTGACCCCCACCCGATGTGCCTCCTCGGGAACATTCCCCACCCCGCATCCAGGCAGACTCTCCTGCAGCCTCCCGTTGGGGATGGCATGCTTATTTTGGGTGCTTCTTGTTTCCTTTAATTTAGTTTAATTTAGTGTAGTTGAGTTTAGTTTTGTTCTGTTTTTAAAAGTATTTGTCCTGTTGCCTCACTGGGACAGAAAGTAACAGATTAGCCCGGGAGACGCGGGCACTTGAAGAGAGAGCAAGCTGCAGGCAGTCATGTGTGTTGGGAACAAGGAGCTCTGCTACAGAAAGGAACCAAAATCTCCCTGGCATGGTGTCACTTGCCTGCGTTGTAGGACCCCTCAAGCAAAGTAAGGGCGGCAGCAAACTGTTCAGTGCAATGCACTGTCAGAAGGAAATCAGGATACTCCTCCAAGATGCTGCTGGGGATACTAATCACTAATCCATACAGGAACCCTTCCATGCATGTGGATTTTCTTTAAGGCACACATCCCTCCCAGCAACTCAGCAACTGTCCAGTGCTATGCTGTGCACATCATAGGGTGCTCTACAGATGGGTTCAGTCCTTGAACAGTGTACTTTTAACATTTAAAGGCTAGTAACATCTCCTGCAGAGAATTCTCTGCTTGGGGAATGGTAACTGGGGAGACGTAAGGAGCTTACAGCTCCCTTTTCCAATGGGGATCTGCAGAGGTAGATAATCTCAAACCTCAAGAAAGACAGAGAAAAGGGTAGCAAACTGTGAAGATGCTGCAACAGCAATGAGACATGAAGACCAGTCTGTTGATGTCTACTCCCTTAGAAAAACAAGAGCCAAAGGAAAGTTGCAAAGAGGAAAGGAGGGAAAAGGAAGGGGGCAAATTGGGAAGGATCCTTGCAGGGCATCTTTGAAGGAATAAGTAGAGACAGAAGCTGTCTTTGTCACCATCACAGCAAAAGACATTGAAGCTTCCAAAATGCAGAGCACCATAAACCAAGGTCAGAGGTATGCCTGTGTGGGTGAAAGAGAAAAACTCTGTGTAAAATCTAGATGGACATAATCAGGAAGTCAAAACCTGCAGAAAAGTCTGATCAGAGTTACAGGCAGGTTACGGGCCTGCAAGAGGCCCAGCAGATCCGTGGTCAAGTATTGGAGGGAACAGTCCAAAATTTTAAAAAAGCAGCTGTGTGGTGTTAGTGCCCACTAACTACGCTAATGACTTTGAATCTCAGACCTAGATTTTAGAGAGTTATGTGAACCCCAGGTAGATGCATTAGTGAACCTAGCAGGGAGATGTGTCTTCACTTGTTTTAGGAAGTTCTCAACCCGACCTAAGAATGAAAATGCAGAACTCTTTCAATACCTCTCAATCATAAATCAGTCTTTCCACAATGACAATCAGTAATCCAGCAACAAATGTATGTCATGTCTGTCAATGGGATCAATTCAGAGCAAAAATGAAGCTGTCACTTCTGATAGAGCAGCTTATTGCCAACATGCAGTAGTAAGGTTGTCCACTGCTATCTGGATAATAAAATGTGGATGTGCAACTCCTCAAAACATGTCTCATTCCATACCATTAATGTAACATTGATATGCTTTTTCTGATACCAACATGAGAGAGTAAAAGAGGAAGTACTACCTTCAAATATTATTATATACTTTTCTTTTACTTAGTTACCATTACATCTTGCAAAATGCTTTGTGGTCTCTTGAATAGAAAAGGGCAGCACAGAAGCTCTGTGTTAGAGTCAGGCTTAGGTTTCAGAAGAATAAAATCTTGGAGCTTAGCTAATAGTGAAGAAATAAGGCAACTTCTAGAAAAGGCTAATAAATGTTTACTCTGTTACGTATTGCTTTTATTTCTCTCTTTCTCATAAGCAATCTTGCACTGTTATTCCAAAAAATTAAGATTACTGTATTAAAACCAGATTTTCTAGAGCTCAGAATTTTCAGCAGCAGTCTTTTATTTCACTATGTAATAAGAAGATACAAATTGTTAGTTTTTTGGAGAAGTTCTGTGTTTCCCTTCACTTGAAAGAATCAAATCTAAATAATGATTGGTCATACCTCAGTCTGAGATGTGCTGAAATGTGGCAGCTGTAAGCAGTGAGAAGAGCAAATGAGGTAAAGAAATCTGGATCAGATGGGGAAAAGAGAATGAATTGGGAGAGGAATAGGTTAAAGGATGAAACAGAATAAAAAAGTTGTGATGAAAAAGATACCAAAGACAAAAGTTGTCTGCAGTAGCTGTGCAGCTTAATAATCACTTCCATCACTTTTATTCCCCTTTGGGTATGCAGTAGAGAAAAGCATTACTAAATCTCTACCTCAGACTTGACACTACCAAAATCTTCAGATTTTCATCTTGTTAAGTGTATGATATTACAAAAATCTTGGTCCCCACTCTCAGCTGCAGTCTCCTGCTTTGCAAGGTCCCCAAAGACATACTTCAGCTCTTACCTTGTTCAATATGTTAAATCCAACTGCAGGCAACTTTAATTAACAAAGGAAGAAAGGGTGAAACAATTCTTAGTTGACAGATCTCCCTGCCTGTCATGTTGGAAATCACCCTCCATGGCTATAGGACAAGAATGAAAAAACAAAAGAGCTTAGCATTTAATATATATAGGACTGAAGATATGTCTTCATGAAACTGTATATTAATATTTCCTTCTGATTTGAAGGATGGCCATTCACATCTCTTGGCACTGCAATAAGCATTTAAAAAAAATCCTAATGAGAAAAACCACCCCACAGCAGAACAAAACCCACACACAATAATAATAAATTATATAATTATCCAGTAATTTGAAGCAGTGATATACAGCCCACAAAATAAAAATCATTCCCACACCCCCAGTTTTATTTCTGTGTGGGTTAAATGTGCATATGGAGGGGCAATAGATAGACACTCTGTATATCCAACATGACAGAGCACTTACTTTTATACACAGAATAGAGTAAGATATGAGATTTTAATGCTGATTTTAATACAGTAAAGTCTAGTTGTGGAGATGAGAACTCAGGCCTATCCTAATTAAAGGTGAAGAGAAGTACAGTTTTTTCTATACATTTTTTCTAATGAATATTTTAGAGGGTTGAATGTCTACAATATAAATTAGTAGCTTTGTTATATAGAATTTTGGTCTAAATAATGAGAAAAATTGAAGAAACGGTAGCAATATTGGTGTGATGCAGTCTAGGAAGTAGATGGGATTGACTGTCAGATGATCTGTGTGTGGTGACTCACATGGTGGCTATTTCAAAACAAGACAGACGTTTCATATGTGTGCCATGTCATCATTGATACTTACCATATTTTATGTGCTAGTGGTCTTGATCCTTTTTAGAGGTTTCTATTGTTGTGGGCACTTGAGGATGTGGAGTAATAGGCAATCTCTGCAATTTAAATAGAGAAGCCAGATGTTGAGTTAGATGGGACATCAGGGCATAGAGAGGTAAACAGACCTCCCCAAGAGTAGGAAACAGCTCAGCGCTGATTTCCACTATGGATATTTCTTTATTTGTCCTCACAGTAAAAGCCAGCAATATTTTTGTTTGTGAAAGCTAAAATGAACTGTTTGTGTAGTACAACACAAGAGGAAGCAATGCATTATTTCTGCAATTGGCTTAGTGGGCTCTGGAGAAGAAATATAGAGGTATAGAGGACTAGACAGATTCAAATGCTGTCTGCTGTGGGTGTCTGCCAGTGTATTCAGCACTACAGCTCATAGCTGTGACACCAGTGTAACCACCTTTATGCAAAATATTTATGTGCACCACCACTGTATCTGATCTGTTCTAGAAACCGGTACTGATTTGAATCAGTAATTTGTGGTGTATATTGATGTTATTCTCTTATTGGTGCTACTAGAAGTCTGTAAAAATTCTCCTTTGAAAATAAAGGTCTTCATTTAGGAGAAAAAAAAATCTGATTATTTTCAAAATATGTTTCTTTCATGTCACGGTTATGATGTGAGTGACAGGCCTGGCATTGCTCTGTCATACCTAAGTGAAATGCTTTCTAGTCACTTCCTAGTATAATAACATATTTGAGAGTGCAGTGCAGTTTAAAACTTGTGAGGATATTAGAAAAAGTCCTCCTAATCTATTAAATCTGAAAAGTAAGGAAAGACACAGTGAAAGTTCATCTGTGTCAGCTCATACCCATTTGTACAGTGCTATCCAGTCTATCCTGGCTTTTAAGTTTCTATGAACACAGACACCTCCATGTTTTCTGAGCTCAGATACTGACAAAAGACAACATTATCCTCCTGTTCTTTCAGGACCTGGTGCTGAAAACCGTCACCACCCTGACTGACAGAACAATTAGTGTTGTCAGCAGAGAAAATAGTCAGTGAACCAACTGAAGGCCAATGTGTTTATTTTCCCTCTCAGAGATGTAGTCTTCCCAGGTGGAGATTCTGAAAACATTCCTGCTAAAGCTGACATGGTTTTTGCTTCAGTGAGGGATCGGTCTACCCTGAACAGGAAATTAATCCAAACTTTAAGAGAAAGCAATACAAGCTGCATTGAGTGCAAGAGACATACAGCTATGCCACTGTCTCCACATGGAGAAAAATACCTCGTTTTGAGAATATTATTTTTTTCTGGTTGGTTGGCTGTTTTCCAAGCTGACCACATATAGATGACGAAAGAGGATAGCAGCTGTAAGGTTAGAAAAACCACATAAGGCAGCTTGAGGTAATAGCCTATCAGAAAGGACTCGTAAGTGGCATCACACGAGCCTTAAATTAAGTTACAAAATGAACTCAGAGTTATTACACTATCTAAATATAGTGCCTTGTTTTTCTTCAGTTTCCAAAGGTCTCTTTGTATAAATGGCATACTACAGTTAACAGCACTGTGTCTCCTATCTGTCTCCTATCTCCTAAATGTACCTTTTCTACTGAAAACTAATGTATGAATCTTCTCAAAATCAGTTCAGCTCACAAAGCCAGTTCTCTTTCTGCCACCAAACACGCTATTTCTTAAGATATTTCTATTAGATGATATCACAGATGGTATCAGACAAGCAACACAGGATGCAACAAAGATAAGTTTCAGCCTTCTTTTTTTATTCCTTTCATTGGGATATTGCAGTAGAAGTGAATGCTCTGTGATGTAGTGGCTTTATTTTTAGAAGTCCTGTCAAACGCTAGAAGTTCCTCTTGTCATCTGTATCAGCAAGGATGAAGTAGTTTTCCCTATGAGATGCTGAATGGAAGTAATAGCTAGAGGAGGTAGAAAGACATCCATGTGTAAAAATGTAAGCTGTTTAACCTGCAAAACACTGTAATTTTGCAATAACTTGTATTGATCATTTTTCAACACAGGCCCATACAACAATGGGGAAGGGGGATGTACAGAAAAAATAAGGGTTTCGACAAGCACAGCCTCTACCAGAGCCTCTATTTGGTGGAAACCCTGGACTCTTAGTGGAACTCCTAGGTAGTCAGCCATCCTCCTTGAGCACATGAAGAAGTATACAATCTTAGCTGGAGGAATTTTGTCTGCAGTAAAGTACAGCACAAGTACAGGAGATGAACAGGCAGATGAAGATGCCACCACAAGCAGTTGGTGCCCCTGTGCTCCAAACCCAACACACAGAGCATGCCACCTAAGCCCCTTCTTCCTTCCCCTTCCTCATCAATTTTGGTGGAAAAAACTTCTTCATTTGGTGAAAAAATCTTTACTGGAGGTTTCTGAAATGTGATATTATTAAACAAGAGATTTTTTTTCTTCTCTCTTGTGACAGCTACCAGGTGTTTTGTGTCACAGCTGTGTTTCAAGAGTGGAAAAAATAACATTATATATGGGGCAATGCTCATGTTTTAAGATTGTTGTGGAACAACCAGAGCAGGTTAGGGAGAACAGTTGTAAGGAAAGCAAAATACAGTGTTGATTGTCTTTCCACTGTTTGAAAGCCAAGACAGCAGTCTCTTGCTGTTAGATCCAGAGCAGCTCCACAGCAGATTCCTGCATGCCTTCTGACCCGGCACAGTGTTGCTGAGACTCAGGGCCAAGGAGACCGGGACACTGGAAGCAGGGAAGGCACCCAATATGGGATGTGGAGCTTTCATGTAGCTTTTCCACTTTGCTGCAAGAGCAAAACCAAAATGCATGCTTCAACAAACTGCAGAAATCACCACTGCTTGTGGTGTTACCCCATTGTGTTTGCTTTGCAAGCGATAAAACATCTCCTGATTTCAAACATTGCCTTCCATAGCTTGTCCACACCCTCAGCCCCTAGTCTTAGCACTGCTGGCCATTTTACCCTGCAGTGTACACCCTCAGGTCCTTATTCTCCTAGAAATGCTAATGATGACTAGTCAGAAGAATGAAGGGAAAATGTAGTTGCCAAAAAAAAAAAAAAAAGGAAAAGAGCCACCCCAAACAAGCCCCCTCCTATTTACTGAGAACCCATCTGAAAATCTATGAAGAGATGTGTGCAAACATGCAGAGGTTTAAATGAAGGAGCCTGAGGTTAAAGGCTGATAGCACTGTGGATCCCAGAAGGACATCTATGCCATGATGTAAATAAAGCTCTTCATGCACTCCAGCACTGGCATGTCAGAGGTCATTAACAAATGTCTAAGAAATGTACAGAGAGGGGATTTTTTTCTTAGGATTAGTGAAAAGAGCATGTAAATTTGTTTTTAAAAATTGTTAGTGTTTTTAGATACATAAATTTCAATGATGTGGGCATGCAGGTACAGTTTACCACTGCTTCTCCTCTCCCCCTAGGTGCAAAATTTCATCAGCATCAAGGACATCTCTTGAGTTTGTTTGCTTTCTGCCATCTATGACTTCAAGCATTTACTGTCTCTCCTCTGTTGTTGTCCCTGTCCTTTCTTCCCATCCTTCTGTATTTGCCAGCAAATATTCACCCTCCTCTGTACCTCTCAGTGTGGCTACATCCTTGGGTGGTCCAGCTCCCCTCAGGGAAACCCCTTGAAAAAGAAAATGGAAGATTCAGGAAGGCAGATAAAACATATTTCTTCCTCTTACTTAAATGTACAGGAGCACAGGCATGTTTTCCTTTCTCTAAACAATCTGGAGATGGTGATGCCTCTTCCAGCAACTGCACCTTTCTCTCTGATGCTGGTCTAATAGCTGGGTACCCGTGCCTGAAAAGTAGAGACCTGCACTATGACAGGAGCAGTGAGTAAAACAGCAGGAGAACAGTCTCTGCTGGTGGTGCCATTCTTGGGGACAGCATTTAAATGAGGGGAAAGGGGTATTATGTGCAGGTCAATGGGAAAAGAACCCACAGCCAGAAAAATAATGGAGCTGGACAATGAATGATCCATCTTGCAGGGGACCACTCCTACAGTGAGCAGTTCAGTTGCACTGGATGACGTGACCTTACATCATGTCTCTCTGGATCGCAGCAGTGCTGTCTTCATCCAAGACCAGAGAAACACAGGGAAGTAAATTTACATAAGCCTTTAGCTCCAGGACAGGAGCCAACATCTGTGCTGGGTAAATTGAAAACCTGCTATCCAGGTAAAATAATTTTCTGGTCTGAGAACTGCAGGATGCTCCTCCACTATTGTGAACTGAAGTTCAGTTTTGTAATCTGAGGCTTAATACATGACTCATGACATAAGCCCTTGCTGTACTGATGGCATCATCCTGATAAATGATGCATCTGAGTCAGTGGCTGTGCCTGCATTTACTTTCTCAGGACTGCTGCTATATGACCTGAGAGTGGCAAGATCAGGGAGCCACCACAGCGGGATGGAAGGCAACATAATCCGAAGGGTGCAACCACGGTAGTGGGGGAGCATTTCTCAGGTCCAGGTTGGACTATGGAATGTAGGAAAGAGGCTGGTGTCATGTCCTGAACAAAGCAAACAAAACTTCAACTGGAAGAATCAAGTGGCCTGACAGACAGTTAGGTTAGGGTCTGGGACAGGATGGAAGGATCTCCTCTCCTGTGCCTTCCAATGTCCTTCATTGCTAGAGTGCCCCTAGCCCTCCTCTTCTTGCTTAGAAGCAGCCAGTGATTTTCAAATCTCCAGTACTCAAAAAGTCAAAATCCCCCAGAGAGTCAAGTTGTATTGTTAGCATTCACATCCTGTTTGAAATGCAGTCAAGCTCACAGCAGGATGTTTCTGTCACTCTGGTGCTTCTGTCACTTACGGCTGTCTGCAGCCACACTCAGATGCCCAGTTTTAATCTTGTGCTAGTCCTGGCCTCAGCTGTGTCTGTGGCGAGGTGTTTGCAGGAGCTAGCATTTGAGGGCATGGCAGAGACAACTATAAGCACAGGGTGACTGTCCAAGGAGGTTCCTGTGCCTTCGTTTGGTGTCACAGTGGGAGTGCTGTGACCAGAATGGTTCAGGGTGGGGTCTCTCTTGCAGGTGACTTCTGTGCAGAGTGAGCCGGGTCCCCGGGGGTTTTGATTTAGTGGATAGATGTGGATGTGACTGGAGCTCATGATGAGTTTCACAACAGATAAAGAGAAGCCCATATTCAGTGAGCATCAAAGTAAAGGAAAAAGCATGTGAGTTTAAGACACTTTATAGTAGGGAGCAGGGGCTTCTGGAGGATATTCAGGAACAAAGATTTCCAAGTGTAGGCCAGCAGTGAAAGCATCTCAGCTAGAGCCTCACAGGCCCTCAGAGGATGGTAGAGAACTACTGAGACCACAAACCCCAGCAATTCTGTTGAAGTATTTCCCATGCTATAGAAGGAATTCCCATTAAACCTTCCCCTTTCAATTTTGAGCAACAGTGATGGGAAAAACTCAGAGAAGCAAGTGGGAGCAAGATCCCCACAAGGCCTACGGGTCCTGTCAAAACTCTAGAGTTAAGAATCCCTTCTTCTTTATGCCTTCCTGCAGCTGAGATTATCTTTCTCACATTAGTGTGACAAAGTCCTGCTGTGTCCCTCTCTGTCTCCAGCAATAGCTGTAGCTGCTCAGCTACCCAGCTGTGCTAATCCAGCTGTGCCTTGCAGTGCATTCCTGGGCAGTGGGAGTCTGCAGCAGCATGCCACTGTGAGTAAGCCTCTGAGCCAGGCACTGCCCTCCACACTGCTCTGCTAAGCAGAACATCCACTGGCTGCAGAGCGTGCAGCTCTTTCCTGTTTTCCACAATTTGTCATGATGTGTCAGACAGCAATCCAAGCTACATCCTCTCACGCTCTTGACGGGAGGTTAGCATTGGAGGTGTCTGATTTGGGGACCTGGGTTGTAGTGTTTCCCAATAACTCACTCTGTAGAGATAGAGTGGAGTGCATTGTCACTAAAGAGATTAAATGAGAGGCTTTTGTAAATTAGGATATGCACCCAGTCTGTGCCAGTCTGAGGTATGGATATGTTACAAGCATTGGCTAGGGTTGTGCTTCTGTGCTCATGGAATTTTCTTGACATTCAGCTCTTGTGCAAAATATGTGCTTCAGAATCTAGTTTCATTTCTGTGTATTACGCATATTTTTAGCCATGATGGGCAGGAAAAAAGATTATTAGAAAGGTAACCAAGTGTAAATCTTTGTCATGCTGAGTTTGCAGGCAGCCGGGGAAAGAGCTCTGAAGTGGATGAACTGTCTCGTTCATCCCAACAGGTTATTAACTTTGAGGCTTTCAGTCTAAAGGAGTAAAAGCCTATGCTATTAATGGTTTACTCCCTGCCTGTGTTAGCAGGAGATTGTAGTGAACAAAACCTGAAATCACCCTATACATTTCTCAAAGAGCAGTCACGGTGTTAGGCCCATCTCCATGTCTCAGTTTTTACCTTAAATTGTGGGCCTTCTACGCAGTTAATGCACTGTTTTCCAGCACCTGCCAAGCACAGACCAGACCACCAGAAGAGTGCCCAATTTCCTACACAAAGCTTGTGTTTCCTCTGTTAGGTGGTTAGCTGCACAGAAACTCCACCAGCTGGACACTGAGGAGTAAAAGATGAACACAGGGTTAAGGTAACCCTCTTTGGATTTTGCTGGGACAGATGAGGAGTGCCCACACCTTCAGGACTAGGGACGATGAGAATTGAGGTACTTTTCCTCACTACTTCTTGGATGCTGCCCAGGTGCACACCTAACCAACATGAACACAGCAGCAGGAGAGCAGGTATGCTGCAACAGGGACCTGACTCTAACCTGTAATGCAGAGGTTTCTCTATAAATATAGCACTGATCCTCTCCTAAGCAGCTGTCATATTTTTCTGGCAATATATTTTGATTCTGTAGAAGAGTTCCTATATTCAGACCTTCAGCATTTCGATCGTCAGGTGGAACCTGATGGAGGAACTTCATGTTAGTCCACTGACAAGGATGCTGCAGTTTATGCTCTTAATGTAAGCCACTCCTTCCCACTCCCCAAATTTCAAGCAGCAAACCTGCCATGGCATTTCTGATGTGTCCTCCTCACAGTGCGACAAACACCTGGGTCTGTGCAGTGACACTTTAATACTCTCTTTGGGAGCAGGGAGAGAGGGATCAGTGAAGGATAGCAGAAGGCAGGGGACAGAGCAAATCTGCGCTCTGGAGATGTGCTGATGGATAAAAGAAGACTATTAAAGATCAAAGTAGTGCACTTTAGTGCAGAGTACATAAGATACAGGAGAGTGGCAGTGGAAAAGGAGAAGAGCCATCAGGGCAGACGTAGCTGGGGTTTGTTTAATACTTTGCTTTCCATCCCAACCACAGGTATAATTAAAAGCACAGTTTGATTCAGGCTTCCTTTTGCTCATATTCTTTTTCTAGACCTGTTCCACAAGTTACACATGCAAAGTATTTGAAGTAACAAGGCACAAGAGTGTCAAAGAGGCTCACACATACGGGGGGCTGCAGAGGCTTTCAGCTGAGTGCTGCCCACCTCCAGGAAGCCCTGAGTCAGAACTGGCCTGCGCTGTGTGTGAGGCCCCGAGCAGAAGCGGCTGCTGCAGACAGCTGGGGACTGGAACCAAGCTGTGATAGGCCCCCCTCTGTGCTTGCACTGCTGGAGACAGGAACAGCCTGCAAGAAGCAGGGTTTTCACAGGATGCTAGACCTCAAGAAGATGCTGTGTTTTAGGGTCTCTCTGTCTGTCGTTTATGTTGCAGGATTAGACCACGGTGGATAATCAACACTCAGAGAAAAACAGTCATGCCATGACTTATCAAACACACATGCAAGAGCAAGCATGAAGTACTTCAGGCTTGACAGAGGAATGGATGCTGTTTGAAATGTAGGCACTTGGCTAAGGAAACACATGGGCAAAAAGGGGCAGTACTGACTGCTGACTAATTACAGTGCAAGAGCCACATGCAGGGGACAAGGCAGCAGAGCTGGTCAGAGTCTGAGGCAATGATTTGCTTCCCCTGTTTTGTGACTCACAAGCTGCAAAGGCTACAAGCATCATTCAAGTTATGGTGATAACTATCACCACATGAAAGCTGCAAAGGTTCTTGATACGTGAGAATCTGTTGGGAATGATGGCATGGATCAAACCAAGGATGACCTCAGAGCTGCTGTAGGGCTCACCATCCTTCTTCCAGTACTCCCAACCAGCTGTGAGGACACTGACTAAAATTTGTGGAAAGGAGCAGGGGAGGAAATGACATGCACTCTTGCTAAACAAATACCTTTTTCTTTTTTCTTTTTCATCTGACAATGACATGATTTCTTAACAGAAGAGCACAGTGCTTTTTTTCCTTATTCAAACAACTGTGGAGCCATTCCCAGTGACTTGTAACAGCTGAACTTAGGCCTGGTAAAATAATTTGCTTATCAGAAACATTAACTTTTCTACTTATTGAGTACAACCCTGTTATGGATGGCATTACAGCAGGTTTTCTTTGGATCCTAGCATCCAGGAACTTGAGAGCAAAAAATTTTTTTTCTGCTTGTTTCAGAAAAAGACTATCAGAATTTAGCATGTTGTGCCTTTCATTTATTTCATTTTTACTCTAGGAAATGTTCCTGATGAGAGTAAATTTCAGATCTTGATGTCAGGAATTGCTCTCCCAGGGGTTACTTTGTAAAGTGGGGGCGGCAGCCGTGTTTCACCCTTCTGGCTCTTAACAGCAACTGCGCGGTTTAGCCCCGTGCTGAGCAGCAGATCAGGGGGGTGTCTCATGGGCAGCACAGGTTAGGACAAGGCTTTTCAACAAAAAGCAAAACCCACTCAAAAGAAACAAATCATGTAAAAGCCAATGTGTTCTCGCTTCCTTGCCCACTCCCCCTCCCTTCAGCTTTCATGTCGTTGGCTCAGTTAATTAAAATTGCAGTAATAGGGAGACTGGATGGTTTAGCAGGTTGGTAATGGGATATACAGCCTTTCACCTCTAGGTCAGTGGTTCGATTGCGGCCCAAGTTGGTAGTGACCAAAAGTTATTAGCATCGAATGGCTGCTCGGTGACCTCTCTGAGATGCGTGGGTGATTTCAGTGCTCTCCCTCCCAGGCAGGTGTCCATCTGGCAGGAGCTGCTTCCATGGCTGGCACTAATTGGCGCCCTTGCAGGCAGCCCCAGCAGTGTCGGAGATGGCCTGGGCACGGAAGTGGCATCAGTCCTTTCCATAGTGGTCGTGTTCCCTGGGCTTCTGTGGAGCTGCTTGCCTTGCTCATGTCTTGCTATGTGAATAGAGACATGGTGTTGTTGCCCAGGCTGCCTCAGGACTGCCTCTGTTCAGGAGAAGAGTGAGTGTGAGTTGCACTAATATGATATTTGAAACAAACTGATTGTGGGGAATAGTTGCTATTTGCTACTCAGTTTTTACTAAGGGTGAGCAATTTTGGCCAGTATGCCTAATTTTCTACATAGTAGAAAAGGCAGATGTGTAGGCATGAGGCAGAATATAGGGTAGCACAGGAGACATGAATGACAGGAGTAAACAAGATGGCTGGAGCCAGCAGGACCTGCCAGCATCCAGAATAGCCATCATGATGCTTGATTTGCTCTGGGGAGAGCACAAAGCTCTCCAAAGACAGGGCTGGCCCGGGCAGCCCATACTGAAGAGGAGCAGACACGAAGATTTACAAGCTATTGCCATCTAGAGTTCCACAGTCCCTTGGGAGGAAGGGAGAACAGAGATGGGGTGGTCACCCATGCCAAATTCAGCTCTCTCAGTTTTCTGACCAAATTGTTATTATCTAATTAGTCTCTCATTTAAAATATTAGTATGGCCAAGGCTTCTGTGGGTGTGAGTCAGCAGAGCTGCTTTGGAAAGATTGCACCAGCTGGCAATTTTCCTCTCAATATTGGTGACTCTTTCAGTAGCCAGGAAAAATGCAATCCATGCTTCTATTTTCATAGCTGTGGCATGACAGTTGAGAGAGGGAGGAGAAGAGCAATGTTTTTTCCAGCTTCCTTCATCACAGTATTTGAGTTCCTTATTTTCTGGCCATTTCAATCCCCACAACAAAACTTACAAAAGACTTCTTTGACAGATATGGCATGCAAAATAACACAGGACATACAGGCTGGCACGAATCTTCTGAGTCTTCTTGCCCCTCAGTTGTCTGGGAAAAGCCTTTTTCAGCGTTATCAGGAGTCCTGTGAAACAGTTGTTTCAATACACAAGCACAAATCTTAGGTAGGTTGGTAGTTTACTTGTAGCAGTGCCTGCAGTACTGGCCATGCTTAGAAGTGACCTTACACAGCAGCATCTGCTAAGCAGTTTACTCAGGCAATATTTTTGGTCTTCTGTGTCCAAGAGGCTCTGCCAAAGCCCTGCCAAGGCAGTAAATTTGCTTAGGAATTTGGCTCTCTCCCCCAGCACACATGTTGTTACTTGCAAACAAGTGGAAATGTTTCCTTTCAATGTTCTTGCCCAGCTCCTTGAGGTCAGCAGAGTCTGAGTCTGCCCTCTTCCTTCCCCACCGTTTTTAGGGCCTCAGCTCAGACTGCTTGTTCTTTGGTTCTACAAACAATGCCATCTGCTGTCACGTTTTATAGTTCCTCTGCCAGTCTGTTTTCCCTTCAAAAGATGATCCAACATAGTGGGTTGCCTGGCAGACTCTGTCTCCTTCCACCACCTCACTGATGAGCCTCTGTCCTAAGCAATCCTGTTCTCATGAGCTTGCCTGACAAGTGGTAGCCACTAGGCCACCAGCACAGCTGCTTTGTTTAACAGCAATGAGAGGTGGCAGGCTCCTGCAAACTCTCACTCCAACCAGTGATTGTCTCAGTTCGTGCTTCTGGAAGTATGGGACTTGATCCTCATCGGGGACAAACAGTCTCACCTTGAACTCACCATCACTTTTCCATTGTAGAAATTCAGTAGTTCTTTTATTTGCATCCCTGAGTATTATTCCAAAGTGTTTTTTTAACGATCTGTATTTTCTTTTGCAGTTTCTTCCTTTTCCATGTGGTTTCAAAACCAGTTTTTCTCCACCACTTGGAGCTCTGAACTCTGAATACAACCAGCGCCTTTCCTTTGCTGGTACATCTCAGTGGAAGGTTTGCAAACAAATGGACGTTTCACACTCCTAAATAGATGCCACATAAGTGACATTGCTCCTTTGGTTGGCATCAGTTTTCTTTTCCCTGTTCAATTTCTGTAAAATGTTTTCTTTTGTGTTTAGCTGTGGAGTTGATGGTCGTCTTGGCAATTCATCTGTTCCTGCTCCTTGGCATGAAATCATTGCCTCTGAATCTTGGGTTGATGTCTCTGAAAAGTCTTTTAAGACCTCTCTTGCTGAGCTCCAAAACTATTTGGTTTTTAACAACTGACTCATATTCCAGATTCACAAAAATAACTTTTTGATTTGAGGCCAAGGAAACACTAACTCCATTTCTTTCCAGTCTTGAGGCTTATTAAAAAAAATACTTTCCAGTTTTCAGTGCAATCTACAGTTGTATCGTAGTCTTTACAGGTCTGAAGAATCTTAAAACACTTCAAATACTCAGGCTTATACACACACAGTGTTGAAGGATGATAATATTTTCTGTTTAAAGAAGTTAAATTTGAGTTATGATTTGTCAGTGTAGAGCTTCAGCTATCCACAAGAACTGCCTGCCAGTACACAGAAGACTCTGCATGCAGTTTTCTCTATAGGGAGCATGTTAATGTTTTACTGACCATGCATGCAGTATTACCATATTGAGATTCTTTTTTCTTCCCTTCACAGATCAGTCATGCTACTAAACTACAATTTTGTTATTAATACTTCAGCCTGCATATGATGTACATTGCTGAAGAGCAACCTATAAATTGCATACATTGCTTAAAAGAACCTACCTGCCTATGATGTGTATAGAACTATGGAGTGAATCGACAAAATTAGGAAGAGTTCACAAATTAGTAGAGTAGGGAATTTCTTTCACCTTTCAAAAATGGAAACCAAAATATTCCAAAAGGTGATGTATTCATCTTTAGTGTTAGAGGGCTAAAAAACCATTAAACAATGGAAACCCATAAAGGTCTCCAAACTTTTTATGCCAACAGATCATTATAACTCTTTAGTGATAAGGGCCTACTCTACCTGCTTGTCATCAAACTTTTACTTGAATATTTCTTGCTCCAAAACATTGCAGAGTATTGTATTTCCATAGACTATATACCATGGACTCACTGTTCTTTGGTGATCCATTAATGTGAGTGTGGGAATCACTGCTATGTGCATAAAGTTTGACTGAAAATCATATAACTACAGGGAACTAGAAGAATCCCTCTGTGCCCTTCCTAGAAATCTGCCGAATACAGATGCAGCTCAGGTGCAATTAGTCACTTTCCACTCATTTTGTTTAAATGCATCTTATTTAGTAGTTACTTTGCCTAGCCTCCAGGTTCTATTACAAGCCCTTCAGTCAAGAGCTTTTCTGGTACTGTACAGCACTAAGCTCAACGTGATGTTGGTTGATGAGCACATCAGTAACAGGGAATGCTGGCAAATTTCTGCTGGCTGTGTTACAGCTCCACGAGTCCATTATATTTATGTCAAACAAAGATTTTTTTTTGCTTGAACCCAGTCCTTTTTCACCCATGCTCAATGCTTCTCAGAGTTGGACTTCTTACTGGAAGCTGTGGAAGGTACATACCTGCCACAACCAGGCCACTGGCATTTCACAGTTTCTTCGAAGCAATCCTGGGGTTGCAAGGCAGGGGTTCTGTACTCCATTTGCACAAATTTTATGTAACTTAAAATAAACACTTTGCCCATTCTACATAAGTGTTTAGTGGAAGGCCAGTCAACATCATGGTACACCCCCCTTGCCAAAAAATACAAAGAAATTTAAAAAAAAGAGAATAAATAAAATACTTTGCTTCATGATACTTAAGAACATCACCCCACCAAGCCACAATATAGGTATTTTGACCTGTACAATCTTATTTAGGGAGTACAAATATTTTAAACATGATGCACTCCTTCTAAACCAGGCACATTGCACTATTCTGTATTTTTGTAGTCTGCAAAATAACTGGAAAAAAGCTCACCTAATGCAAGTATGACTTTTAGCATCCATTTTGAAGAAAATATATCTTGTTAAAGTATCATGATTAACAGCAAACTCTGTGTAAATCACCAAAAAGTTACATAATAAACGTTGGGATGATCAAACTTGATATTACTGATATTGCAGAGGTAATGAATGTGCAGAAATGATCTCAAAAAGTTTTCTCAGGTTATTTTGATGCACCATAAAGAAAAAAAATAGGATTGGGCTCTTTTTAAAATATATATTTTTTAATTGCCTTCAACCCAAAACTTTCATAATTTGGAAATTGCCCAGCTGCTCCAAGTTCATTTAAATCCAAAGGAATGGGAATCCCTGCTCCTGGTTCTGTCTCACTGTGACATACATGCAACTGATTTATTCTCCCTCCATGTGGCACAGTGAACTGAAGGACAGGCTGAATTTCCACTTTCACAAAGACAGAGGATAATAAAAAGCAAATATTTTCTAAATCCAAAATCATTTAAATTCATTCATAGAAGTGGAAATCCTGGTAACTGCTAATAGTTGGAAGGGAAAGGGTCAGCTAATGTCAAGTATAGGCAGCATACAATTAAGCTAGTTTTTCTAGAAAGAAAAACATTTTTTTAAGTATGTTTTCTGCCAACTGGTGGTCACACACAACAGAAGTGGTCACTTAGCTGAGTCTTCTGTTCTGCCTGAGCTACTCCTCTGTTTCTCTGACCTACTTATTCTTTCATCCAGGGCTTGAAACAAAAATTAGCTGCAAAGATTTTCTGTCTGTAAGCACACATCCAGCAAAACATTTCGTCATTTCCTACAGGCTATTCCTTGCATTCCTGTGGGAAAACCGGAAAAATCCTCTTGCACCCAGAGTTGTGTTGACATTAACCAAAGGTTAATTTGTGCCACAGTTGGAATCCATTGGATAGCTCAGTGCCCACTCCCTCCTACATCTCCCCTTCTCAGCAGCATCAATGCAACTTAGTAAAAACATGCCATCCTCCTTTGTCTGCACAGAGTCTTGGTGCCAAAATACACTTTCATGTACCCTAGAACTCCAGCAACTCCACTAGTATATTGAAATTACACTGTAGAAAATGAGAGCAGAGCCTGGCCCCTAGCTGAGGTCTCATGTTGGGGCAGACTACAGCTGTGGGGTTTGGAGCATCAGGTTACTCAGAGGCTGAGCTGAAAGCTGAGACAGACAAGGTACTGACTGCAATTTCTACATTTCAGTTTTTCATAATAAACATAGGCACCTGCAAAACAACACACAGTCTACACATACTGCTAATAACCTCTCAGCAAGTTACATTACTAAGATTTTAGATATGTCTTCAGAGGAAAAATGGAATAATAATCATGATCTTATGCAGGAAACAGAGTATATAACAGGATGGATACATTACTCCCCAAAAGGGGAGTAATTCATCTTTTTTCACTCTTTTTTCTCCTTTTTTTTTTTTTCAAAATTGGATGCAAACTGAGTAGCAAAAGCCCTGATATAAAAGAATAGAATTTTTACACCAAAATAAACAAAAACAAAACAAAACCATACCAAAACAAAACAAAAAATCCTATTTGTGTGCATTGTTCCTTAACGTTGGATGGAATTTGTGACACTTGGGAGAAGGAAATAATATCGAGTTCATAACAGTTTTGAATCTGGTTGCCTGATGAAAGGCAGCACTTATGAACATTTGATATTTTACTTTTATTTCTTAAAATATTTAGTTAAGTATGTTAACTTCAAATACTAAGCCAGCATTTCCAAAGAAATATTTGAGAATGTAATATCACTGATAATAAAAAAATAAATGCTGTAATATAAATATTGTAACATTCAAAGCTTACTTATTTCAATAAACATTGTTCAAAAAGTAACTGAACTTCCATTAAAAATGGAAGAAGAAAGAAAAGTTGGTCCTTGTTGAGATGAAAACATTGCGAGATACGATTCTTGGGAATTCATTGATTCAGTCTGTTTTGTAATTTATATTACTCATGATTTACTGAAAGTAAATAGATTTTTCGTTTTAAGAAATTGAATTGAGTCCAGATCACCTGGATTTTCAGCAAGTTAAAATCCAGCACAGATGAAGATTTAATTCTTTTAATTCTGTCCTGTCTAAATTCAAACACCAATTAGCATACCCTGGGCTTTATAGCACCCTCTATTGTGGACCAGACAGATACCTCCTATTTTAAAGTAAAGTAATCCCACACTTGCATCGTATTCCCAAACCATATTCCTATATCAGTAGCATATATCTCATAAATTATATTTTGAGTGTTATCGCATAATTGCAAAAACATGGTTGTTTATGTTGTTGCTTATTAAAAATATACCTCAGACAAATATACCTGTTTATTGGGACAAATATACCTGTTTATTGGGACAAATATACCTGTTTATTGGGTCTGCTTGCTTACTTTTAACAAGTGTTCTTTTCGTATGTATCTGTTTTTATGCAAGCCCCTTTATGGGAGGCTAGCTATTATAACTGGTTTTCTGCTTTAAAATATGAGCAGGCTTCCTCATCCTTGTGCTAATCTTCCATTGCAGCGGGTACTTTTAAACCTGTGGGAATGCTACAGAAGGGAAAAGTGAGGACCCGAGTTACCTGTACTATTTTCCCATCCAAAAAACTACGACACAACAGTCAAATACAGGAGTGGGAGACAGGCAGAAGCGCAGGACAAAGAAGCTCATATGAAGAACAGATGATGGGTGCTAATGTAGTATCAAAGTGAAACTGAAGCCCAAGGAGAATATTTTTCAGCCTGTATAACAAAAATGACTGTTAAGACCTTGTAGATCTTTGTTTCCAAATCTTTTAAATACTTGACACTTGAGATAAACCAGCTTGTATCAAAGACAATGATGTTTGGGGAGGGGTTTTTTTTGAAAATTTTGTTTTGCAGAAGTAGTTTTAAATGTTCTCCTGTAATTTCTGGCTGAGGTGGTTTAGCACAGTCATGAGAGAAGGCGAATGTTACTAGAGATCATCTGAATTGAAGGTTATTTTAACAGCAGGACAGTAATAAAAGACAACCATGAGAGCACTGAAGCACATGATTGTAGATTTAGTTTAATTTTTAACTCCTTTTTGCACTTGTTAAAATTGAGTACTTACAGAAAATGTTGCCAGATCATGATGGATCCACCTCCAACTGGAATCTGGTTTGATTTAAAGAGTTAAATAGTGATCCTCTGCCATATGTTGAGTATAACTTGAGGTTTTTCACAAAGTATGTCTTAGATTAAGCCTACAGTATATGCCACAGCACTCTTGAGTTGCTTCTCTGAAGAGAAACAGCATTGCTTCTGCTCACCAGTTGAGAGGACTTTCCCTTCAGGCTAAATGAGACAACAAATTAGGGGTGGGCCCTTCAGTGTGGTCTTTTGCAAATGGAAGGTACTGCACTGTCTAACCAGGGGGGTTTCTGACTAAGGAGGTGTAACAAGATTAGACAAAAACCAGTTGAAAGAACTGAATTCAGTCATACAGATGCAGCTGCAGACTGTTCCAGTCCTGTGGGAAAGGGGAGTCTGGGCACACCCTGAAATGTGCATATCAAAGAAGAGGAACTGCTAATATTTCTGCACATACATATGTCACACATGGCAAATAAAATACTATGAAAATAACACTTCTGTAATAATTATGCTGAGTACTGCTTGGGATTTGAAATTTTTATGCAATGATTAACATGCAAAATTGTTAACATGTAACAGTTGTTTCAAATATTAGAAAACCCCAATAAATTACTACAGTTTCTTAAGCAGCCATTATAAAGACAATTTTGAAAAAGGATGTGAATTACTCTTTTGGTTGTAAGGTCTCCAAAGGAAAGATTACTTGCATGCTTCATGTTATTTTCTGTATTTTGAAAACCAGCTAACAACTTATTTTACTCCAAATAGCATAATATGTATTTATTATACATGTCTGGAACTCATCCTGCTGTTGCTTATTTCTAATGTTGTACCAAGGTACAATTACCTAAAAATGTTTGTTTTAATTAATTTAAATGCATCTTCTGACAGTCTTAGCTAGCTGGATCCTGTCTCTCTGGTGATTTCAGGTGGATGAAGTGAAACCCACTGGCAAGAGTAAGGCAGATTCAGCACAATCTTCCTGCCTCTGTCATCTGAAAAAGGCTCCTCTCATGACTTAAGTTTGTTTTAATGAGAAATTTATGGATCATTCCTTTCCGCCTTTCTGCATGCAAACATGAACATTCCTGCAATCTGGAGCCATCTCATTATACTAGCAGCCAGTAGAAGTTGTTATGAAGGACACTTTGAGCAGAGGAGTGATGGATCTAGAAAACTACAAGCTAGATGCATTAGTGCATCTAATCATCAGGCAACATCAGAGGTCGTTGAGAGGGCACTAAAATGGATTCATGGCATCTTGAGCAGTACAGCTTCACTCTCAGAATAGCTGTGATAGCACAGATATATGAAATGTGTCTGTGCCAATTAAAAAAGATATATATATGTTATAGGTGGCACTGGAGGTGGAGGCGGAGTGAAGCTATTTTTACACACATATGCATTACTGTAAAAAGAGCTATCTCCAAAATGTCTCTATACACTCTTCATTTCGCATTGTAGCATGCAAGGGCAGCAGATTTCTGCAGCTGTAAATTTTGATGACGAAGTCGTGGGGGACATGGAGGACACAAAAGATAAGCAAAAAAGCACTTTAAAATATCACGCTTCCACTGAATTTGTCCATTTAAAATCTACTCAGTAACCAGAACAAAAAGGTTTCAAGACTTTTTGTGGTATCAGAGGACTACTGACACATTAGACATGAAATACCATCTGCAATTCTGTTTCTAAGAGCATCTTGTTGCTTCAGGTTATCCCAGGATAGCAAACAGCTCAGCATGTGATGCTACATAAAGTGACACAAGATGCCCTCATCACACTGCACAAAAAGCACAAAGAAACCAGGTTTTATTGTTTGACTGCTTGTTTTTAAAGTGAGTGAAAAAATGGTAGGTTCTAAAGATGACTCAGAAAACTCATATCCTTGTATGAACTCTTCTTTTCCTTTTTCTTACCCTCCTTCTCCTAACGGTTTCTCTACAATGAACAGAAACAGTTAGCCTATTTCAGGCAGCATAAATATCTGATAGAGTGAAGATTAGAATAGATTTTCACAACTTAAAGCTAAAATATGTTTTTAAAAAATTTTTAAAAAATTAGCTATTATTCCCAATTCAGAGGAAGACTATCCTTTATTAAAATGGACCCCAACTGCTTGAGATAGCATTGATAATCATCATCACACCAGTGCCACTATTACTAAGACATCATAGGGCATCACATTTGCTGTGTATCACAACTGTGCATTCTATTTTACAGGCAAGTCAAAGACAACATCCATATCTTGAATGAATGTTCCCACCCTCTCTCTGGAGGGTGGGAAATGTCCTGCTAACCATTATTTCCAGCTGAAGTCCTTACAGAGTCATGTATCAGGCACTCTATATAGATCCTAGGATATACTTGGATGTGAAATTATGACAAATAGAAAAATAATTTCTTTGTTTTGTTAGGCCTTCACAGACCTTCCTTCCTTCTTTTCTTGTTCTTTCACTTTTTTTTTTTTTTTTTTTTTTTTAAGTTTCTTTTCCCAAAGAGGAGGGCAGAGAATTGTTTATTGGTTTGCTTGATGAATTACATGTTTACAAGGAGGCTTAGAGGAAATTCTGGAGATAAAGAGCAGATGGAAGATATGGACTGATGGGAAACCTGACTAGGAGAGAGATGGAGGAGGGTGCAGGGGAATGTGCAGAGTCCAGAGACCGACTGGCACAGCAGATGAAATGCAACAAGAAAAAAAGCAGTCAGAGGTGATTAAGCATGGAACATGGATAAGACATGAAATTAGAATTTGATGTGAAAAGCCAAAGAAATGTACTAACAGAAGATGAAGAGGGCTGGCCAGAGATGGAGCATGTGGTCCCAGGTGATACAGATGAAAAGACTGGAGAGTTATAAAGCATGAGGCCTGGTAACTGTGGGTTGTCAAGAAATGAAGTAATAAGGCTTTGAGGCTGGGCAAATAAAAATTATAATGAATATAGAAAGGGAGCAATAGGTCCCAGGGGATATGTGTAAAGGGAGGGCAACAAGGCCAGCAGAGTCATAATAACAGCAATAGGCAGCAGGATGAAGGCAAAATATGAAAAGAGAAAAGGGACAGGGATGAGCCACAGAATGAAAGGGAAAAGAGCTGAAGGACATGGGCATGGCTTTCAAGTCTGGTGCCAGTGTGGTTTGAAAGGAAGGTTGCAGTCAGCAAGAAGATAGTGGCTATTTGTCCCCTGAAGCAAGCCACAGACCCACGTGGACACACAGGCTGCTTGAGGGATGAAGATTAAGAAAATGTAAACATGAGATTCACAAAAAAGAAGAGACTTAGTAACAAATCCTCTAAGCATGTGTGGCAGAAGACCTGAACACATCTCACAGCCTATTTTTTGATTTCTTGGGGAGGACAATCAGTCATTTAGGGGCAGACAGATGGAAGGGAAGAGAGAAGTGTTTTGGTTTTTTTTCCTGCAACCTCAGGCCAGTAAATGGAAAGTTCCAGAAATAAAGGAGATAGAGGGGATTTCACATAATATCCTATATCTGTGATATATGTTGAAATATCTGTGAAATGTGTTGATGAAAGGTATCAGCAGAGGCAAAACATCTCGCTGTGTAAGAAGATGAAGATATTCACCTACTAGAAGGACATCCAGAAGGACACACTTTAAGAGTATTTGAGATGATAGCCACACTTACTGCAGGCCACACTTTGGTTTTAGGTTATCTGCTGGCGGACAAAGACATATGATAAAAATTAAAAGTTCAGAAAGACATTCTACCATAGTGCATTAGGCCAATACCACCTAAGAATATCAGTGCTGATGATAACAAGAATATAAATTAACCATCAGCTTGTTGTCATAATTTTTGAGTGCCTTAAATATACAGACCAAACTAGCACAGAGAATTAGCAACAGAAAGAAACTACTGTGATGCTGATCAGCTCTCTCACTTTTTTATGTCTATTGCATTATGAGATTACTTTCTTTATATGTAGTAAAAAGTGAGGTTTTTGTAGTAGTACTGTGAGGTTTTATCCTACAGAGGAAAGCAGATATGTAAGTGCCATTTACTGTTATAACATCATTCAAAGATGGATCACTGTCTGTTCTTTCCTAGAGAGGAAAACCACCCCTGAAGAGGATGGTCCTATATTTTTTTTAAGGAAGTACAAATGTTTAGTCATTTTAGTTTTAACACTTCTCTGTAAGGAATGTAAATGTGGGTACCTTTCAAAACTTAAGGCAGTCGAACGTAAATAAATTTATGAACCGGACCCCCTTCAGTTCATAAACATCTGGATTTCTCCCCCTTTTATTTAAAGGGTCAAGTATAATTAATATCTTATGCCATAAATCTCACTAGACCACAAGAGGGAGCAGCTTTCAGAGGTGCAGGCTGACAGGCAAAGAGGAAAAAAACTGCAGTTAACAAAAATAACCATAGAGGAGACATTCTGTCTCAGTAAAGAAAAAAGAAATAGTGGCACTCTCCCAACCAGCTGGGCGGTACTTAAAATTTTGTAACACATAACCAGGAGGCTCATTCTTTAGGCTGAAGTAGACAACAGGTAGATATTTGCTCTTCACAAATGACTCAGTTTAACAGATATCCTGTGTTCATTTTCAAAACTTTTTCTGGACTGATCTGAACATCTTCTCCCAGTGGAAGATAGAAGCTGCAGCCTTAACATCTCTGAGTAAGTGCAGGGTCACAGGGGAAGAAGTACTCCTTTGGAGATTAATGCCAAGTCAAAACAATGCTATAAGAAATACTTGACATAAAAACTTCCAGGCTGTATTTCCAATCCAGTTGCTTTATTTCAGCACCTTCTACAGAACCTGTACTTCAGAGTTGGTTTTCCTTATTTTTTTTAAGGAAAAGCACCAGAAACAAATACAACATGCCTCACTGGCTTTCTCTAATCTTAGTGAATAAATCTGTTCACTTAAGGAAATTGCTGTGAATTCAAGCCTATTGCAATGGATCTCATCTCTTGCAAGAGCCATTAACACAGAAAGCTGGATTTTCTGCATCAAGTGAATCTGCGTGCCCAGGCAGACTACTGCCCCCTTCACTCTGCTGCACAATCACATGATGAAGCAACATTTCTGGGTCAGAGAGGTAAAGGCATTATGTTGTGCAGTACCTTGAGAGCCACAGACTTAACAAGTGGAAACACATATTGGTCTCCCCTCAAATCTTTACTGGCTTAGACAGTTCTAATGGGATGGAGTTGCAACACTGATTAGTCCTAATTTAGTTAATAATGTGGTTTCAGGTAGAATTTCTCATCTTTTTGAGCTTCAGTTTTCTTTATAAAACATGACAATATCAACAGAAAAGGTTTTCTCCCCTTGATGACCCATAAAGCACAGGAAAGATTCTGTGGGATGTTGGTTTCTTTAATAATATTAATAAATTATTAATAATAATATTAATAAATGCCATATCACTGCATTTGTGAACAGTGTGACCCTGTGTCAGACTGGTGTCCCTGCCTCCTGCAGACTGTCATGCGTGGTTTCACAGTGGATCACACCCATCCACTGTCAGTCTGCACAGGGGCGCTATGTTTGCCTGTGATCCCTGACTCCTATGAAGAAAGGCACCAAGTGGCAGAAGTACCCAATGTACACTGGCATCCCATCCTTATTTGCAGTTCTTAACTGCAACATTTGAAAGAAGTGCAAAAGTCTGGGCAGTACAGATGCAGCCAAAGAACGCTGATTCAGGTGAAGGATTCAAGATCACATCAGGTATTAAATGTAATGGTGGCATCTAAAGACTCAGTTATCATTTTCTGGAACCTCTGTGGTCAAATTTAGAGAATAAGAAGAACAAGGATAAAGATGACAAAGATTTAACAACTGAGGCTTGTGGTCCCTTTGGGGACCCCTTCTCACTTCCTGTACACACCGCAGCAAATGTTTATTATATAAAAGAAACATTTTCCTGGTGGGAAATGTCTAAGGTATGCAATTGCATGACTCCCAGCATGATGTGCAGCAGCGATTCTCAACTACTGCCCCTTTTCTGGAAGAAGACAGTGAGGCTTTATTACAGTATTTCATGGAGGAAGGTCTTTTCCTGTGCCCTGTTGCTTGCAAAACCAGACTTAACTCAATGGTCCCAAGAGCAAGAGGTTACCTGGAGACAGTGACTGACTTTCAAATTCTCTATCGGCTTGATTCAGAGCAAGGAATTGGATTCAGGTCTCCCATTCCCCAGGCTATCCCCAGATGAGCCTTTCTTCTCTTTAAGCTTCATAAATCCCTTAATATAAATAATTTAGTGTTCAGTGAGCCACATAGGGGAATAAGAAATGCTAGGGAGGGATTCTCCAGCCTGCTAGTTAGCATGTTCATCTGGGAAGTGGGCAAGTCGGGTTCAAACCACTGCTGCAATGACTAGTTAATTATTCATGCAGAACAGCTTCAATGGGAGCGAGGCAGCGCAATTATCCAACAGATTGGCAGTGGATCTACTCTCCTGGGATAAGGGAGAGCTTAGTTGAATCCCCATTTGAAATCCAGGTGAGGGAATGGTTTTGGGAATGGCTTGCTACTTTGGAATTGTCCCTGGGAGTACTCAGTTGATTAGACCATGAGGTTTATAACACCAAGGTTGTGGGTTCAATCCCTACATGGACCACTCACTGGAGAGTGGGATTGATCTTTGTAAGTGCCTTCTAACTTAGACTATTCTGTGATCTGGAAATAAAGTTAGTGCTAGCAATTTGGCTGTTAGGTGAAGTGTATACATGCAGGTAATTCTGGTATACTCCAATTCTCCTCCCCTTAGCGCATATGCTGCACTAACATGAAAACACATCTGTTGAGGGTAAGCTTCATCTGGTGTACAAAAATATTTTGTACATCAAGTAAATAATCTGTATTTCCTTTACAGTAATGGTGAAAAAGAAGATCAAGGATATTTTCTGAATGGAATTCATCTCACTAACCCAAAATCAGTGAAATAAAGCTTCTCCAGAAGCTTTTGGAGATGCTTTTTGTCTGTTTGGATGCAGATGTCTGTCAGGAAGGCATTCAAAGTCAGCTGAGAGAAGACCCACTCAGGTTCCCATGATGCACTTGCCTTACGATGCAGCCAGCCATGCATCAGGAGGAGTGCCCTGATGCACAGCACTAAAGCAGCAGCAGAACCTCCCCTGGGGCCATGAGAGCCCCAGGCCTTGCTAAGTGGCACATGCTCTCCTTGCACAGCTCTTTCCATTAGTCATCTAAAATTGCCCCTTCCTCTTTGCTGCCTTATTTACTTTGCTTGAAATACACATCACAATACATGCCAGTTTTCCTAGGGCTTAAACACAGAACTCTAAAACATTGTAAGCCTGCAAGGAGGCAGTATAACTTAGCAGCATGTGATTTGGTTTTGGTTTTAATCAGTTTACAAATTCTAAACACTGGGATACCCTAATTCATATGGGAATGTTAGTTAATGGAAGGGCATAGCTCCTCCTTTGCTGTACTAAAAATGCCAGTAGAATCAATGAGTGATAGTGTGCACATCCCACTGACACAGGCAGGGATCTGATCCACCCAGTGTGCTTGTCAGAGCTCTCTCTGAGACTAGCTCAATGCCCTCCAGATGGGGAAGCCACAAGTGAGCAGAATGAAATTTTTTTAAGTTGTTTTTGTATTAAACAAGTAATAAAGTTACATGAACTCCAGCCTGCATGATGCCTTTAAATTTGAAATTAGGATGTCATTGTCACCTCCCAGCAGATGGGCAAGGGGTTCATCTTCACAATAAAATTTCCTAGGGAAGCATGCTAGGCAGAACATTTTGGCAGGAAAGCCCCTGTAGAATAATGTCATCCAAATGTGGAGGTATTTCTGGGTGAGAAAGAGTGTGAGTCTCATCAAAGATATTATGGGCACAGTACCTAGATAGAAAATGCAATTGGTTTTGGGTTGTTGCTCTGGCTGACCTCCAAGAGACAGTGCACATGGAGTTGGAAGTACTAATGGAAAGGAGATAGAAAGGTTACTTTGGCATGTAAAATCACTCTTATGAAGTACTCAAATTCAATAAAATAATCCAGAAAAAACCCACTCCAGTAGCTGCAAAGTTTTGCTGAGCTTTGAGTAATTACATACCAACTTATACATCAAAAACTTGTCCATGTCCAGTTGGCAGTGTGCATAGAATCTCATCGTTCTGGCTATAGGAGGGCTACGCAGTGGCTATTGGCCTCTGCAGCAGAGGTTATGACACTTCTCTGCACCAAAGTCCAAGAAATGGGCCCCTCTCTTCACAGGCAGTTATGTGAGTATCTAATTCTATGTTTTGATTAAGAGATTTGAAGGCTAGAAAAGACAGCAGGCAGTAGCTTTGGTGGTTGTGTTTTAAAGAGTGGGACTCTGGCCCAGTTTGGTAGCCAAATATTAAATCCCAAGTAATGAAAGTGCTGTGCTCCAGCAAAGAACAGCAGTTTCGCTCCACACTTGATGCTAGTGACCTCTCTGTAAGGACCTCCTCAGCATGTGTGTGTCATTGTAGCTCAGATCCCTTTACAGATATTGGGCCTAGACTTTCACTGGGAGTCCCTGATCCACACTGCTGAGGAAACTGATGCCTTAGGAATTTAGCTTTTATATATTTCATATATTTGTAATTCTGCAATTCTTTAATGTATAACCCTAAACTCTGTCTAGTGTTAGCTACTGCTTTCTCATTCTGGTCAGATAAAACAACTCCTCTCTAGGCCTGGGAATCAATAACATCTTACCATCTCAGGACCTGAGAAATGCACACAAAAGTGAGTTTGGGGGGAGCAGACTTGGGGTAAATGACTTCGTTATCTGAAGCTATAATTGGAAGATTAACCCCCAAAATGCAAATGGACCAAACTTATAAAAAAATTAAAACCCACAACCCCTCATTCATTTTGGGTGTAGCCCCTGAAGGGTCTTTGCCCTAAATGTACCTGAAGGCCTTTCAATAAATATAACTACTTTTTATTCCATTGACTTTGCCAGGCATCTGTTTATAGGTAGCCCCACAAGGGATTAAAACAAGCTTCAGAAACCATGAAAAAATGTCTGGCCTTGCCTTGCCTTGCCTTGCCTTGCCTTGCCTTGCCTTGCCTTGCCTTGCCTTTGGTGATTTCTCTTCATCCATGCCATGCAAAAAATCATGAAGCTCATCCATGTCTCTGATGCCCATTAGGATCCCACGAAGAAGTGCACAATCCCTCAGCTACAAACAAAACATGGATGCAATGGCTGGCAACTTTACTTCCCTTTTTTTTGTACATATGTCTTCCTTTAAAAATGGTACACACAGTAGAAAGGCACAACACACACTTTTTTTATCTTTTTTTTTTTTCTCCTTTTTTTTCCCATTAGAGTTGGATAGCATAAGCTGTTCAGCAGATGTGTTCAGATGTGTTCAGGAAAAAGTTTGCAACTTTGCTTAACCTAAAATTTAGGAACATGACTGCAAAATTTTAGTGACAATAAATAGTTAACATGAAAATGAACTACACAAATGCAGGAATATGTGTACTTGATTTACAAAACAAGTACACATCTCTTTTTCTACTTCAAGCTGAACACATTCAATTATCAGTGTAATTACAGGGCAATTCTCTCTCTTCCACATCATGCAATTTTATTTTAGATTTGAACAATACACATGTATGGTTTGTCTGGTTTTTAATAGCTACCATATTGCTCCTCCATTCTGTTAGTTGTATAACTTAATTTAAAATTCACCATCTCTGCATGGTTCTCAAGTTTGGGCTTTTTTTGAAGTTTCCTCTTGAAGGGATTTGCTACTTATTGGTAGCAATTGTATTAGTTTAAACTCAGAGCTGTTTTGCAGCTGTTGTTCTTCAAGCAGGTAGGAATTGCCTCCAAAAGCATCTCTATATAAATGAAGTATTTCTTCTTATATTGAGTGCAAGAAGATGGAAATGTGCCTGGCATGACATTACCATTATGTTACATTATTCACAGCTTTATTCCAAAGCAGTGCTTTATTGCATTCGCTCCATTTCTTGCCTTCAAAAGCAGGAAAGGGGGTCTCTGTTCTTCCCAGCTGTGCTGTGAAGATGTCCTCTCTCAGACCCACTTTTTCCCAGATATCAACCCAAAATACCCACCCTCAAATACCATTAAATAAAGTTCATCCAAAGCATCTTACCAGCTTCTCTTGCAAATTTTTCCTGGTGTTACCTTTAATTAAAGCTTGCTGCACTGCAGTTCTGGGCTACTTCTCTCAGTCATGGCTGAAATTATATAATATTTAATTTTCATTATGCAGGGAATCTCCTAGCAAGTGTTAGTAGATGCACACCCACAAAAGAGATTGTCACTCTCACAATCTACTTAGATGGGAATGGTTCTAGCATTACATATGCTTTTGCACAGTGATTTCTTTTCTGGACACAAGATCTTGAAAAAAAGAGACCAACAAATGTTCTCCCATAGCTTCTGTGTTGCTTATCCTTCTGTGCACAAAAGCTGCTCTGTGTTTACATCTTCACTTGATCTCATGTAAATCAGCTGTTATTTCAGGTCGTCTGTCCTAGGTTTATTTGTCTATTTACTGATCAATAGTACTGATGTAACTGAGTCCAGTGCCAATGCCGTGACAGTATCAGCTCGGGAGCTCTGTGGTTACTGATTCTTAGCACTTCACAACATATGAGAAGGCCATTTGTGCGTCTTCCAAACTTTAATAGAAACATAAGTCCTTGGGATCATTTCAATTGTATTGCCAATGGGTGTAATAAGAAGCACAGCGTTTTTCTTAGGTACTTACTACTTTTCCGAACTGTTTAAGATTTTTTTTGATCTTTCATTAATTTAGCTCTAAAAAAGATGCCAAAAAGCATTCTTTGCCATATATTGTGTGTTCAGTGTGACACCCTGATAACTGTCCTTTCTTCATCTATTTTGTTTGTTTCCATGCTTCCCTGGAAAAAGTTAATTTTTCACGAATAACCCATATATACATATTGCACCAGAGAATGAAGTATTGCTCACAGCCATGCCTGAAGTCATTCAGTCAGCCACAGCAAAGAAGTTGAGCAGTGAAATTTATTTCACTTCTGGCGCCACACTAAGAGACATGCTCAAAATACATTTACATGAAATAACATCAGCTTTAACGAATCTACTAAACTATGAGCAATTCTGCATATGCTAGTAGACATTGCCATGGATGATAATAAATAATTATGCACACACAGAACTTACACCAATGCATATATCTGGAACTTAGAAGACTACTGTTTCTTCCTCGGTTATGAGAGGTTTTTGGTTGGTTGCCCAAATTATTTAAAAATGTAGAGGTCAAAGAGAAAAACTGTGCAAAGTGGCAAGACAAATAACTGCATCCCTTCAGAAGGCAGTAAATTATTGCAAGATTTACAATTTGCTCAAAACAGTGCTATTTTAAATCAAATATTAATCTTGAGGTGATAATATCTACCTCATAATGCCAAGTGTCTTTGAAGCTAAGTTCTCCATCTGTCCACCACTTCTTACCTGCTTGGATTTTTGAGTAGTTTGAGACCATTCAACTAGATTTCTCTGGGAAAACCTCTTTTGCATACCAAGTATCTAAACATTCTCAAGGAGATGCTCTCCTGCAGGGTGGATAAGCCTTGGAAGAGTCTGTCCAGCCACATTATCCTAATGTGCCCCATCTGCCACTGAGACATTGTCATGACTTGGGACAGCAAAAAGTCTCTTGTTGAGTGAGCCAGAAGAGAAGGAGCCTGCACTTACACTGTGTTTATGCTGTCTGCCAGAACATTATAAGGACAGAGCAAGATTTAGGAATGTTTCATGGTTTTTCCAGGCTCAGACAAATTCAGGCATAGGCAACAAAATACAAAGCCAAACAAGAAGAGAAACAGTACCCTTGTTTTAAGGACTTGCTTCCTCCTCATGTTCACCAGGAAAACTCCCATACATTTATGTTGGATTACTATGCATAAAATAATATTCCCTGCTTTGTGGAGGATTTTGGAACAAACACATCATTGTTTCCTATTTTAGAGAGTATTAGCAGCAAGCCAAGATGGAGATTCCCAGCACATACCCAAGGCTCTGCTGATTTCATGAGTCCACTTGCATACACACACACTCCCTAAACACCACCCAAACTCAGCCTGTGGTAATCATTAAGAAGAGATACATCTACTCCACAGGCACACTTGCATCTTTCAATGCAAAATACATTAGCAGTTGTAATCTCCAGACATACAAATTATGAGGTGACTTCTACCGGTTCAGAAGCATAAATGTGGGTGACCCATAGGAAACAGTATACAGTCCCATGGCTGACAAAAGAGCAGAATTAATCTTCAAAGTAATTGTATTATTCTCTTAAGGTTTAAGCTACGTGAAAATAATTTCAAAAAAACAAAACATTCAAAAATTACGAAATTTAATATTATTTTGATTGCTTCCTAGAATTCAGTATTGATCCCATGACTGACACCTTTTTCCACAGTCATTCTTGATCCTCAGGAATATTTTGATAAAGGGAATGGGAGCTCTGACTGTAATGTCCAAGATCTACATCTAAAATAGATAATGAAAAAATCAGAATATTATTCACCTATTGCTAGTACAACAATCTATTATTGCAATATTACTCAATGTATTATTATCTGATTACTAGAAATGCTGAAGCTTGGTGCCAAAGTTGCTCAGGAGACAATGGAAAACAGAAATCACTTTGGTTAATATTTTGTATCATCTCTGTTCAGCATAGTCAGGCCTGAATTTGTTCTTCATGGAACCTTTTCTCCTCGGAAATACCTTCAGGTGTTACAATGATGCACTGAAAATTTCTGCAGAGAATTTAGCAACCCTTTTATGTACAAGGAAATTGACAGTTTTATACATCTTATGCAGCCAGTTGTTACAATTAACATTTGTGACTAACTGGAAGTAATCCTCTGAAGATATTAAAAATCAAAGCTTCATTGTCAACAGTGGTTGAACATACGGACAACTAGAATTGGAAGTTTGGTTCAGCGTCAGTCCAAAAAATACCTAGAGTGCCAAGAGACAAGAAGTGATCTAAAGCAGTTATGACTAGGCAGAATGAATTGTCTTAATTATAGATGCCTCTAAAACAAGAAGTCACAAAGAAAAATACAGAATCAAGAAGTGGGCCTTGTGTGGGCAAAACTCTCATTTGTTTCAGCAACTACTTCTTAATATAAACCATTTCCACACATGGACCTCTCTCTCTGCATCTGTGTTTTTAATACCTTGCCATTTGCACTCATGTTCCTTAAGGCAGAGCTCTGTTTTTGGTTACATAAGTAGAAATGCAGTAGCTTTCCTCTGTATTAATATTAGCATAGCGAAGAGCAAAAATTTGACCTAAAACTCTAAAACAGTTTCAGTTTTATATGTATTTTTACTGGTGTATCAGCAAAATTTAATAACTACCCTGCCAGCAGTTTCAAAATTCCCATGGAAAGAACAAGAATACAAAGCCTGTGCTGAAAGGGATTGTTTCCAGCACTGTAACCAATTTCACAGCTGATAACACACACATATACCAGCAGATAAGCAAAGAAAATACATTTGTACGATTAACTACGTCTTTGATGTACTGCATAGAGTTGCAATTTTCTTCTCTTAACTTTAGAGCCACTTAGATGCTTAACAACGTTGTTCCCACATTATTCATCAAATTTCTACTGTCTTACTTTTAGCATGTCTTATATGCAACTAAGAATGTCAGATTGCAGAAAGTCAGAAGTGACATCTGAAAATCCAGGGGGAGACTACACATTTCATATTAAATGTTTTTCTCCTATATTCCTGGCCAGGAGTCTCCCCTAAGTGAAGCAGTGCTGTCATAAGGAAGGTTTTGGTCACCCAGCTCAAAATAAGCAAATTTCCAACACCATGAACGTCTGAATGGTTAATACTGATACAACACAGTAGTACTGAAGTACAGCCTCTCTCCTATGTGGAAAGGCTAGAAGCATTGGGATTGCTCAGGTCTTGGAGTGACCTAACTCTAGCCATCCATCCACTGCTTGAAGGGACTCCACAAGAAACACAGAGACTTTTAATAAGGGTCTATAGTGACAGGACAAGAAGCAATGGATTCAAACCCAAAGAAAGTAAGTTTAGATTAGATATTAAGAAAATGTTCTTTATCATGAGGGGGGCGAGGTGCTGAACAGATTGCTCAGACAAGCTGCGGATGTCCCATCTGAGGAAGTGTTCAAAGTCACATTGGATGGGGCTCTGAATAAACTTGTCTAATGAAAGATGTCTCTGCACATGGCAGGGGGAGGTGGAACTAGATGATCCTTGAGGTCCCTTCTGCCAAACCATTCTATGATTCTATGACAGTCCTAAGGATGGTTAAATTTTTTTCCTTGAATTTCAGGAACATCATGTATAACACTTAATTTTAATTTAAACTTCTAATTTAACTTCAAGTAGCAAATTTTCTATAAAGGTATATAAGGTTATCATAGTCAAGAAAATTGCCTTCAATTTCTATGTATTCTGTTCTGTTAGTTTGCATATATATCCATCAGATAATATAAAACAAAACTGTCAGTCAAAATAAGGAAGCGACAATAAAAAGAAAGTAAACAGCTTTATGGATCTAGTCTAAGAATGTCTTGCAGAGGAAGGGATGAATGTAGCTGAACATACCATTCTGATTTAAGACAGTTATCAAAACGACGACTTTGGAAATTTTCTGATTTTGTATGATCTCCAAATGAGCATTTTCAATGAAGCTGAATTCGCTCATACTGGAAAGAAGCCCAAAGAACAAAAGATCACAAATTTTGTGCTACATCCCATGGTTTATATTTTTTTGATTAAGGATAGTGGTAAATAATATAAAAAGAACTGACAAATGTATTTCTCACAAATAATGTAATTCTCTGAATATACTGTCTGGACTCTGTAGGACAGCTTCCAATGAGAAAAACTAACAATGTTAGCACTAATTTCTGCTGGATTAAACTATGTTTAGGATTTGTTGTCTTTTCAACATTGCATTTTGGAAAATATTCAAACAATGTTTTGGTAACTAAGGCAAATTATTTCTAGTGTGGCGTCAGGTATGCCAGTCAACCAGTTTCTTCCTGATAAAGTCTATTGTGGCCATGGAGGTTAATATGTACAATAACAGTAAAAATACCTGTTAGTGGTTTAAGTTGCAACCAATAGCCCATTGTCAGCTTCCCCATTATTCTTCTGTGCTCACTTGTGGCTGCTCCAGGTCTTCAGCAATGCTTTCCCAGCACACAGTGCTGCTCACCAGCCATGTCCCACTCCAGGGAAATCATTTGCACATTTCTGGAGCACCTTCCTCTTGCGAATTTCCTGTTACTGTGGTCTGCTGTGGTCTGCTAAACAGGAAGATATTAAATAGGCCTATATTGATGATCCAATTGAAGCTACTTTAATAATCACCTCATGACCGACATTCTTAAGTGTATATCATGCAAGAAGTATGCCAGATAAATGATTTTATGATTAAGCAGAACATGGGAATGGTTAGGACAAAGTCCTGAGAAGCCCTAGATTTTCCTGAATTTAGGCCAAGTCAGATTTTTTGTCCATGACAGACAATGCAATATATGCAAAAATAGCTTGTCTTTTATTGAATTATCTCTGTTCACTCCTTCTGTTCTAAACAGTTTTACAAAGTTTAAAAAAAAAAAAAAAAAAAAAAGGTGGAAGGACCATTATCCCTTTCTTCAGGGTGAAGTAAAGTTCACTGTCCACGATTTCTGCAAATCTTTCCATTTAATGTAATCAATGATACAGACACTGAGAGGTATATTTGATTCTGGAAATGAAAGAGTGAAACATATAATTAGCTGCCTCAGATAGCAGTTTCAGCAGATGGGTAGGAGAGCAACGCTTCTAATGGACCTTTTTTTGACCCAAGGGAGGTTGTCAATTGCTTTTGCTGACTGCATGCAAAATTGAGGACATCTGGGAGATGAGGCCTTAACAAATGTGTTTATACAGTTTGTCAAACAAGCACATTCATGAGCAACACTACTTTTTTGATTATTCCCAGAAAATAATCAAAAAGTTCACTAATTGCTTTAAGCCACCTCTCATGATCTGCCAAAGACATACAGGTGTATGAAATCTTCCTTTGATTCTCAAATAAATGCTGCATACCATCTTCTGTGACAACGTATAGACCTTTAGCTGTCACCTTCTCCTTTGCTATTCTCTGTGCTCTTTTCCCTCCTCTCTTTGTTCAGTTATGCTACTATTATTCATAGGATCCCTTGTCATTTCACAGATGCATTTTGAAAGTTCCTTACATTTTCTCTATCTTACTTTTAATTCTTGTCTTAACATTTTCCCAGGATCCAAGCAACATTTTATGCCTGTAAGCACTCTGAATTCTCTTTCATTTTACAAATCACAGTAAAACTTCCATCTTTGTTTCGATGGAATTAGGAAAAAAATGCAGATTTTGAATTCCCTGAGAATCCAAAATGTAAAAATAATAAAACTAAAATTGTTTCTGAAAATGTATTTTCTATTTAATTTCAAAATCAATTATTGATTCAGATTATTTTGTGAGTGTCCTATCACTTACTTTATTTCACTTTAATTTATGCTTATCATATTGTAACAGAATAGTATTATTTTTTTTTAAATTTTGTTTTAAAGTACACTAAGGGCAGCTGTTACATAATATTGACTGAACCATCTTATCTCTAGATCAAAGTCTCTCCAGTTCATGCAGTAATAGTAAATTTTGACACTGATATTTTGATATATAGAGCAAGAAGATAAGCATCTAGTGCACTAACAGGAGAAACAGCTGGCTTCAATATCTTTGAATACTTTTTTCCAAGACACCAAAAACTAACACAGCAACATCTGTAGACGGAGCGTGCCTGTAATACTCTGCTTTCTAGGTTATAATATCCAGCACATCATCACTACAGCTGATCACAAACTACTTCAGGTTCAACAATTATTTCAGAGTACGGGCTTCAGCTGCATTTAAGATGCTGACATCTGCTAAAGTAAATCCAATAGGATTGAGATAAAAGAGCAAAATTTATCTTATTAATTACTTTTTAAAATTATTAATGCAGTTAGCTATATATCAGTGTTCCTTTGTCATGCTTCTACAAAACCATTTGTTGGAAACTAAAGTCAAAGACAGAAAGATTTTAATAGAAGTAAGGCAATTGTGTGAATCATTTCTTATTGTCTTGCAAGATAAATTTTGCTTTACTGATCCTTTAGGTTAATTCACACTGATTTTGAATCTTAAAACTTTGTTATCCATGCATTTGAGCATTTCTTTTTGGAAACAGAAAAAGTGTTCTCTCACCTCGAGGTAAATGAAACACAGCTGTGGGAAGTTGACCCTGGCTGGACACTAGTCCCCACCAAAGCCTCTCTGTCACTCCTCAGTTGGACAGGCAACAACAGAATATAGTGAGGAGACAGAGACGACAGAATACAACAAAAGACTCATGAATTGAGGTAAGGATGTTCACCAATTACTGTCATGGGCAAAACTGACTTGACTAAGGGAAATTATCAATCAGACCAGAATAGGACAATGAAAAATAAAAGCAAACCTTAAAATGCCTTCCTCAAGCCCTCCCTACTTCCTGGGCTCAACTTCAGTACCAAATTATCTCCCTCCTCCTCACCATCAGTGCAGAGGAATGAGGGTTGTGGGTTGTGGCCTGCTCAACACACATCGTCTCTGCCTCCCTTTTCTTCGTAGGAGGAACCCCACACTCTTCCACTGCTCCAGTATGAGTCTTAGGCTGCAATGCAAGATGTAACCAGAAGTATGTATTCTATCACTATCTGTTGAAACTGGATGGAGCAGTGTTCCTTATCTCTTCCATGACCCATCCCCCATAACTCTGGGGGATATCTTCTGTTAATGGGCCAGCTGTTAAAACTAGGTGGGAGAGTTTTCTTTATTCTTTCCACAACCCATCCTCTGTCCAGGGAGGTATCTTCTGTAATGGGCCATTGAGTTTCACTACATGACTGATAATATTACACTATCCTATTGTGAGATGCTAGGGGGAGGAGCCAAGTATTTCCTACCTGGGTAAAATCTGAGATTTCAACATCAGAGCAGGCTTTTTCCACATTCCCAGAGGAAGATCAGGCCTATCTTCATCACCACTGGACCTTCAGAGGAAAACTGCACCCTTCTCCAGGATCATTGTTTCAACAGAACCACATCTGTCACTCCAGGAGTACTGCAGTCACCATTTAATTGGACTGCTGCCAACACCTTGACTGACAGGGGTCAGGTTGTATTCTGAGTCTGTCAGTGTTTTGGTTTTTGTATTAACATCTTTTTATTTTAATTTTCCTAGTGAAGAACTGTCATTCCTATTCCCATATCTTTGCCTGAGAGCTCCTTAATTTCAAAATTATAATAATTTGGAGGGAAGGATTTACATTTTCCATTTCAAGAGAGGTTCCCTTAGCAGATATCTGTCTTTTAAACCAAGACAATCCCTTTCATGGAGTACAGTCCTTCAGGATCTGATTGCTCTAGCAAGGGTACCCCATGGGGTCACAAGTTCTGCCAACAAATTTGCTATGTAGTCTGGTCTCTCTCCAGTGAGTACAGGTCCTTCTGTCCCCCAGCACAGGCTTCCCATGGGGTCACAGTCTGCTTCAAGGGCATCCACCTGCTCTGGTGTGGGGTGCTGCACAGGCTGCAGGTGGATCTCTGCTCCACTGTGGTCCTCCGTGGGCTGCAGGGGCACAACTGCTTCACTGTGATCTGCACCAGGGGCTGCAGGAGTCTGAATCTCAGCTCTGGCACATGGAGCACCTTCCTGTCCTTCTTCACTGGCCATGGTTTTCCTTTACATACTGTGACTCCTTTCTTCTCTAGCTTAAATCCGATCCTGCACAGTAATTTCCCCTGCTTTTTAAATACATTATCCCAGAGGCTCTACCACCATCACTGGTGGTCTCAGCCTTGTCAGTGGCAGGTCCATCTTGGAGCCTGCTGGCATGGGCTTGGTTGAGACAATTACATGGGAGAAGCTTCTGATAGCATCTCACAGAAACCACCCCTGTAACCATAACCCCCATACTACCAAAAACTTGCCACACAAGCCCAAAGAAATGACATACATAAGAACCAGATATGCATCATAGTTAGAATTTAAGTATAGAAGTATTTCTCTTTAATTATGCCTTCATACTTGAGTCATATATTCAGTGTTTCAACTGAAAGTACCTCACATGTACAATTTATTGAAAAGGTTTGCCCAAACACAACAAAAGAAAAGCATGTTGTGTCATGGCTTCAGCTAGGAGTTCGCAAAGGGAATATAAGGTATTTTTCCATCTAGCACATGCTGCAGTAATTTTTTTCTAATAAAGAAGGTTGTTTTTTCCACTTGGCTTTAAGACTGGTCACAAGTAGGAAAGTGTGGACTGGCACTTTTTAAGTAGGACAAAGAATATCCTTCTCCTTTTTTTCTGCTTGCTGTTAGATTTTGATTATAGGCCACCATTTCAGATTCAGAGGGAACCATCAGAGTAATTTGTCAAGGATATTATCCATGTCTTACTTTTCTACAGGGTCTTCAAACTGCCATGTTTATGTCAAAGCCCTCCAAACTCTGAACCTCAGGCCAGGCATGACCACCATCTCATACAACACAAACTGCATGCCAAAATCTTCCAGGACTGAGAAATGAAAGACATGTATCACACAGTTCTGAAAAGAGGGAAACAAAGAGCACCTGAGATATGTCAAAGGCCATCTGAGGTCCCACTACTCCACTAGGAGACATGTCTGGGTGCATTTGAAGCTACGTCTTGAGATAAATCTGGTGTCTTTAGGATCTTGACTGTTTATTGTCTTGTTTTTCACAGGGAATTTGGCCACAAATCATCAGGCAGAGCAGCTGCACTTGCTGCTCAGACTATGCAGTTTGTGACACACAGATAGGTCTCTCTGCTATATAGTCTCAGTTTCCAAGGTCTCTTGGTGTTTTTTCAAGAGACATTATAATCAGAGAGAGTTTGATGTCAGTGATTTCCTCCTGTGTTTTTAAATTCTCGTTTCTGTGAGTATGGAAGCCCTCATGCCGATGTCATCCTGATTTCAAAGCTGCACCAGGATATTTGCATGCATTTCTCTGCCTAACCTAGATAGCTACATTAGACTGTGAATTTCAGCAACAATTGCTGTCTGTCACTCAGAAAAACACTCAGACTTTGCTGCCTCTCCTTTCTCAAGTCACTAATGCTTGGATGCCCCCTGCATCCCATTCTGCTCTCACATGTGTCCAGGGAAATTTGCACAGGTGTGTTTTGAGGATGTGTTGTGAGAGGAGAGAAAGGTGTCCTATCAAAACAAAAGAACAGGAAAAAAAGGACAGAATTCAGACAAACACTACAACAGGTATGACACCCATTCAAAAAAACCTCAAACCAAAACAACCAAACAAGCAAAGAAAACCAAAACCAACCCAAAGCCACAACAACCAGAAAAAAAAACCAACCAAAAATGTCTCCTGGAATTTAATCTGGAAGTGCTTGTCACCTGCCCAAGCTTTAAAAGGAAAAAGCTGTTCTTCCCGGTGAGTCACTGAACAGGTCAGAATGAATATCTAAACAAGCTGAAGCCCTCGAGGTGACAAACTATTCAAAACTTTAAATACATCCTATAAACCTGTGTCCCAGATCACATCTATGTCCATTTGTGTATGGCCAGTAGAGACAGGACATTTGCAGCTGAAATGAAGGCTGTGAGTGGATATGAATTGTGCAGCTGAACACACAGGGCTGTCTGGGGAATCTGCACAGGCAAGCTATGGTATTGCATTTGGGGTAAAAGACAGGCTTTTGGCAAAGCTTTGTCCTGGGAAATGACCAGTAATATTCTTTAGAATGGGCAAGGGGGAGAGATTTTATTTTTATGAGATATGTATTTAGTTATTTTTTAAAATGTACTATTTCAAGCAGAACAACAGTGTAATAGTAAGTGAAACATTTGGTAAACATAGTAATTTAAATAATACAATGGATTTACTAACTTATATATGTAAGGGACATTTAAGCAAAATATTCTGTATTAAGATTCCCTTCTGATATGATTATAGAAAGCACCATAGTAAAAGTGAGTTAATCCAAGTTTTTTCCTCTGTAAAGAATAACAGATTTTTTTACATATTACTCTGCATCATAGACATATATCTTGTGAACAGTGTGCCAGAATGAACAGGCCAGAGTAACGTCATGTCAGCAAAGTATCTCTTAACTACTGAGTAATGTCTGAGCCTGTTGTTGTGTGTCTTATCTTACCTTTCTATTGTTTTTACTTCATGGAATTTCACTGGCTAGCATTTCTTTCCCTTGATATATTTGCATATAATTATCCTTTGTAGTTTCTTCCCTGTGGTTTGTGGCACCAGCTACAGCTAGAATATTTTTTCTTTTGGATGTCATAAGCCATAAAGACTGGTTCCTCTTTTAAGCATTTGCAGATTTTCTTGGGCTCATTTTTTCAAAAAATCCTGCTACATTATATGAAGATATACAGAAATACAATTATTTTACCTAGGCAAATTTTTGCTAAATAAGGCATTTATCTTTTACTTTTAAAACACCCTTATAATTATAAAACAAGTGGAAGTTGAAAATCGGGATTCACTTTAATCTAAAAATTATTTAATACTTGACAACTAGATTCCAGCTACAACTAGATTCTCACTATTTTTTGTCCTTCAATGATATCTTGAAAACATATCATTGTTGAAAACATAAAAATTGTTGAAAACAACTGCAGAAACCAATATCAATAGCATGTAGAAAGGATATGGACAGTGATATTTGGGCTATGTAGTACTTTTATGTAAGATTCCCCTTTGTTCCTGCTGAGCAACAACTGAAGTTTAATTCTAAATGGTCTTGCTATTGCTTTGAAGAATGGAGCATTTATTGAGCTATGGCAAAGAGAAATGTGACGGAGGGAACTGTACTGTGTAGCTGTTTGTATGTGATGAGATGGCAAATCTCTATGAGAAGAGCTATTAGTTATAGCAACACTCTCTCTGGGCTGGTAAATCAGTCTATGTGACCAGCAGTGGTCCTGCAACATATGGAGTTTGTCCATGAAATATCTCAATAGAAAATACTAATAGGGCCTCCTTGTTCCAGGGAACAAGGACTCTTTTGCTAAGTAGAGAGACTGACAGCTGAGACACTGGAAGTCCTGGCATTAACGGGATGGAGAACTACAAATGGTAAAGTTACTTATTTTCGTAGCAAGAATTTGGCCAGAGGCTGTTAGAGCCAAAACTCCTCCGATATGTCAAGTCCATGGAAACTACCAACCCAAAATACCTCCCTGATCCCAAGAACCCCAGAGGCTCTGTTACGGTGTTAGGTGCTGTTGGTCTTTCTCCTTTGGCGACAGAAACTGCATCTGTCTGGCATGTTGGTCTGTGAGCTGGTGTGCTGCAGCTGCCAATAAGGCTATGGCTACACTACATTACCACCATCTGCTTGTTGGATCCAAGTGCTGCTTCTCACTGAGTATAAAAATTCTAAAGTCTTCGGGACTGTACCCAAATCTTTAACTTTACAAGCTGGACACACACTATTTTAAGTGGCAAACTTTTTAACCATTTGGGACTTGGAGGCATTTCTGAAGTAGCAGTGAAACAGCCTTAGCCTCAGATGTCTCTTAAGAATTGCCAATAGTTGTATAACTACTCTACTCTATCTATTCTATTACAGATTTGTCTCCTATTCCGTTACATGTTTCTTTCATCCTATGATTACTGTAAAATCCACATTGCATTTGCTTGCTTCTATGAAGAGTATAAACTCTGCAAATACATTCTTCCCAACAAGGTTTGCAATGGTTTAGTAATGATTTAGGCACTTCACCAAAGAAGAAACTCTTTGCAATGTATAGCTTCTCTAAGATCCTGCACAGCCTATGAATTCTCTAGGATCCCTTGTCAGAACACAACAACTAAACACTCCAACTAAAACAAGCAAAGCTATTATTATTCCTCCCAGAATCTCCACAATAATCACAGGCCCAGTCAACAGTAGGTAGTGAATAAGCCAAAATTTTAATTTTGTAATTCCAGTTTTTGTTAGATGCTGTTTGACAAAAGCAAACAAACAAGCAAATAAACCTTTCAAATTTTCAACTTAAAAGCCTGTTTTGCAATTACTATCAAGATTGTCACAGAAAGATTTGCTGGCAAGAAATTTCCATGATATAATACAAGCTGAAGTGAGCCCAAACAACTTGGATTTTTGCGGAAATTTAATGCCATGTTAAAATCAAAGGTTACTGTTCTGGCATTTGTACTGCCTATACACAGGCAATTGCAGTTTAGTTATAATATTTAACAATTGTAGCTTGAGCTTCTAAATGAAGGAAAAAAAAGATTGCATGTTTGTGCTCTGGCAAACACTGACAGGCATTATAAAGGGCTGATCTCAAGGTCATTTCAGTAAATTACTGTGGTTAGAGCTTGAATCAGGAGATGGGAAGACAAGGCGTACCAGTATTCAGTAGAGCATTCTAAACCTAAATATGTTCCCCCACAAGAAAAGATTTTAAACATAGAGCTCTAAATACATGGAATGTTATCAGAGAGAAAAAACAAATGCAATAAACAGTAAATTTTAAAAACTGATGGTCTAGGTAGTATGACAACCATGATGCAGCACACACCTTGGATAGCTTAGAACCCAGGTTACAGCATCAGCTGAGGCAGCTGGCTCTAATACCTCCATAGGCTGTTGTCTGGGTTTACAGCACTCTAGCTCCTGGCCATGCTGATCTCCTCATTCCAAGGCAGTTTCCAGATATCTTAACCATCGAGCATTTTCTCTATCTCTATATTGCCACTGTTTCCACTGACTCTTCATTACAGCTCCAGGGGTAATGAAGAAGGTAATATTTTACTGTCAGTAGCACTCCTAAAATTATTTTATAATTTATTTATTCATTTATGTGTTTCTGGTCCTGGATATCAATGTTTTCTTTTTTTCATCAACCAATCAGCACATCAATTTGACAACACTGCCTCATGGTCCTGCATAGTAAGTAAAGATTTGGCCTATCCAAATATCTCTCCTTGCCTGCCAGCAGATTTTTTTTCTCCAGCTCTTTTCTGCAGTGGGTGCCTTGCCGACATTTATCTTGAAGTGGACTGACTTTCTAATGAAAAATGCTTATCTTCTCCTCTATTTCCTTAAAAATTTTCTTCTGTTAGACCTTAGTCTTCCACTGTTAAAATAAGAATCACATCCATTACCCCAGAACTGCCTCTGAACAAACACACATTCATTTACAAAATCTAGGGTGCATCAAACAAAGATTCCCTAAGTCATAAGAGTGGTGGAAGCAGACAACTTTCAGTTTTGCATGCAGGCTTTTTTGAAGTTCCCATTCTGGAGACAGTGGAAGGGAGAATATTCAACAAAATGTGACCCAGATTTCATAAATAGTAGTTCTTTACCAATATGTGTCATTTCAGAGTCCAGGACACACACCTTGGACAGGTGAAGAAAAAGCAAGCTTGAAGAATCTCTCCTTTAAAAAGAACTCATTATTTTTGCTTTTTTAAAGTATCAGCTAGCTTTTCTTACACATACGTGTGGCTGAAAGGTCCTCATAACTTGTAGCTTTTCTGTGGTTTTCCTGTTTCCTATGTTTTTTTCATACATGTAAGAGGATGAATTCTTGAGGAAGTAACATGGAGGCATGATTCCTTGGAATGCTATTGCAAGCTAACAAAATGAAGGGGGAGACATATGACAGGAGACTGCAGCAGAAAAGGGTCAGTCTTGCACTGGCCTGTTTGTGGAATTACCCTCCATGGAATTAAGAAATTTTCCTCTGTCTTCCTCTTAGTTCTCTGCCTGATGTTGCCCATCACCTTTGTGCGCATGTGTGTGTACCTCCGAGAGGATTTTCTGTTTTCCTTCTCCCACCCCTGCCAGTAATTACCAACACAGAGTACCGGGGAATGAAGAAGGAGGGAGAGCTCTAAGAGGCCTACCAGCAATTCAATAGGGCTTTGATTTAACAGCTCCGAGTCCTTTGAAAACATTTTGCCAAGAAAAGCTTGCCATCAACACGTATAATCTCTTATCAGGGGCCATTGAAAGCCTGGGCTCCGAGGTTAATTCTTCCATCGCAATGAGTTTCAATCAGTTCAAAACTCACATCGAGATGAAAGCTACGAAGCCTTCTCGCCCGGTTTGTCCCGCAAAACCCACTGAGATCAACCGACTGGGGAGGATTAGGGCATGCTCATCTGCTGGCTCTCCAGCAGGACGGGCAGGCTCAAAAGAAAAACAATAATTAGGGATAATTGCTTGTGTCCAAACACAGGCATTAAAGCCCCTTTCCCCTTTGGTACTTTGTGAGCTGGAATGAAAAAGACACCCCCTGTTTTGACAGCTGGGCAGGCGAACAGAGCTGGTGACAGATGAAGCGAGACGCCCCCGGGCCCCCGCGGCGCGGTGGGGCGGGGCGGGCCGGAGAGGCCGGCGGCCCCGCCTCAGG
>JAODKT010001744.1:24763925-24777807 GCA_027576195.1 Cossypha heuglini
TCTTCTTCTTCTTCTTCTTCTTCTTCTTCTTCTTCTTCTTCTTCTTCTTCTTCTTACTATATCTAAACAGGCATTCGGAGATTGAAGTGAGCAACTTCAGTGGTTTTGCAGGTTTTATGGTTTCTCATGGATTTGGTATTTTAATTGTCGCTCCTCTCACTGTAGAGATGCGATTATAATTAAATGAAGTCAAGAAGCCAGTGAGAGACAATCACAGGCAGGACTGTCTCTTTCGTTGAGAAATAATAAAGGAAAACATTGCAAATGCAGTGTTAGAGTCCCAGCAGCAGTTTAACTCTTGCTCACCTGTGCTTTTACCATACAGACATTATTAGTAAAAATTTCTCATAGTAAAATGGCTATTTTTCATCTGAGGTCTCTATACATGTTATTTCATGATTTTCTGCTGTGTGCATTCTTTGTTTGGAGTTAATAAAATTTACAAACTGCATTTAAAAATAGTCCCTTGCTGAGAATAAGTTTTGTGTTCTCAGAATAAAATCTGCTATTAAATAACATCTCTCCTCCAGATGCACTGTTCAGAAACAGTGCATAAGGCAACTACTCTTTTACAAAAACATGGGCAAGAGGAGAACCCCCCAGCCCTTTCCCGATAACTCTACCACAAATGATCAAGACATTTAGAAATCTTAACGATACAAATGTATTCTTGTCATTGGTTGGGGTGTTTTTGTTTTTGTTGTGTTATTGTTTTTGTCTGTTTGTTTTGTTTTGTTTTTTAATACAAATCTCAGTAACGCTGTTCTTCCACCACATTTTGCCACATTTCAGTTTTTGTTCTATTTCTTAGCTCAACCCAGCCCTCCCTTCTCTAGCTGAAAATGTTTCTCTTCTCTTAAGATCTTCAAACCACACCTTTTTTCTTTCTACACACCTTTAGGACCCTCTCTGCCATTCCTGAGAGCCACTTGTTATTAGGAGACATCATTTCAGGGCTATGGCTTCAGCCTTGACTGCAGTCTGTATGTCTCCAGTGTGACATACTGAGGATTCAAGGGGCACATTGTATGAAGGTCCACATCAGGAGGAGTTAAGCCAAATAACACTGAAGTTTGAACTATATAATTTCCTTATTTCTAAAATATTTATTGAAGGCAACATTTCATTAATTGGAGTAAGAGAGGACATCTCTATTAATGTAAGTGGTGTACCACAATTTATAGCAATTACAGACCAGTGTCATAGTCAAATGTCAACTTAACAGGCAGACATTTCAGCAAAGAAGAAAGCCTGTTATAGGGTCAGAGAGGAAGGGAAAAGAGCTAGAATTAGGGGGTTTTTAGAAATCTAAAATAAGAGGCAGCTCTGATTGCATTTGTGATTTTGCCATTTCTTATTTTATCCTTGTGGTTTACCAGTTCCTCACTAAACAATAATAGACATTCCTTCATAATTTGATATTTAGCCCTTAAAACAATTCAACATGTTCTAGACCTAAGTTAATTAAGGCCCCACCTTAAATCAAATGCTCGTGTGTAACAAGCCCAAGTCCAGTGTGGGACAATTTCTCTACTGCTTTGCAACACTGGTGTGGTGTGTTTGCCCACGTAACATGGGGCAATTCCTGGGCTCTTTGCAGACAGTCCCTGCAGATCTGGGCCTTTCCTTTTGTTAGGCACTTGCCATATGATCCTTGTGGAGAACTGGAAAGAGCAGCCTTGTAACAACATTATTTCAGGAGGATAATAAGTAGCCATCATAAATTCCTTTTTTAATAGTTTATTGCCGGTTGTAGTCTATTGACAGTGCCTGCTTTATAGCATGGAGGAAAACAGTTCCTTGTTGGCACTAGTCACTAAAACTGTTTGATAGCTCTGGCCCTTTTTAGTGCCTTTAGAGAAAACCTAGTGGCTCATGAAATGAATCATAAATAGCTGAGCTGAAGTTGAACAAAAGACAGAAAGAGGGAGGAAAAACCAGTCTTGCACTTACTGAAATATGTTTATTTTGGACAATAATCTATTAACTAGTTTAACAAAGATACTTTAAGGCTCAATCTTGCTGTCTTAGCTGGAAGGAAAAAATAAATTCCATGATGATTGTATCTTGGGTCTTTATAAGGAGACTGTTTAGCAAATATAGCTTTTCTTCTAGCTCTGAAATAATACATACAGAACTCTTATATCCCAGACTTCACCTTTTTGAAAGAAGAAGCAACACATACGAATGCTTAGAATTGTCTTACCATCACTGTCCTGTTGTGTAACACTGAACAATTAATGCAATCTCTTGGGGTAGTATACAATAGTATTTAGAGAGGGCTGAGAAAGAGCTGAATGCCCACTGGGTCTCACAAAATTCTGACTAGGCAGCTGTGTAACATCTCTAGAAATTTACATACCTACTACAAATCATTTTACTCTAAGCCCTAAGACCATCACTCTTACATAAATTTGTTGAAAATCCAGAAACTCGAGTGTCCAGGTCAATACTAGGCTTCACTGGATGTGTAGGAGGACTTGCCAGCTTTAAGGGCACCACTGTGTAAATTTGCTAAAGGTTACTACCCAGTCTTTTTCTTTTCCTCTTCAAGGGCTGATGAATGCAATCCTGAGACTTCTGTTTCATACTGAAATATTAATCTAAATTATTGTCAGTTTTGTCCCTAACCAGCACTTTCCTATGTGACCTATGTGAACAGGGGAATTCTAAGCTCATCTCGGAGACACCAGAAAGACCTGAATTTGGGCCTAATATATTTTGGATGAAGTGTGTTGCCAGATGCCAGCATGAAATACAGGACTGAATTATGGAGCCCATTATATATGTAACAGTGTGACAGAAGTTAGACACCTGAGTTCAATGTCTTTCTAGTCTCAGAGGCTGAAAATTTTTAAATGAAATCTGTGTTTCCCATTTGTCATGAGAATATCTAAGCCATTGCCCTTTTTAATGTGACCTGCACTGCCAGTGCAAGGGGAGTACAGCTCTGGATCCTTTATTTTCAGGCATTCAGTTATGCTTCTGGTACCTGCTTCCTGTTCTGCTAATACTTCTAATTTAATGCTTTTGGATTAATATCTTAGAAGAGGACTCAAAGCCCCAGAACTTCCATGCCTTCCACGTGATGCTACTCATGAGGGTGGAGCAGAGCTTATGCACTGTGTTAATCTACATTCTTCACTCCACATAGCTAGAATACAGAATGTCAGTGCTTTATGGATAAGGCAGATGCAGGTTTGAGCCACCAGTCACTGTGCTAAGGAAATGAAGATATCCTTCCTACTTCCAGAGAAAATTCTGTAATCTGTTTCTTTAGAATTTTTTTTGTTTTGTTTTTTTACTATATAGCTAATGACAACATTTTCTTCACCTGAGGTAACTTCATACTCTGTGTATGTACAATATGATCTAAAGGAGGTATTAGGCCATATTGTCTATGCAGGTGAAGACAGCTTCCTACAGATATATCCATCAGGTGCTTAGACAGCAAAAGGCTGGAAAGCATTTCCCCTGTCCCTAGAATTCTTTGCAATCTCCTTCTGTGCTCCCATATTGTAACTGCTTAGGTCTTCGTCTTATTCCTCTTATTAGGTGCACATAAACTGTAGAGGAAACCTGGACTATTTAGGCTGAATTTCAGATTTCAGTCCAGACAGACTAGTGTCCCCCTTGTTTCTGTCAGCTTTCATTCTTTATTGTGTTGCAGTCTCATGATTTTATGGGGTGAGAATCTGTGATTTTTATTTCCCCCAAGTAGGCTGCACATTGCTATGTATCCCTGCATTGCTCACTTCAGGATTAGATTTCTCTTGAATCCTCTTTCTGGACACTTGTACTGAACATCATATATTTCAATCTCCTTCTCCACCAGAAACCTTTGTGCTTATTCTTTATGACTGGCAATGGTTCTCAGTTTTGTCCTAGGGCCAACAGGTAGCATTGGCCTAGTCTGAAGACTTGAAATTTTGTCCCAGCTTCTCTCCTCATGTCACCTTTTGAGTGTTGGCATTGGCTGAGGAAGAAGACATCTTTGGGTTTAGTGCAAGGAGAGAGAGTGCCTTTCTTTAAAAACTTTTAGTGAAGAACCATGATGGCAGAAATTGCCCTTGTGGTGTGCCCTATGGTAGACTTCTCTGAAAGCTGTACGGGGGCTGATATGTTACAGAATGTGTTGGAAACCTGAGCAGTGCCTAAGGAAATCCAAGCAGACGTTGATAATGAATATCAGATCACTCCTTCATATCTGGCACTTACTCTTTTTTTATTCCCTATATGCTTTTAAGACCTAAGGCCATTAATAAATTAAATAAATATTGCAGTAATCCTGTCTGTTTCTTGTCAGCAATCTGAAACTGCAGATGAAAGATACGATGAATGCCAAAATGACTATGCAATGCATATTTGGCTTGGTTTTGCTGTGCCAAGAACAAGGCTCGTATGAATGAATCACTGCAGTCACACATAGCACCAGTGAAACCAACAGGGCAGCTATTTGCATGCAACAGATCAGAGGGTGAGGGCCACAAGTCCTGATTTGCACACAGTTACACACAAGTAACTTTGCACTGGTGAATGGTTTCCTTTATTTTTATTACCTCTGCAGCAGAGAGAATTGTCTTCCTTATTTCATGCATGTTGTAAATGCAAAGTTGCTTGTTATCTTTCAGCACTGGCAGGATCCTCGCTCCCAGCAATAAATTAAACAAATAATTTATTGTGTTTCTTTTTAAGAATTCCAGTCACCTGTGAGAATCTGGTGTAACAGATTTAAAAGTAACTAACATTTATTAGTGTGTTCTACCTTTCTTTTACTTGGGTTTCAAAGTCCACTTGCTAGACAGAATCAGCAAATGCCTTTTTTTCCACTGTCACAGGATCCCTACAATTTTTAGAACTCCACAGAAAAGCCTGTGCATGGAGAATGAGTACAGTTTTGTTTGTTTGTTTGTATTGTTGTCAGTGGCTTTGTTTGCTTTGTTTTTTCCTGTTTTATTTTTCCTGTGAGATAGTTTACATATCCTGCCACAATATCTTGTCTTTATAGATGGTTCATTTACTTTTTCATTTGATATAATGTCTTAATTGTTCTCTGTCCAGCTTTTCCTCCTCTCACTGGGACACAGTAGGGCAAGGAAATGCTGTGCAATACTGACACCTGCCAATATCTGTCTGAAGAGCACTAAACAACTTTCCAGTGCTTCCTCATGACCTGACCCTTCTGTAGGGACAAAAATTCTCTCACCTTAATCAACAGTTTAAGAAGACAGGCAGAAATGTTAGACTCTTCTACTCTTTTCTCCTTTTTTTCCCCCTTCAACTGGGGAAAATAAGTGCAAGGAAGTCTTCCAAACCAGAGAGAAATTTAGAATCATAGAAGCTAAATACATATGTACCCAATCATTTTAGTGATATATTACTTTGTCTAATCATTAACTTAAAATGCCAAATAAGAATTTGTAATCCACAGTAAATCATTTAGTAAGAATGATTTAAATGTACTTCTGGCTAATGTAAAACAGTCTAGTTTCCACACTCTGTTGGCTGCCAAACATTGTTTAAGAAAGAGGGGGGTGTGTGATCCAAGTTGACATAAGTTATAGCAGATATAATGCTCCAATATAGTGGTGGTTTGCAGATTATTGGGTTTAAGAGATAGGAAGAATATGACATATAAAGTACTATGAAGATTGCCAGGCTTATTTTGTGCCTTAATTAGGATGCTTTGCAACTCTATGTTTAATTCTTCTCAAAGCCTGCTTGAAAATGCCTTTATGACTATCTTATCTGCTATGGCATTGGAAAAGTGAAATGCTGGTTGATTTACTAACACAACAGAAAAATAAAGAGACTACTATTATGATAGATACACAATGTTGCTCTTTTCTTTGCGACGGTGGAGGAGTTAATGTTTAAAAAACAGTTGAACCAAGCATACTCTGTGCTGAAGTTCAGAGGGAAACAAGGAGCAATGAGAGGTGACATGTCAAGTGGATGTGTGGCTGAGGAGGGAGACAGGGTATGGCCTTGGGTTTAAAGAACAATAGTATGTGACACACAGTAAACAGTAGTAAACGGTGAGGGGAAGGAAGACATCCTCCACATTCACAAGTTTTTTAGTTTAGATTTTTATTTGAAAGTAAAGGAGAAACTGTGGATATGTAAATGCTGATTAAAATGTAGAGAACAGTCCCTTCTGTGAAGTGCTTGCTATTCACTATCTTGTAAAATATACATTCCTTCTGCTGTCGCAATCATAATCTCCTGGAAAACGAGACACTTTTGGATTGACGGGCATTTTCTATTTTGTATATTTTCATAGACTAAGATTATATTTGCACCATACTGATGCAAAAAGCTGGGGGGAGATCTGTTTAATAGCCCCTGCAACATGATGCAACACAGCCAAAAAATTCTGTGACACTTTTTGTAGTCCAGCTGTAGCATCATGGGTGAACTCTTTGAATATTTACTTAGCTTTTCAAACAGTTTGTTCATCCCTCCATGCTGTTCCCTCTACAAGATTTCCTGAGTACCTGAGGAAACCAGCTCTAGCCTTGCTGGAACTTCTCCCTCTTATAATACTGTCACAGAGGCCAGCAATCTGGACAAGATACTTATGATCTCAGATCCCTTCAATGCATTTGAAAACGTCTACCTCGTGGTGGCTGTCTGCAAATCACCCTGTCACAACTTCCTTTTGTGAAGTTTGAGAGCACGTTCCCAGCAGAGGAATGAAACAGAAACCAGCTCATTCTGCAGTCACTATACAGTTCCTGCAGACATTCCCCCTGTGCCACCCACTCCAACGCTCTTTTTAAAAGTACATCACAGTTAAATGGGTGTAACGCCTCTGAACACTGTGCAGAGAACAGCCTTTGCACGCTCAAGTGTTAATACAACAGAATCAGTGGGTTTACAGAAAAGCAGATTTTAACAACATTGAGAACAGTGCATATGAGAGTATGGAAAGCAAGGCTGTTCCTTAGGAAGTTAAAAATACCCATTTCATTAATATATTATATAGCTCAAATGGCCACAAGTGACCAATAACTTTTAAATTAATATTTTTTTGAGTACCAAGCTATATGACCTTGAAGCTATGTATTTTTAGAGTGCTATTGAGCATTTTCTGGCAGTTTTGCTGCTTGTAGCAGAGGTACTCAAAACGCAAATGCATCTGAAATTAGTGTTAGGAGGCGGACAACAAAGAGGGAAGGAGGCTTGCTAGTATTTGTTCAAGGGTAGGTGATGTTGAAGGGGGTGGGAAGATTTTGCGCAGCAGGAAACAAGACAGCCAGGCAATTAAAATGAAACTAAGATAAACAGTTTTGAGAGAACTATTTGACCTGTTTGGACCTACTTTCTCTTGCCATTATCACTGACCAGCATCAGTACACCTAGTGGTAACTTACCTTCTGCATAGTGCAGCATCTATTTTTGTGGAGCTTTATCCCGCCTGCTTACAGGTCAGAAATCCCCAGACAGCTTTACTTGATGTAAGGTTGCTTTGTGGCCATGGCTGGAGTAGCAGAGCAGAGCCCTAGGCAAGAAGACAAAAACATGAGCCCCTCTGCAAACATCAAGAGTACTACCTGGACACTAGTACAAAGTATTAGTGCAGATCCAAAGGAGAGGACAGCTGAGGACAGACAGCCCTGCCTTTGTGACATTTATGTGTCAGGTCAGACACTGGTGGGTGTGAGCACTACTCACACGGAGTGGGGAGACTCGGCAGTGACACTGCCGGTGAGTCAGTCATCTTTGGGGAGGAGTAAGTCACCTTTTCCTCTGCTCTGGGCACCCCACAGGCACCTTACCAGGTCACTTGTAAAGCTCCTGGCTCATGTGCATCTTGGAGTGTGAACTTTGCGAGGTTTGGTGCTACTTCCTCTCCTGTCTCTCTCTCTCCTACCCTCCATAGGTGATGATGCAGTAGAGCACTCATCTTGGCCTAGCTAAAACTGGCATCTGATAGGACTTTGAAGGTCAGGAGTTGCGCATTGTCTCTGTGACTGTAGACAGATGGTGTCTGCTGAGCATGTCAGATTTACCTGCAGCAGAAGAGCAGGAAGTGTTTTCTGCTCTGGTGCTTCAGGTCCCTCTAGGAGGATTCAGGGATTCAAGAGCCGTCTGTGTAGGAGTCAGGGTCTGCAGCTGTCTTCCACACCATTCCTCCAACACTATTTTTCAAAAGAAAAGCCATCCAAAAGAAAGCCATCTATGCAAGGCACGTTCAAGGTCCCTCTGCCTGAAATTCTTGCATGTTCTTTTCTACCATTTCCTTTAACCCTGTGTCTGAACCTGCCATATGATCTAGCAGCAGAGGATTGTCCTTCCATCCCAGTGCATCCTCAACTGCTTGGCCTGTCCCTACAGTTTGCACACCCCCTGGCTGCAGGCACAAAACCCTGCAAAATGGCATTCTGGGCCTCCAAAAGTCTTATCTGCTCAGCTGATAGCTTGTTAGCTGTGAAAAAATTAACGTGAAAAGGAGTTATATCTGCATGCATGTACACAACACTATTTTGTCTAAACAGCGACACCTCCTGATACCCAGGCTGCAGCTGTGTTAGTGGGTTACTACTCCAATAAAGTTGTTGTTGTTGTTACACACAGTAAATGACCTCCCGAGGGCCACCCTTAACAAGAACCATGTCTGCTCCTGCGTTTCATTCAGTGCCAAGCATGCTGTCAGCACTTAACAGCTATTAATAATAACAGAAGGAGTTACAAAGCTTCATGGGATAGAATAAAGCCTGCTTAAAGGCAGTTCTTTGAGGCCTGTCCCACATTGCTTGTATTCATACATCCAAACTGGATCTATTTAAAATGACAAAGTTAAAATTACCAATGTAATGTAATTCTAAGTTTGAAGCCTTGCCAACCATTAACTGCTAAGACTATTTCTATAAACAAAGAGCACTTTCTAAAGGAACATTCACTTCAGCTTTTAACTGTGATTTCCTGGGGGAAACAGTTGTGTTGGTGAAAATTCAAATATGCAATTTATTAATATGTTAATTAAAAAGTGTTTAGTAAAGCAGTGAAGATTTCTGTTTTGGGCATTTTCTGTCAGCTATTTGATTAAAACTGGCTTGAAGCATTGATCTTCGGGTCTTATAGCTAGCTGGCAAATGACAACAAATATCTGATATGAAGGTAGTAATTTTTCAGATGTATTGTGTCAGTCTAGTGTAACTGTGGGCAAGTAACATTATTTCTATCGGTTGCACCTATGGAACCATGGCTGAATTTATTCCAATTTTGCCAATAATGAGCATCTTAGAAGTTTCTACAGAGGGCTGAAGAAACATATTCATGTATGAAGCATGAAAAGCAGTATGTAATTTGTCACTTTTGAAGCAGATGTATTTCTCTCCGTTTTCTGTGGCAGGTCAGGTAAAGCTTACTCTCTTGATGGTGAGAGGAAAGAGAGGTGGGTAACATAATATTCTGTTGTTGAAGGGTGTCAAATTAGATTAGGTGGTTCTTCAGTAAGTGAAATATGGAAAATTCGACTGCAAGATACAAGTTATTAAATACTTCTACGTATATTATTATAAAATGTATTGTGACACCAATTAAATTAACAATGAAAATAAATAATCCTCTGATAATGAAGAATGAACAATAACATCACCTTATGAAAAATACCAATGGATACTTTTTCCTAGGATTTCTGCTCTTGCTTTTCAGTCTTCAGTGACTTAATACAGACCTGTGTCAATAGGTTAAGCCAAGATGTGAGCATTTTAGGCATGTCCGCTTGTGATTATCAATTACATGCAATCATACAACCACAGATGCTCTAAATGGGCTTGTGACATGATTCTGCAATCACACACTTTCTTCTGACCTCATTGCTTGTGTGTTTAACTTGACTAAAATATGTGCCCAGTGCAGCACAGAAGAACACAAGCAGAGATCCTGTGCTATGTTCAGGAACCTGCTAACACTTCCTATGCCTTTGACAGTGAGTTTTTCTTGCCAGCCTACTTACATTTTCACATAGATCTTCATACACTGTTGAAACAATAGCAAAAAATAGTAGCCAGAGAGAAAGGGTTATAGTCAGTTCTGTTTGCTGGATGTGTAAAAGCACACAGTGAGTCTGGCAACCATAACACTTTTGTTAGTTGTTTTATGGGGTCTAAGGAAAATCTCTGATTTATGCTCTGTGACAGTTTAATGGCATTGCTCATTATGAAAAATTGGGGGACCTAATGCTCCCAACACAAATATAAGCAACTAAGTGCCAGATAAAATGAGCCTGAATTCATTAAGTTACACCTGCACCAACAATACTTATGCTGATGTTCATTCTGAGCTGATGATATTACAAGTGAATTATTATTATGTTAGATCACAAACACGGCTTTGATTATGATGGCATGTTTATTCACATTAAGGTTTCACTACTTGTTTGGAAGCAGGGACATAGTTTTGCAGCTCATTTGGATTTTTTTTCCTAAACAGATGGAGGAGAGGCTGTTTTTTGTGAAAATAACAGGAAGGTAATATAAAATACTTGAACATTTAATGTAAAAAAACCATCTCAGTAATGCTACCCTGTGGGTCACCACCTTGGTCTGTATGGCTAAGTAAACATAAAAGATTAACACATTTGTTGCTTGATTTTGATTAGCTGTCAAGAGCAACATACAGAGCATGGACTGAGAAGGCAAAGACATTAAAACAGGTATCATAATACATAAGAGGAGTTTATTTTAAGCCCCCTAACCATTACCTGCCTTTCTCTTTTCTGCCAAGTCTTTCTTTATATTCTTGACTTTTTCCTACTTTCAGTTAAGGGCAAGGCCATATCCTAACTAATTCTAACATGGAGCCTGAACAATTTATGAAAGGGCTTGTGCAGTTGCCGACCACAGCAGGAGTCGGGTAAATCTCTTCCACTTTGATGATCCCAGTGCTGCACTCTCTCATCAATCGGCACATTAGTCCAGTTCCCACTGACACAGCCCTACAGAAGTTGATTTTAAACAAGTCATGCTACTCTTTGCATGTGTGTGCTGGGTTCATGTGTATCTATGTTTGCTCCTTTGGCAGCACAGTGCTGTCTGTAGGTGTCCTGATCAGTCTCTGTCCAGTCAGTGTGGATGGCAGGAAGACAAAGCACCTGTCAGTCTGCAAAAGGCCAAAACAACATAGAAAGCTCTACAATGGTGCAGTGCTGGCACATTGCAAAACACTCAAGTACTTCTGATTTGAGAGCAAAATCTGAGGAAGTGGAATAGAATAAGAATAATGCCTTATTTGAACTGCTACAAGAAAAATAATATCTATCTTAATAGTTTATCAAAATAATTAAAATCACATACTGATGGATTATAAATTGATATTTCCAATAATTTGTCTATTTCTGTACGTTTTCATGAAAGATTTTGCAGGGAACTGCTGTTTCGTGGCAAAAAAAGAAGAATCTTACAGCACCTCTAGACTTCAGAAGAGACTAATTTTTGCTGAAGTCTTAGTTTATTTTTTTCCCTCCCTGAAGAGGGTTTAAGCAGAGTGAGGCCAAGTGGTTATCTAATGCATGTGTTTTTTGAAAAAGATCATGAAACTGTTTTCATGATGCATGTGCTGTGGCAACTGTGGTCCTGCTCTACATAAATCCAGAAGGTCGCATGTTAAATGCTGAAAAACAAATGGTGACAAACAAAAATAGCACAGAGGTGTAAATCACAGCCTTCTCAAACTGCCAGTTTTTGCCAGGCCTCTGTGTGAGGCAAAGCTCTGTCAGCTGACCACGGGGATGTGTGGCAGGTGCCTGAGGACAAAAGGCAATGTGACAAGTCAATGCTGCCTTGAATGCCAGTGTCGACTGTTTCTGGCTGGGTTTGGATTGCAGAGCAGCAGAAAAACAAGAACGGTACCCTAAGCAGTCTCTATTAACACGGAAGCTACCACCAATTTTGTGATTGGAAATTTAAAATGTACACCTCTTTGTTTTGGGTTTGTTGGTTTGTTTGTCAGTTTGTTTTGAAAGTCATGACCTTGGACTGCATTATTGTTCTGTATTTCTTTAGGTACATCTTTGGCTGACAGAGCATGAAGCTTTACCTCAGAGCTAAGCTCTTGAGCAGACTCGCTGAACTGTAAGTAAAGAGGATTCTGCAGCTATGCAAAACATGAAATTATCAGGTCATCCACCCAGAGCTGTTAAACAGCATGTCCTGTTCTCTAAGAAGCAAGCACAGCATCTTACATATAGAGTGATGATTCATCTGCAAAAATAAAAAAATAAACAAAATAAAATCAGACATAATATAACCCAAGCAGGAGAGCAATAATCTCATCCTAGGATTTTATAAGAGAAGTACAGTAGCTACTCTGCTAGAACATGTCCCATGGTGTTTGCTAAATAGCGTGTGTGGATATAATCAATTGCTCATTAGAGATGCCACACATGACACAGATACAAACAATCATGCCATTACTGATTTACCCTTGACCCTCTGCTGCTATCATATAAGGAATGAGGTAAAATACCACAAGAGCTAGGGAGTAATTTTTCCTGTTCCCCATGGGAAAACTTCTTCATCACTTTGCAATTATTGTTCAGGAAGGCACAAGCCTGCTACATCTCAAAATTAGAACTACGCGTACCTTTGGAGGTGTTGAGACTACACTGTGAGATCTCTCAAAGTAACCTCTGTCAGTACTGGGAAAGTATCTCCCACGAGCTCACTGCTGTTAGGAAGCTGAGAGAAGCCTCTCTGCTCTACAACATGCAACTCCTGCAGCTGCTGCATGTCATCCCATGTCTGCTGGGCAACAAGTGCCTCTAAATCGGGTGCTATTGAAGAAATTCCCTACACTCCTCACCTGCCCTTTGAGGTTTTTCATCTTCACATCACATCACAGATGCGAGATGAATAATTTCTATTGGATGAAGCTGTACCGGAAAATACACCATAGGAGAACAATGCGTGTTTCAACTGCGAATCAGCATCAAGTCCACAGGAGTAAGTCTGATATAAACCTCCCCAACATGCAATGCATGTGGTCACCAGGTTCTCCGCACCTGCTGTTTCCCTTTCAGACCTTCTCCCGCTGAGCATCGCTGCTCAGCTAATGCAGGCACATGCTCATCCCATGGGATCCCATCTAGCTCTGCTGTATGCTTCTCTGATAGACACACTGATTCACATTGGGGATGAGGCAGCAACAGCGACGTTCAGTACGTCTTGTTGATGTCTATTCACCCTGACAGCTAAAGTGGAGCCAATAATGATACTTGCAGCAGGCACAGATTATCGTAGGTGCTGTATACAAACAGCATGCCCTAGTTCTTCGCAAATGACCCTTGGACTGCCCCCTGCTCCTTCATGCAGACAGAAGCCTGTCCCATTAGGTCACAGCGGTGAGAAGGAGGAGACGGGGGTGCATGTGAGTGCGCTGTGCAGTGTCTACCCCCAAGCGGCAGCCCTGCTGGGAGAGAGGGGATGGGTACCTCGTTCTTCGGCGATTTCACTGGGTCTTTCACCACGAGTTTTTTGGGGGTTTTTTTTGTTTGTTTGTTTGTTTTGTTTGGGGTTTTTTTTGTTTTTTATTATTATTTTTTAAATTTTTTTGCATAGGCCAACTCTCGGTTATGAGAGAGCACGGGATACTTTTCAACGGCTTCTTTAGTATTCGTAGCAAAAGAGAAAAGCTTCGGCTCCCTGCGCAGAAATGCCGGCTGTCTCACAACGAGGGGCCGACAGTAACAAACTGCCGGCTCTGCACTTCTGGCACCCGTCGGGTCAGCGGGGATCAGATTTCCCTAGACCCGCACAGTTCTAACCGGGCGGGTGAGCAGAGGAGGGGACCGGGGCTCCGGCGGAGCTGCCGCCCCAGTGGCATTGCGGCGGCCGCGGCTGTGCCCGGGCGGGCCCGGCGCCCTCTGGCGCTGCCG
>JAODKT010001744.1:24783156-24793382 GCA_027576195.1 Cossypha heuglini
TATGCTAAGTTATCAGACTTAAGGAATTACAAGTATGCTTGCTAAGAATACTGAGTATATATAAAAGTTACATGAAAGGTATATAAAAGGCCAAAAATCATCTTGGCATCATATGCATAATAACCTAAAGGTGGCAAGATAAACATAAGCAACCTCCACAAACAGGAGCACATATATCTTAAAAAGAAACAAGAGATTAAGTTGACTGAAAATTGAAAGGCATTTATAAGTGGATTTACATTGTATAAAAACCATTTCCAGGAAAAGTATGTTTCCTCACTCAAGAAGAATTCCTAACAACGACAAAAAAAAAAGTCTGAGAAGGATAATACCCTGGACTAGCTGTAGTTTCTTATGATACCACACACAGTACTTAAAATATTAGAAGTCTGTGTCCAAACACACTAAGACATTTCAGAAGGTGTACCTCTGATTCCCGGAATTCTCTGCAGGATAAGCAGTGTAGCTCTCATCTCCAGTAAAAGCCAGGTTATCCAGGGCGTAGGCAGGGCAGAAGTGAGGAGACCTCGTGGTGAGAATCGGCGAGGTGCTGGGGGGAACAGCCCCACAGCAGCTGAGCACCGGGTGAAGGTAGCTGGGACTCACAGCAGCGCCTTCCTGGGATGGGTACGGCGGAGGGATGTACTGTACTACTGTGGCACCATGGAAAGTTATAGGCTGGTTAATGCCAGTGAAGACAAAGGACTGTCTGCTTGCAGTCTGGTCAAGTTCCGATGCATTTTCCTCTCTTTCTTTACAGGGCTTGCATGTAAGCATGTTAAATTTACAAACAGCAATCAGAATAAAAGTCACCCCGACGGACAGCAGAATAGGCCCTAGTAACTGAGTCCACTCCAGGTGAGTAATGCCATCATATTTTATCCATCCCATCACAGTGAAAGTGATCCCCACCAGTCCCAAAAACACACCTGAAAAGAGCAGGGTGGTGCCAGCTTTATCCCCATCTGACACCAGGGCATCAGATCTGTTTGGCTGACAAGGAGTGACGGAAAAGACATTCAAGGAGAAATCTTCTACATTGTTGTTGTTTTGTTCCATTACTGAGTATAACGTATCTTCTCCCTCAAGAGAAAGGGGGCTTGTAAAGGACTTAGCAGAGCATTTAAAGGCAAAGGTTCAGTTTAGTTATACAAGAACTTTGTGTGTGTATGGTTAACAGAGTCCATCATGTGAAAGAATAAACTTTGCTTGGAAGAACAAAGGTCTGGGAAGTGAAGCCTGAAGCCATCACTAAAATTTCTTGAATTATCACTATCACTTCCGGAATCGATTCATCCCTGCATGACTGCCTCTCTCTTTGTGTTTCTTCTTTAATTTAGCACCCATGACAGTGTGCTCATTCTGGATAGCACAAAAAGCAAGCTGGAGCAATTGCAGCTTTTCCTTACCCCAGCTAGCTGATGCATCCAACATATGGACAGTGTATGTTTAGTCAACAGCAGTGAGGAGATGCTTGCTCTCCACTTCCTGCTCCATTTTCTGCAGGAAAATTCCACGCAGCCATTGCTAGGAATGCTTTTCCATGCTCTGAAGCATGACATTTTTAGTCATGCCTGGACCTCTGCTGCAGCTTATTTTGCAGTTCATGGATTAAAAAAATACCTAAGTAGGCTTTCTGATATTTTTCTGGGGCAACCACTAGGTGAGCAGGATGGTAAGTGGCAACAGGGCAGTAAGCGCTGAAAAGCCTGTGAGAGCTGTTGATCTGGGATAAACATTATTTCAAGACAGCCAAAGTTTTCCAGTTGGCTGAAGGTAGAATAATTACCTTATAATTTCCCCTTAATTTTGGACATTTTTTGTTGTGGGTTTTAAGGTTTTTAGAGAATAATGCCCAAATACCCCAAATAGGACATCACTTCAGGAATAAGAAAGCATCTCCTGTAATGCTAAACTTGACAGAGTGAGGAATCTTATCCTGTACTCATAGGTACATAGGATACTTCTTCATATCACAATGAATTGTTCTGCTGAACTCATGTCTCATAGATTAAACAGAAAGATTATTGAATTTTTTTGTTTCCTAACGGTTTCAGACTAAAGTAATTGCTGTTGGGAGGTTTCTGGTAGAATGTCTTTGCATAATTCCTTAAGGAGGAAAAATGTCCGACTACTCTGTCTGTTTGGACTAGCATGGGAGGGTACTACACACAGGATATTGATTACTGCTCAGGCAGTAGAACACATAATGCTACTTCCTGCTACCTGCAGCTATGGGGAAGCAAGCTTATCCTGAGATTTATAAGATTAAAAGTAGCCCTTTCAGATTACTTCTTCAAAGTCAGTAAAAGTGCCTTTAGTCTACTGTGCATTAACATCACACTGTGACAACAGCTCCCTCCTGGAAAGGGTGATTCACCAAATTTGGTCCCTTCTGAACTGATGCTGAATGCAATTGCAGATGTCTTTCTCATTTTTTAGCACACAGACCTTGAGGAATTTTAGTGATGGATTCCTTAAAAAAACAGCTGTGAAGCTTCCAAACTCAGCATTATTAAATCGCCCCCGTTACCCAGGGTTTCAACAAATTTTCTGATAAATACACTCAAATTCAGCCTTTCCCACAACACTAAGCCTGGTCAGGATTTTTTGCATCTCTTGAGCAAAGAGATCAGTCTTGCAGTGCAGTGATTTTGTATGATGACAATAAACTAGAAAGTGCTGAAATACTAGATAAAGTGTCCTTGCATTGTATATTATAGCATAGTATATAGGAAATTATAGCTAAAGTCTAAGTCACCTTTAACCTTACATTTGTTAAACTTAATGAATGGTTATATAAACGGAATGAACGGTTACTGCTCTATATGAGTCAGGTTTTTCCATACCATGAATCATCCTTGCCACTGCTGAATCTTTCAGGCTTTCCAACACCCTTTTAAAAGCAACACTATATGATAATAGCTGTCTAGCTAATAGTTTATACAGATGTAGTGTCACCTTGCTCCGTTCATTCATTCAAGAACTCTGCAACTGCTATTTGCAACAGGATCGTGCTGGAGCACCTCCTCAATCCCACAGAATGGTCCTTAGATCCTGTCTGGAATCAGGATTTTCTAAGTTGGGTGTAATGTCATCCCACAGCTTTCTCTTTGCCTCTGGTCAAGGACATGACTTCAGGATTGTTGAGCAAGTGCACAATAGAGCTGGAGGACACAAACTTCATTTTTCTTTCCAAGGCCACATGCCACTTGAACTTTTAAAATAGGATGAAAACACTCTACATTTGGTGTGCTAGGATATACATTAAAATTACTCCTTTCCCTGTAAACTGTCCCCTCTCTGTAAGACACTTTCCCCTATATCTCCTCGTATTTCTTCAAGTATTTGCCCAGAGAGTGGTAATGCTGCAGTCAGGCAGCTCTCAATTACTGGATAGCACTGATTTTTTTAAGACCAGAGCTTTTCTTTGCCAATAAGTGTATGTTTGGGGGATTCACTTAAAAGTGCCAATTTACTAAGTACATCCCTTTTACCTGGTATGACTCCTAAGCAAAAGAATTTTGTGAAACCAAGGAAAATTGCTCAGTGAGGTTTTTCAGAATGAGTGCTGTTTTCAGATCTAAATAGTTTTGTTCTCATCTGCTTCAGACTTTGCCCTTAAACACAAGCACTGTTTTGCTTTCTGTTCCTCCACCTAATTTTCTATTACCAGTGCAGACCTTCCCTGCAGTGCTTGCTGCTGGAAGCAGGTGCTCTGCACCCCCTCAGTTCTCTAACCTGCTTATAAAGTCACCCTAGTGAACACTGACAAGCCATCACTCAACCCTGTTTTTCTTCTTCATCCTATGTTACCTATTTTTTACACAGTTGTTCACATATCAGCCTGTAGTAAAAAGTTTTATTTTCTTACATGCCAGTTATATGAGCAGGGATTTAGTCAAAGAACATACAAAAGAAGCTGCACAATACATGGTACTGCATGTTAATTAGTTTTAAAATGAGTAAGTAAAAATTATAACTCCATAACGTAGGGGGATTAAGGAGCCAGTGATTTGAGTTAGTGGGACCTTTTCCTAGAGGAAGGTAGCTGGTGTCTTTAGTGGAAAACACGAATTACACATGTAAGAGCAGTGCATGAAAAACCACTGTGAGTGGGCTTTCACCCTTGAGCTACTACACTGCCAGCCTCAAAGCATAAATAAATTGTGACGAGCAGGTTCAGAGAGCTGCCCACAACTGCATTTACCAGCAAGGTGGCTTTCTGTGCTCCGGAGAACGTTGTCTTGTGAGTATGCACACCAAAATGAAGGTTTTTCCATGCCTAAATATTGAGATGCATACATGTGTGATTGAGGGAGGAGCATTGATCTAGATGAACTCTGACATCTTCACTGCAGAAATGTGGAGGTATTGGCACTACAAGTCATGACTCTGAAGAGACAGGATGGCAAAGGGATAAATGGATACAGCAACACAAACTACAAAGGGCAAAGATGGGGTGGGTGTAATCCAGCAAGTGCTGCTATCACAAAAACATTGCAAAGACCTGTGCAATCTCAGTTTTTCAGACGAGTTAACTGTTCATTTTTATAGCTGCTGTTGATGCAGGAAGAAAGACTTTTACTAGAGAAAAGGCATTCATTAATATCTTTTTGAACCCCTCTCATATGCAAAGGATTGCAGTGTTGCAGTTAGAAGCAGAGCAATGTCAGTGCAGACAGCAAGGAAGAGACCTTAATTTCACTTAGAGAGGGCAAGCAGCACTTACCTCCCACTTTGCCTGTTTAAGTAAGTGTGAATCAGTAACCAACTAGATCTGCTCCCTAGCATTTGTATGTCAAACACTTAAGCTAACCTTAGAGTAGAAAGAGGGTTATAGCACCATTAGTAGGACAGTAAAGTATCTCACTTCCTCAATAAAAATGCTATTCTGTATTATTTTAAGCTACTTTTATAGCTTTACAAGGTGTTGCTTCCTTTCTAATACAGATATTTCACTCCTACTCTCCACATCAAAAATTCCTCCCTCTAATGCTGTTCACCCAGTGGTAGCCTTCAGTGGTGAGGGCAGACCTGCGAGCCTCTTACTCACATTTTCTGACCTTGCTGCAACAGATTTCAACAACACAGTAAGCAAATACTGTTGCCCTGGCTATGTTAACTACTTCAGTGCTGAGCAGTTTATGGAGATGCACCTAGCACATCTACTGAGTTTCCAAGTAATAATTTTCTACGTCAAAAATAGAAGATGCTAATACAGCTGTAAACTGATCTATTTCCTAAGCATCTTCTCAAAACTATACAGAGATAAATTCAGTTTTCAATCCTTGTTTTCAGAAGTAACACCTATCCTTCCTTCCCAGGAAACTGAGATGCTGAGTCTGAAGTCAGGTCAGCAATTTTCTGAGTTATGGTTTCTGTTTTTTAGAAATAAAGTGATCCACACTGAAGATTCTGCACTAGAGATGATCAGAATACAATAACCTTGAATGAAACCGAGATTATGTCTCTGTTAGAGAAAACTCAGATGAGTCAACATACTCTGCTTGATTTATCTGGTCGCTTGGGAACATATTGGGAACAACCAACTGAGCAAATTGAAGGCAGCAGAAAAGGTTGATACTTTTTCAGTTTACCACTAGATGCAACTGCCTTTTTTTTTTTAAATGGTGAAATATTTCTAGATTTGTTTAAACATGTTTTGATATTTAGCCTTTGCAGAAAGTGAGTGTTCTGAACAACAGTATAAAGCTAACATGGGCTTTGTTGCATGGGATCTTTCCAGTAAAATAACCCAGCTTCTGTTCTTGTTATATTATAGGAGTATAAATTGAGAGAGAAACAGGCTCCTTAGACATGTGCAAAGCTTTGTATGCATGAATCATGCACAGCAGTAGGCCCCACTGTTTAAACAGTAGAAGCAAAAGCCTAAAAAAATAATCACAAGTTGGAAACTATGCTTGTATCGCAGATTTCATATAAAGAGAAACATCCTTGAAAAACAGACTAGGTGAAAAACATTTGAGAGAAAAGAGGAAAAAATGCCTACTGGCTTTTGTGGATTCCCTTTCTTCATATAGATATTTCCCATGGCTGAGTCATGCCAGTTTAATCAGCTCCTACATACTAAATCCCCCTCTGTGCCGTGTTTGCTCATTACTCTGCGTGCATAAGCTCCTCAGCTCTACTGCTGGTTAAATATACCTCCCTCACTGACTGGTTTGTTTTTGTGCAGCTGCACAAAGAGCTGTCCTAGCATAACTGAGGGAACAACACTGGAAAACAACAATTGGAAATAAATGGCAAACACAGGAGCTCCTGAACATCTCTCTAAAGCAGTTAGCAGGTGAGAGGCATGTTCATAGAAAGATGACACAGGAGGGAACTGAAGTTCTTAATTCATAGTTTGGTATTCTGTTACAGTCAAGTTCTCTAAATTCAGCATGGTAGATGACAAGCAGAGGTGTAACCGGGGTCCCAAAGCACACTGGTGTTCAGAGACTCAGCGGAACAATTCAAATCCATCAGGCTGAACCAAGCCCAAAGTGTAGCCCTGACACTTTTCTGGGCACAGAATCTGGTCTGTTTTTCTCAAACAGCATTTGGAGCAAGTTGTAAGAGTCAAAGATCAGCAGCAACTCAGTTCCTCCTAATTATCTTTACCTACTACAAGCTAATCCTTCAGGTTTGGGAACAGGTGCAAACAAACACAAAATAGAACCTCCATCCTGAAGGCAGGCCACTACCACTGCCCTGGGGTTGCAGAGGGATGGAAGAACTAAGAAGGCTGTATTTCTGAAGGGTCTGTCAAGTGCCATGTCAGTTAAAGACAGTTGTTGCATGGGTTTCCACAAAACTGCCTCTCCTGCATCTGCTGATAAGTGATGCCTGCACTTTCAAGATATCATTGCTTTGTGGCATTCACTCTCACACAATAAGCACTCCTTGTATAATCCATGAATGATGATATAAAACAGCAGAATAATCCCCCTGAAACCAGTCATTACCACAGTTAAACTGTTAGCCTATTAACTATCCTCAGGGCTGCCTTTGGGCTCTTAACTGCAGCTAAAACTGATTTTCATAGGGATTACACTTACATAACGACCAGAGATAGTCTAAATATGGAGTGTTTGTTACCAGGCAGAACAAAGGCAACCATTGAAGCTCTTCATAGCATCTTTGGTACCAACCTTAACATCCCTATATGTGAATGCTCTCCAAGTACTTGTAAAGACTATAACTTTGCAAATAAGTATTTTCCACAAAAGTCACGCAAAAATAGAAATAAAACCACTTCCTAATTATTTCTTTCTTTGAAGCTCCAAACAGATTTAATTAAAATAATTTCTACTTAGTGGCTTCATTATAAAAAGAACAGCTATAAATAGAAACTGAAGCTGTAACAGAACAAGATGAGCATTTACTGTTCTTGCAGTGAGCTCCCTTCAGACTACTTCAGCAGAGGCCCAGACTTCTCTAATATTCTTGAAATCTTGAAAGTTCATTGTTTATTCTTCCTGATGAAAAATTAGGCACAGCCAACATTATTGCTTTTATTACAAAATGTAAATAAATTCAAAAATTGTAAATCTCTGTGTACATTTCAATTAAAAATTAAGTGAACTGTCAGTCCTTTACGAGCTGGTGTCAGATGTGGCTAAGGAAATAGATGAAAAAGATGAGGAAGAAGATGGCGAATATTCATTATTTGTTATTGATGCTTTTTCTTCATATTTTGGTGGTGATTCAGAAGAAAGGTATAGCATTGGTAAAATATCTGAAGGTGAGCTGCTTCCGGAAATTGTATATATGGATTCATAGTCTCTAACAGCAACTGTTCTTTCATCATCAGCAAGCTGTGCTCTATAAAACACAAAACTATGTATTAGCATAATTCATTTATCTATAGTGAGTGAAATTTTACTTGATTTACATAAACATACGCATACGCATACACTTCCTAAAAATCCCTGAAGCAAAGAACTTGCATAAGTATTAGAATTTTTTTCTGTGGGCTACATTATGACATATCAAAGTTCTATCATTTCAGAGGGGAAGGGCAAACAAGCTCCCTTCTACCCTTTCAGATCACCAGTCACAGCCTGGCTTAAGGGTATTAGCTGCTTCTGGCTGTGTTGTTTCACAATCTTACTAAATCTTCTTCTGATCCTTAGCTCCTAATGTATCTTCCCTTTTTTAGTGTATCACATACACAGTCCCCTTCCTTTATGAAAGACAGTTACTAGACTTAGAACTGCATGAAAAAGATCAGAATCCCTAGCCTTCTGAGATCTTACATGAAAGGCAATCAAACTTTCATTAGGCATTCCAGCAATCCATGACAGACATAAGGAGTCATATGTCCACTCAGAGCTGGAGAAACAGAAGCGACTGGACATGACCAGACTGCAAAGCTCCCAGTAATGTTCAAGATGAGCAGCAAAGTATTCCTTGTCCTCCTCTAACCATCATAGCTGGATCAAAATTGGTTGAACCCACATTGTTCTGGTACTTTGCTCATCTCACCCTGGAGCTGGCCCTCAGCATATTGCTTCAGCTGCTTCCCAAGGAATGGGAAGAACTCCTTGCTCCTCATGATTTACTCCCAGAGCTGACTCTTGCTTTTGTACATACATCTGTATCCATACTGAGTGAGGAGCACAAATACAGAGCACAGTCACCTCATCTTCAATGCTGTTACTGGTCTGTGAGCATTTTTAAAGCAGAGAGAAATACTACAAGACAAATGTTGAGGTGCTATGTAACAGATTGCAGGGCAAATGAAAGAAATTCTGGGATGAGACCATGACTCAGCTTACTAATAGCTCTCTCACCCAGCACAGGCTGCAGCACAGTGCTTGCTGACAGAACGCTGAGCAATGGATCAAAGAGGCAAATCACCCTTGTCCAGTAGCCACCAACGTATGAAATATGTATCCTTGCCATATTTGGGATCTTCAACTATGGCACCGTTATGAACAAATGAGACCATTGCTTCTCTTCCATGAAAGTGCTCAGGAAGCCTTCTGCACTAGTCAAGATGCTCTGACTGCCAGCAAATGCTGAGCCATGAGACACCAGGATTGAGTGAAACACCCAGAGGTGGTATCAGCTCCATGGGTCTCTTCCCACACTGGGAAGCATGGAAGGGCAACAGCTGGAGAATCTCCATCAGGAAACACCACAGGCTGAGGTCAGGCATTCTGGGTTGTATATCCAACCCTGAGGTGTTTTATCCACTCCACTAGATCCTATCCCAACAAACTGCCTCTTTTTGTACATATGTTCACAAGACAGAGAAATTCACACAGGCATTAAACCATATCCACATGATTTTCCAACAGTTCCAGAGATGGTGACTCCACCACTTTCCTGAGCAGCCTGTTCCAACACTTTACAAACCTTCCCACAGAAAAACTCTTCCTAATAGCTAATATATACCTTTCCTGGCACAGCTTAAGGCCAATTCCTCTTGTCCAGTCACTTGTTATGTAGCAAAAGAGGCCAATCCCGATCTTGCCACTACCTCCTTTCCAGCAATTGAAGATAACGTAAGGTCAAGCCTCCTTTTCTCCAGACTGAAAAATTCCAGCTCCATCAGAGATTCCTCACATGACTTGTGCTTCAGATCCTCCACCAGCTGTGCTGATCTTCTTGTCGCACTTCAGAATCTCAGTGTCTTTCTCAGTGAGAAGGACCCAAAACTGAACTACAGAATAGCCTGGGTTGGAAGGGATGTTAAAGATCATCTATTTCCAACCTCCCATGCCTTGGACAGGGACATCTTTCACTAGACCAGGTTGCTCAGAGCCCCATTCAACCTGGCACTAAACACTTCCATGGATGGGACATCCACAACTTCTCTGGGCAACCTGTTCCAGGGTCTCACCACTCTTGCAGTAATGAAATTCTTCCTAATATTTACTTCAAATTTTTTTCAGTTTGAAACCAATCCTCCTTGTCCTGTTATTACATGTTCTTGTAAAAAGTCCCTCTCCTTCTTGTAGACTCCCTTCAGGTATTGGAAGGCTACAATTAGGCCCCCCTGAAGCCATCTCTTTTATAGGCTGAACACACCCAATTTTCCTAGTCCTTCCTCACAGGAGAGGTACGCCAAACCTCTGTCATCTTGGTGGCCTCTTCTGGACTCACTGCAACCATTCCACGTCATTCCTGTGCTGGGACCCCAGAGCTGGGTGCAGCACTGCAGGTGGGATCTCACCAGAGCAGAGCAGAGGGGCAGAATCCCCTCCCTGGCC
>JAODKT010001744.1:24814296-24835536 GCA_027576195.1 Cossypha heuglini
GCTGCGCCACGCGCGGGGGGAGGGGAGGAAATAAATAAATAAATAAATAAATCAGCGATTAATTAGCGATTAATTAACCGACCGGGGGAGGTTTTTTTAATTGGGAGGGGGTCGCGCAGATGGGGGAGGGGAATCCGCAGTGCTGCAACGCCCCCCACCCCGAATTTTCTCCCTCTAAAAAAAAAAAAAAAATTAATTTATTTATTTATTTTTTTTATTTTTTTTTATCCTTAATCCCCCCCCCGATCGGATCCGCAGTAAAAGGGGCGTGGCCTGGCGGGGTGGGGGGAGGGGAGGGAGCTTGTCTAAGCTGATTTTTTGGCGATGTTTTGCTTACTTTTTCTATTTGTTTTGATGTTATAGATAATAATTAATTTCCATGCAATCTCAAAGTTTGTTTTCCCATATTGAATAATTCATCATCACAGAAGTAAGGCAGGTTAGTTTCTTCTAGTGTCACGGGTGCTTGTCTGTACATGGATGTATTCAGGCACTGGAGTTGAAAGTCTTGCTTTAACTAACAGTACCTATGGGATGCTACTGCCACACACTTAAGCTACTTGCTTCCCAATGTTAAAAGATATTAAATGTCTGTGTGGCACTAGAGGATTTTGAATTCTCTCAAACTCAGACTTCTCTTACTTATTCATTAAACTTGTAGCCAGAAGTAATTTCTGAAAGCCTTGAGACACAGACGAAGGGAGAGGATTGGTCTATGTGCCATGAAGAATATCTGAATATTGATACTAATTTTTTTCTGACAAATGGTCCATTTTCCTTTTTATAATATATTCCAAACAGGAAATCACTGATGCATCTTGGATTATCTGAGGAAAGAAACATAAGAAGAAGGTGCCTAGGAGACTGCTCCACCAAGATTTGTGTCTTCTCTGTGCAGTATGTGACTATATTATAGTGTATAGAATTCAGCTTTGTGGTAGAGCTCTTATTGAAGGGATAAGAATATTTGATTTGGTCCATAATAAGTACCTGAATAATATCAGACATCTTAATTGTTTTTAAGGGTCTCATATGATCTGTCGTGGATATAGGAAAACATGGGTGGAAGAAGTTTGGTAAAACTTCAGGTGTTTGTCCCTGCTTTGAGCTTGGGAACTGGCTAGATGATGATCAGACTTTCCTCTCACCTCAGATCTTCTGTGATCCCATGAAGGTCTGCAGACATTTCACAAGATCTAGCGCTGGATTACTTTTTAAGAATAGTTCAGGAAAGTCCTTGGTTATCCCAAATGGATGTTATTTTGTCCCTACTTATTCGATACTATGGCATCCTCCTGCCATTTTGGATGATAGTGGAGTGGTTAAAAACTGCACTTCAGACCTAGCTTATTTTTTTGTCCTCCAACCTTTCGTCATCTGCAAAGCTTCAGGTTTTTGAACATCAGTAATTGGAAAAATATTAGATATTATGAAGTCTGCAGGAGTCCACCAGAATGGTGTTTAAAGTTGATTCCCTCTTCAGTTACATCTTAAGACTAATTTTTAAATTGTTCTTGCATTGCTCTAGTTATAAACCCAATGTTGTGTACTTCTAAATCAAGCATCTTACATAAATCCTTTTTTCATTTGACCCTATTATTCTTATGATCCAGATTTTCAACCTAATCCTAAATTAGTTTAAGACCTTTATTTGGTACGCCCATGATTGACACTAATTATCTTAAATGTTTTTTTAATTTTCTCACCAAGTTTTATATTAGAGTTATTTGGATTGACACCTTTTCTTTTTTTTTTTTCTTCTTTTTTTCTGTAATGGTGTTATCTTTCTTTTAATCTTCTAATATTTTCCAGTATTTGAGAATCATTGAAATAAAAATTAATGATCCATAGTACGGCTTATTCAACTTCCTAAATTCTTGGATGTTTTTTATCTGATATGCTGGTTTAAAAATACTTAGCTTTAGTAGATGATGTATTAATATCTCTCTTTATGTACTCTTGGATTGCAAAGTATTTTCACCATGTGACTACATGATCTAGATAACCTTTAAGAGATGCAGCAAAATATTTACTGAATACTTTTCTTTCTCACTCTTTTTGTTTTCACCAGTTCTGGCATTTCAGCTAGTATGGATCCCATAACACAGTGGAAGTTAAATATTTTTGTTGTTTCTTGGAGCAAACACCTATTTATCACCATCAGTCAAACGATCTCCATGGACTTTCCTACCCCTGTGTTTAATTTACTTTTCTTATCAATCTTGCATAGTTTATAATTTCAGGATTTAAAGCCACTATTAAGAGAAGTCTTCCCTTGTATCATTGGAGCCGGCTTTTAGTTCCCGTCTCTGTGATTTAGTGAACAGGTGGCCTGGGCTGGTGATGTGTTGTCTAAATTGAGAGGTCTCATTCCCTATCTCATCTTTACCCCTAGGTTAAGAATCCCTATTTGCCAGATCCTCCTGCAAGCTGGTTCAGTTGGCTTAATTTAGAACAGAATTTTCTTGTTTTCTGGTCTTGACTTATGTTTGGTTGGTAAGTTGAATTACAAGCAGATACTTATATAGTTTCTAATACTCATTTGAATCATTACTTGCAAACATCTTGTTAGATCTGATTGCTTATATGTTGTAAACATAGAATTCACACATCTATAAATATAGATAGTAGCAGCAAAACCATTAAAACACTACCTTGCTGAGAGAGACACAAAGAAGGGCTTCCTAAATTTAATGGAGATACAGAAAAAGTTTAGAACACTTTTAAATGTTGAAGAGAATAGAAGATCCTTTAACTAAAGGCAATAGTCCAGAAAAGACTTAACAAGTATTTAAAAACAACTGTATAACCAATCTTTGACTGAGCAGATGAGTAAGATATTGTTCCTTACAAACACCAACCAAGGTCTTAAAAACATTCTATTGCTTTTACAATTCCAGGAAAAAAAAAACAAACAGCAGGAAAGATCATTGAATGAAGTACAGGAGATTGCAAGCTACCACGTAGCTTTTAAAGGGTTGATGGCAGAAATCTGTCTTCTGTTCAGATTCTGTTGTGTATGGCACTATATGCTGTGAATACTTTACAGCTTCTGTGAAGAGGACATAGCAGGACACTGGTGCTGCTTATCATTTACACAAGGTCTTTTTGCTCCACACACTAGAATAATGGCAAGAGTAGACTGTTGTCAGTAGCTGAAATAGTGAACATATCTTCTGGATACTATCGCTCCTACTGTGTTTTGGTACAAACACCTTTACTGATGTCCTAGATAGAAGGTATAGTTGAGTCTATGTTCCTGGTCCCAGAAGGATTCTTAGCAGGTACAACTCAGAACATTTTTTTCTTATAAACTGATGCTGAGATAACAGTTACTGCTTCAAGAACAGTGTAACACTTTTTTGAAAACTTCTTTTACAACTGGTTTTTCCTAACTGTCAGTAGCATGGAATGCCAGAGACTGCACTGTTGCTGCCTATGGATGGAATGGACTCCTTCCTGAAACACAATTATGGTTTCACGCTTCTTTATCAAAACCATGTTACTGTAGGACTGTTTTGAGCTGGAGAATCACTTGGAGGAGTGACTAGAAAATGCTGTTTGCCAAAACCCTCTTGAATTCTAATGCATGTTTTTGTGGGAGGGGGGAGCTGCTGACAAAAGCACTGCCACCTTAAGCAATCTGAAAAGGTCAGAGCTGAGAAAAATGGGGGTACAGGTTCCATATTTCTCTCACTGGGAAACTTACTGTTTCATGTAAGCAAAGGCTGGTACTTAGGTAAGTGCAGTAGCGACAAGTTCTAGCTCATAGCTAGGTGGACAGAGAAGACACCCGCCATGTTATCACATCATATTAAAGATACAACTTCTATTTTGAGAAGTTTGATGGTCTTCTCAAGTATCTTGCAAAATGCCAAGAAAGTAGCTCTAATGGCCCATCATCCTGAATTTTTTTTTACATATTCAACTCCTCTATGGGAAAGCTGTGGCAGATACATATTCTTCCCCTTAATCTGTAGGGAGAACTTGTGCCCACATTCATTTTTCCCCTGTAATTTCCTTATTCTTTCTGCCATGAGTGTAATGTTTGCTCTATACTACCTCTATACTACCTAAAGAAATTATGCCAGACTAACAGTGCTAGATGTACAGGATGGAGTTTTTATATTGAGAAATGTATAAACTACTACTCTTACTTCTGCATTTTAGTCCTGAAATAAAACTAAATTTATTCTGTAATCTCACTAGAGCAGACATCCAGTCTACTGTTTCAATCAAGTGACTCAGTGCATGGAACTGTGATTTCAGCAGGGGAAAAGGTGTGTCAGCACTTGGCCCACCCATGGGAATAGACTGGTAAGACTTCAGAGGGATGTCAGCTGCAGAGATGGCAGATCACAGACTACAACACCCCTTTACTCACACACTGGAGCACTTAAGAGTATGCTCTAGAGTATGCTTAGACTATGGTGTCAATCTGCAGTTCTGAGGAACTGCTCAGAAGTGAGAAGGGACTCATGCACACAGGCCAAAGGATTCTCACTGGTGAAGGAGAAACTTGCATTGAAGAATGAGGTCAGGTGCTTAGGACTGAAAGTTCTGTCTGTTCTTTGTCTTTGATTCTCTGTCTAAATCCATGGCTCTGTAAGGTGCCAGAGAAGGAGAGTTCAACACAGGTGGAAGGTGAACAATGGTTTTTGACCTTACACTGTTGGGTTTTGGTTTTCTTCCATCCCAAGTTGCACTGGTGCATCTTACCTGGACAGAATGTCATCAATACTAACACTGGGGCAGCCTTAACATTTCTGTATTAGTGATGACTACTCATGTAACCTACCAATGACAAGAGTGGGAAACAGAAGGGAAGGCTGTGGATATTATATAAGGAGCATATCAAATAGCAAAGCAGGAGGGGACATCTGGAAGGCAGAATCAACAATTATTATAAAAATGGGCTGCTTCCTTAACCAGGATGGAGAAAGATTTGAGTTATTGCTGAACATATTACTGCTAACTTTCTGGAGCAGAAAACATGATTTAAGAACTGAGAACTTCATGAGGACAGGTTGGGACATGATGAAAAAAAAAAGTTGAATAATCAGAGTAGGAAAACTGGCATGATTTATAGCTTATGATTATTAAAATTTTTTAAAACCTCCTGAGTAAGAGTAACTAAGTTACAGAACAAGATCTTTAAAAATAAATTCAGCTGGGATAATGGCAAACAAAAATAATATTTTAGGTTACAGTAATTAAAATTCCAAAGGAAGTGAAAAAAAGCAGTTACAGAAAATGCAGAATTAGAGTATTAAAGAGTTCAATAAGTAATCCAGAAGAGGCCTCTCATGTTTTAAGATGATATTATTCTTTTAAGACTATATGCCTTATATTGGTTATTGAATGAACTAAGGGAGAATCCAAAAATCAACATGTCAGTAAACATGGAGGTCAAAGTAAGCTGAGGAGGAATACTTACTGGTGTAATAATATGTAGAATTAAAGGTAAAAATTATGTTTTCAGTTGAGAGACTTTGTAGTCAATCAAGGGTATCTCAACAGTCGATATGTTATCTGATGCTGTAGTACTTTGAACTGTTTTTAGCTTATGCTATGCTTGGAGGAATTCCTGACTTTTTTTCTTGCATGCTCTGAAGTATAATTTCCCTTTCAAAACAACTGAAATGGAAACTAATTATCTAGAAATTGCAAAACTAAAGATAGGCATCTTAACATCTGTGTATCTTAAGCTTTGCAAACATACAAGACTTGAAATGTAATCTTTTTTGCCATGATGCAAGACCTTGCTTTTTAGTTAGATAGCGAAACTCACCACAGTTGTAATTTGCGTGCTGTTCCAGTTCATAATCAAATACCTTAGCTCCTTCAAATACCCTACATAAATTTTATTTGGCAGTGGTAGAGATAGGTTTCCCTGAAAAGCTACCTGATCACGTACTTAGATAATCACAAACCTGCTTGGACAGTAGTGATCCGGTTTGCAGCAGTTGTGAGCAGTATGTGGGTACCAGTCAAGTATTAACAGATGTGCCAGAGCAGCCTCTGTCAGATCTGTTACACTTTAAGTTCAATGATTACTAGAAGAACTGAGCAGCGCCTTTTTACGTCCCTAACCAATAAACGAGGTGCTGAGGGAACAGTAAGCAAATGACACATTAGCTCTTCAAGGCTCTAGCCTGTTGTTTGGCCAGTATTGAAGACCAGACTACTGTGTTAGATGGACCATTCAGTCTGACCATTAAGCACTTGTGTTCTTTGTTCCTGCCTGCCAGCAGAAGATAAGAATCAAGCCCTTGGACCATTGCTTTCCTGCATGACAAGAATGGTACCTCTATTGCAGTGATAGCCAACCAGCTGAGAAAGTGAATTTAATAAGTCATTACTTAGTAAGCCTCTAAAGGCCTTGGGTTTAGTAGGAAACAAACAGATACAAAAACATTTGTTCAGTTTCAACTTCTGTTCTGTGCTCAAAGCTTAGAAGGACTAAAGCGTACAGACTGAAGAAGTACTAAATTGTCTACCCTTTTTGACTGATGGAACATTAGAAATCAGAAAGAATTACTTTAATCTTGTCTCTAATTCTTCTGCACACACAAGAAGATATAGGGTTATTAATGAAGACATAATGTAGAGTATTTAATAGGACTATTAACAGACTATGTCCCGAGTCAAAATTTTTCTCATAAATATATCCACAGTTTTGCCTAATCTAACTTATTAGTGAGGCGAATTAATTTAGGAAAGGCATAGGGCACTAGAGACATCTCAGACATTCCAGTTTAGTAAAGATGAAATGTTTTGGAGAAGTCATCTGTCCATCCACCTTCTCTGTGATGATTCTAAATATACAAAAGAGTTCATAATGATCTCTACTCTTTATCACTTAACAATCAATCATTTCAAATGTTCAATACAGGCATGGTTTTGCTCTATTACCTTATTGCTTAGAAGATCTGTGGAACTTAACTGCAAAAGTACAGGCAATATAAATCACTGTTTAAATTATATATTACATGTTTATTATGGGTGCAAATTTTTAAAATTTACATTTTATGAAAATTCAGAGTATTTACAATTTTTGAAAGATAAACTTGTATGCTCTAATTTACAGTCTAACGTAGTAACAATTCATAAAAATTCAGAACCTTTAGAGTTGTGTTTACAAATTAATTTCCTTAGGAGGCAGCTACAAGGGATATTGCTGTATACACAAGCAAGAACCAGCTTGCTACGTACTTTTTTTATTTAAAGTCAGATAGCTACATGTACTTTTTACATTGTTTTTGAATTTCTTTACAAAACGTCTATATAAACTTGTATGGCTTCAAAATTGTAACCTGCACCCAATGCAAATTTATGAAAAACACCTGAATGAAGGCTAGTTTAAAAGTGCTAAAACATTAACTACTTCATTTAACTTAAAAATTAATGTAATACTTGATTAAAAATAGCAATAATAGGTTTGGGTTTTCATTAATAAAATGTTGTTATGTTAATCAGTTTGATTGTAAAGCAGGTTACAATTGAAATTCCAACAAAAAAACTACTATTTTATGAGTTGTAAATTTATCATCAATAAGATTAGCAAAATATAGGAGCCAAATATACTCTTCCAATCAAATCTACAGTACACTATGTTCTTAGTACTAACAATGAAACTCTCACTGGCAAAAGTGTCTAGTGTACACAACAATTTATGCAGCTTCTACAAAGGCATAATTTCTTGCAAAGCTTCAGCAGTCCAATTCATTACTGGCTTTGCATAAATTAACTCAAGCATGTTTTACTGTTTCAATAGAGAATTTGAAATAGATACTGGTATGCTAAATGTTCATTTGAAATTGCCACATGCAGGTTATTTAATTATTTTGCCCCAATGCTTATGATTTCAACATTACAAAAAAACAACTTGGTAATACAAATACATAGAAAATTTTCTAAATTAGTGACTTGCTTTAAAAAATTGTTACTGATGTGTCACATCCCCGTTCTTAGGCTGTAGCAAGCAGATTAGGTTACAATACAAATATTAAAATTGCTAGTTATAAAAAAAATGAATACACGACAGGATTTGTCATCCTGCAGCCATAAAATATCCTTTTAAAATGCCTCCTGAAGTACTATGTGTACATTCACATCAAACATCCCCAAAACCACTCAAAGTCTGAAGACTTATAGCCAAAGCAAAGAGTAATGCTATTTGCTTTTAGAAGTTTGTTTTTCCTATCTTCACTGATTTTTCAGATTCTCCTCTTTGGTGACATTAAAATTACTTAATGAAAAAGTTTCCGAGTCCTGCATAAGGCAGCTCCCTTTTCTAAAGCCACATTTAATTGCAATTATTCCGTGAGGAAGTAATTCAGTGTTTTAAATTTCTTTTAAAACAAACTACAGTTTTTGCAAACCTGCCTTCTAAATAAATTGCAGTAAAAAGAATTTTTATAAAATTGTTCGTATAATACAAACACTGTGCTTTCTTGATGAAGAGCCAAACTTTGAAAAAGGAAGTGAGGCATGTGAGTATCAAATTGAATAGGCACAGGCTTTTTTGAAAGGCACAAATGTTACGCAATTAATATAAAAATAAATTAAATCTACTGCATTAACTCAAACAATCACAAGGCCCAAAAAATTTACTAACTGCAGAAGTAAATCTCTGCTGTGTTTTGCAATTTGTAACACATTGCACTTAGTTTAAAAAACCCCTATGTAAAACAACTTTCATTTTAACAATATATGATATATGGGCATCAAGTTACTTTTATATATCTCTAACTCAGTTGGTCTTATGGTATGAATGGAAAGAACTACATGAGACAGCCTCTGCTATCTTTATAAACTGTCAATTCAAAGCTGGCAATTAAAGAATCTGAAAAATGAGTATTACTTATGAAAAGCTCAAATATTTCTTACTAGCTCTCCTACATATTTAGGTTTACAGTACAACATAAAATTTCATACTTCCATTACAGCTGTGGATTACTATTTTGACTTCCTCTATATAAAATTACTAGTTTTTTCAGCAAATTTTCCCGAGTATTGCAGTTGATCATTTACAGACAGTGTTGAAGTTAACTTCAGTGCTATTGTAAAGTAATAAAAAGTTTCCAAAATGACTCTTAAAAGTGCATTTACTTTCTGTAGTTTAGCCTCAAAGTAGGTCAATATTTTGGAAAAATTAATGCATGTTAAAATAGTGTTTGAAAAGTAGAGAGGGCAGAGTGTGTTTCTTTCAATCCTGATCCGACAACTTTCACAGGTACATCAACAGTCTGCCATATACCGTCCTGAAAAACAAAGGTAAGGTTTTTGCAGTCAGTAGATAAACCAGATTTTGTCAATATTTTCCTTGGAGCAGTTTGAATAACCATGGAAAACCAAACTGACTTGCCAGAAATGTTTCAAGAAAGAGTAACTATTTATACATCACTCATTCAACAGTTTTATATTTTAGAATTCAACACTAGAGAATATATAACATTAATTTGAATATATAAGCATGTCAGTGTCTTACCAGTGGCAAATCTCTTCTTAAGAAGGGAAAGTCGATAGCCAGTGCCTACAAGTTCCACGTCTGCTCCTGAAAGGGTGCTTCCTTCACTGATGAATTGCACTGCGAGTGTTGCTGGTTTACTGGGTCCCCCTGAAAGCTCAAATTTTGCCCTGAGGGATCCAGAACCTATAAAAACAACAAAACTGAGAAGCTGATTGTTTTGCAAGAACTAAATGATCTCCCCAAATTTTTAGTAGTAAGAAGTGAATCTAAGATGGCGACCTTTAAGATCTATTACCAGCGGCAGCCCTACATAGACTTTCAAAAGAGGTACAAGTCTGTTTTTTCCAATGGTCTGTTTAAGACAATGACTAGTGAATGATTTATAGAGAAACACTATTAATTTCTGCAAGATTATCCAAAATGTGGATAATCACTTACTACTTATCTGATTGGTCCCTATAATTTATGCTTGGGGATCTCTAAGGATTTACTACCATCTCTCTTGCAGTAGATGGTATCTGATTGATAGATAGGAGATACTATCTGCTTTTCACTAGCAGATTTGAAATGACAGAAATTTAAGAGTTGTCATGATCTGTCTGGATGAAAGTACATGAACAAAAACATTGGAAGAAATGCAGTTCTACAGTAATGTACCCAGAGTAAAGAAATTACTGTGTTTCCAATAAAGACAAGGTCTGATTAAATACTTCTTGCAAATTTCAGTGGTTTTTTTTCAGAGACAGTGGTGAAGTGGCATCAATTTGATTCTATTATAAAAGCAATAGTAGTTCAAAATTACTTTTAGTACATCTCTGTACAAAATGAAAGGCATTTTCAAAATCCCCACATTGCTACTACTTTCTAGTTTTAAAACAGGTCTTTTCTTATTCTTTTGAAGTGTGCTGGGAAAATGAGATTTAAGTTAAAATTAATGGAATAATTTTACTTTAAAACAACTTGCTATTCCTATCAATAAGAACTGCTAAAGTACAAGGAAATTTAGTAACTTAAATGTTACTGAGGTAAAAGCAGGAACTAAAAGAAATTGTTTCAAACAGTGGCTTGTTCTTGATAAATTTAGCTAAAGATCAATTTAATTTCTTCAGTAGGTCTGCCTTATTTCTGTAAACTGGAAATTCTTTCTACTCTAAATATGGAAACTCATATATTCAAGTGCTTTGAAAGTTTTTTCTGTGCTTTATCTCTCTCCAGCTGACAGATCACATAATATGTTGGACCATAAAAAAAAACCCCAAAATTTTATCATGCTGTCCACCAGGAAAAAAGACTTGAAGACACCTGTCCTGACACTGACAGTGTTTGTGCAACTTCTCCCTTTGCTTCTGTAAGTGCAAGGTCAGCACAGTATTTCTTCCTCCTGAAGTGAGTAACTACATGTGTTTATACTCAAAGAAAAGGGGAGGAAAAGATGGGGAGAGAAGGAATACAGCAGAAGCAGTGGGATATGTGCAAATCTGCTGTCAATGCGTAAGATGCAAACTGGATCACTAGCAGCCAACTCTGTGCTGCTCTGCAGGTGTACAGTTCCTCTTCATCTGACTGCATTTGTGTTTCAGTATGATTTTTCCGTTTAAAAGAAGCCATAGAGTTTGGAAAAGAAAAAAAAAAAGAAAAAAAGAGGGCTAATCCAATATAGTGGAAGACAAATAGGAAAGGACTGTGAGGTTAGTGAAGGACAAAGTACACCTGACTAGAGTAATCACCTGTGTTCAATAAAATTCTCTCTGATTTTGTTGGAATGATAACCACAACTTTGCAGGAATAGAAGTTGTCTTCTCTATTCATTCTTGTGGTTTCTGTATGAAACCAGTCATAATTACAGGCAAATCTGTGATTTCACAGTCCCCTTCACTAAATTCTTAACAGGAATAAAGGCCTTTCCTTTACAATAGCAGTTCATTTCTCCACAGTGGCTTTGAGGATGAGATGCTTTGGCTGCTATTCTACTTCAGAAAAATATTGCACCTCCAAAGACTGCAGGGGTCCTGACATCAACCACAGCTCAGAGAAAGGCACTTGGCAGAGGACAACTATTGGTACCTTATGCAATATTGTATGAATTACCAGTCTGAGCGGATGTGCATAGATTAAGTTTTTTCCTGGAGTCATTATGGTCAAAATTAAGACTCAAAATGTTGGTCAAGAATAATATATCTAAGCTCAGGACTTTTGGATTTTTTTTAACCCCCAGTTCCTCCACTTACTTCCTTCTAATGTTTTAAAATTATCTATGTGTGGAAAGACACAAATGTTAAACCTATTTTCATTTGAGAACTGCTCACTTCCAAATAGCATGAATGCAATAATTTCTTATCCCATCTAAACTATTTCAGAATTACTAACTGTTTTCAAGATACTTCATTATTTTCCCTTGTATAGCTAATAATTACATTTATATTTTGACATCTCACTCATCATGGAATCTTTCAGTAGCAATTAATTGAGAAGAAGGTGAACTAGTAAACAGGATGCAGCATGAGAAAATATGTAAAAAGGAGTTAGAGGGCATAGAGGCTAAAATGATCAGCTGTTTACAGTTAAACATTTCCTGTACAAGAAAGGAAAACAAAAGAGTTCAACTTGCCTCCATTCTCAGACTTTTCTGAAATGCTAGATATTTTCCAGCATGCTTTCATCTGGTCCGCATTCCTGTAAGAGAATGGTAGGGTAGTTACAAGCACTGGGTTTAGAAATTTATTTCCCTTGATTTACACCGGCATATTACAGACATCTCTAAATGGAAGTCTATAAAGATATTTGCACACTTGAAGGTAAGTCTGTGGAAAACTACAGGAGGAAAAGAGGGAAAAGAGAAGGGCGTGTCTGCATCACTCCAGAGCAATGAGCTCAGATGAACACACTGTCTTACACATTTTATACAATAATTTTTTACACATTCAACACTGTCCTGTGTCCCCACCTAAGGCTCCAAAATTCAAACCCCTCTGTGGTCTTAAAGGGTAAGTTACTCTGGAAGCAGTCTGGAAGCTATGCCTTGATGCTTCATGATGGTGGTAGAATGGGAAGCAACATTGATTGTTCTCCCCTAATTGAGAGTCCTGAGAGCAAGAATTTTATTCCATTTCTATTCTAGTGAAACTAATTGGCATCAGTGACACTCTGTCCTGGCTAATTTCAGACACTGTAAAAGGGCAGGAAAGGGTATGAAGAGTGTCTAAGCTAACAGGCTATTTTAACTCCTGGAGGACTTTCTAGCAGTTGCATCAAAAGTAAGCAAATAACTTAAAGCTGTGAGCAGCATGAAATACTGATAGGTTTGAAATTGCTCTTGGCATTGATGTAGCAGGACTGAAATGCTCACATAAGCAACATGCTTTTACTCACAGGAAGTCAAGCTATAAAGCACTTTTTTTCCTAAAAAAAAGACAAAAACCCCACCACCCAATCCATTAGATGGAACAGGTAGTACGTGTACAGGTAGTACAAATACTATACCTGCCTGGGACATAATTGATTTTTTTCTTTTTTTTTGGTCATCTTTCCAGGCTCAAAATTCTGGGTCTTAGAAGCTGCCTAGTGAATAATGCAACTGTCCCTAAGTCTTCCTAGCTAAAACTGGATGTTCTGGGTGGGTGTTCCTGCTTTGCTCCAGCTTCATTACAGAGGGTTTCTGGAAGAAGCCGGGGCAGGGAGACTTGCTTCACCACAGTATAGCTGCGTTCAGATAGGATACTGAACATGTTCTTGTTCAGAGTAAGCTTGAGATTTGGTTAAAAGTACTGTTTCCTTGAAATTCCAAGTCAACAAGGATTCAGTCCTGAAAGGGTTTTGTTTTCCACTTAAAATTATACTCTATTACTATATTGTCCAATAAACATCTGTAACGGTATTGCCTCCAGAAACATCAGAATCTACCCAATAAATGCATGGTGTTTATTTTTCTTTTAAACCTTGCTTTGTAAGGTAAACTGATCTATAAGAAACAAGGTTAATAAAGCCTAACCTCCTTCAACTTGGTGTTCTTTTCCCTTTTCATGTTAAAAGACCATTTTGGGAATAAACAGTCCAGAATTTATGTTACAGCTGGGCAAGTATGAACATGCTGTACAGGCACAGTGATTGAATTCTGCTCACCCATTGCTCCAGATCTGTACTACTCTCTCTAGTCCCACTACCCTCGGCTTGTTTCCACAAACTTGTAACATAATTTCCTGCTATCTGTGTCACACTTTGAAGTGCTACTGTAAATGCAGGCTCAGCAGTTAGCTGCTAGTCTAATAATCTGCATGTATTGAAATGAGAGACAGTGCTAACTGGTTTATGGAGAGCTCCTCAGTTACAGAGCTTTGTTTTAAAACTATTTCCATTAGAAGCTAATTTTTAAGTTAGAACATCAGGAAATCTTTTTTAAAACTGCCTTTCTGCAACTTTTTCTATATAATCCCCTTATAAAAATATATTGTTACAGACAGAGAGAAAATGTTTTTTAACCATTTCAAATTACTGTGTTAAAATTGTCTATTCTATTGGACAAAAGATAGCAAACATTGAAAAATTTATAAAGGCTTGTATTATTACACAGTTGGGATGTGTACTCACTGACTCGGTTTATGTGAATTGGCTGCACATGATCTGTTTTAGACCACAAAATATCTAGACATCTGGTACTACACATTTTGCTATTTCTTCCCATGAAATTTTTCAGGATATGACACTAAAGAATACACTGAAATGTATCTGAAAAAATCCTGAAAAGAATATTACCATTTTGCAGGTGGAAGTGACTGCATGTTTATTACTCCTCCATCTACTGGTACCACAACCTGGACATTAGACAGCGTACTAGGCACATTCATAGACTCTGGATTGTATTTATAATCCACTCTCACATCAGTAGTGCTAGCATCACATTTCCAGTAAGTTGCAAGGTTCAAGGGAGTAGACTGTATGCCATTTGAAGATACCTGTAAAAGAATAAATAATTGAAAACAATTTAATTAAAATATCCACCTTTTGGGCAGAATTAGGGGATGATGCTAATTAGTATAAGTCTCAGCGCTGCCAAAATATCAAGTGAATAACTGACCCCTGAGTTGTTAATCACAGAATTTTGAAGACTGCTGCCTAAAGGAATTCTGGTTATGTTAATTTTAAATTAAAATAATTAAAGAAAAGTTTTGAACTCCCTTTCGCTTATGAGGCTGCTTCCTGCTTTTTCACAACTTTTTGCAAGCTTTGTTTTTGTTGTGTTCTGCCTTATGCAAGATGCAGGCTTGCAGCAAAATGACTTCATTCTTATCAGTTGTTTGCTGTGCCGCCCAACCAGCCAGCACCAGAGAACAACACCTGTCATTATGGGACAGGCAGCCAGCAGAATGATTTTTACCTCTTCAAAGCATTATTTTCTTGCTGCAGGAGGGTTGAATACTGCTTCTGTAGCTGAGCTCATTCTACTGTGCTGATGCATTCAACCACCTTCTCAATCTATTTGAGGAACCTCCTGTGTCCTGGTATACACTCTTGCCATTTTTGGTCAGGTTTTTGCCAAAACGTTTTTTATCTGTCTGGGCTTCCATGTGCCAAAGCCTCATTTTTACAAGAAGAATACACAGAACTCATTTCAGCAAACCAAATGGTTTTTTCTTCCATCTTTCTCAAGAATTCTGTGTGCCTAACATGCTTTTTGCAAGTTCAGTATGCCAGGATTTTAAACTACACTAGGCAGATGTGAAAACTACAGGTATGAACAGCTGGTAACTTTTGCAGGTTTTTTGTTGTGCAGACAGTTGTCTGAGATGTTCAGACACTTCAAGGCATGCCTAGAAAATCCCTGTTCTCCCTTTGAGGTGAGTATGTCTGAATATTCATGAAGACTTTTTATTAACAGTCAGAACATCATCTCACTGATGCACAGAATGGCTGAAGTTGACAGATACCTCGAGGCTGGCTGGTCCAACCCTCCAGCTCATGCAGAGCCACCTCTAGCAGGCTGCCTAAGCTCCAGACAGCTTCTGAACATTTCCAAGAATGGAGACTCCATTACCCCTCTAGGCAACCTGTGCCCACTGCTCAGCCACTGACATAGGAAAAAAGAGTGGTTCTGGCTGTTCAGAGGAAATCTCTTGTGATTCAGCATGTGTCCATTGCCTCTGAGTCTGTCACTGGGCACGAGTGAAAAGAGTTTGGCTCTGTCCTTTCTGTGCCCTCTCTCAGGCATTTATACATATTGATGAGATTTCCCTAAACTTTCCCTTTTCCAGGCTTAGGAGTTTCAGCTCTCTCAGGCTTTACTCATGGGACAGATACTCCAGTGCCACCATCATCTTCATGGCTCTTCTCTGAACTCTATCCAGTCTCATTTGCAAGGAACAACCCAGAATTGAACCAGCACCCCAGGTGTGGTGTCACCAGTGTTGAGGAGAAGGATCTCCTCCCTTCACTTACTAGCAATACCTTGCCTAAATGCAGCTCAGGAGACCATCTGTTGCCTTTGCAGCACAAGCATTTGGCTCATGTTCAACATGCTAACTAACCCACAGGACTCTCAGGTCCTTTTCTGCCAAGATCATTTCCAACTGGCGACTCCCCAAGTATGCTTCTTGAACTTCATGAGGTTCTTCTCAGGCCATTTCTGCAGCCTGTTGAGCCCCCTTAGGAGGGCAAAATGACCCTCTGCTTTATCCAGAGAGCCATCCCTATTTCGTATCCTAAGCAAACTTGGCAAGGGTACACTCTGTCCCGCCATTCAAATCATTATTGCAGCTATTAAACTGTAAAAGAAATATGTCCCCTGGGGGGTCAGTTCACCTCAGTGTCTGCTCATCCAGCCTCCAGTTCTTCACCAGCTTCTCTATATGGATTCTGTGGTAGGTGGTGTTGAAAGGCGTCCTGAAGCCTGAGCAGACAATATCTACTGCTATGCCCTCATCCACAAGGGCAGTCACGTCACCACAGAAGGTTGTCAGCTTGCTCAAGCATGACTGAAGCTCAGTAAATCCATTCTGACTACTCCTGTTCTATTACATAGTGATAAATCAGAATGTCATACATTCCCAGATAGAATCACAGAATGGTTTGGGTTGGGAGGGTCCTTAAAGATCACATGGTTCCAACCTGCCCTCATCATGGGCAAAGACAACTTTCACTAGACCAAGTTGTTCAAAGCGCTACCCAGTCTGGCCTTGAACACTGCCAGGGATAGATGGGGCATACACAACTTCTCTGGGCAACTTGTGCCAGTGACTTCACTACCTTCTGAGTAAAGAGTTTTTTTCTTAATATCTAACCTAAACCTATTCTCTTTGAACTGCAAGCCAGAACCATGCATTAAAATTTATCAGTGACAGCATCCAAAACTTACACAATTGCAAAATCAAAGACAGTGTGAGTACAAAGTGCAAGGAGTTCCCATCAAATCTCTTAAAGGTGAATTTGACTTTGCTGACAAATATCAAGAAAAACATGTTTGAAGCTTGCTTGCAGGATTGGGCTGAAGTACTAGCAAGCTGAAACAAGCCCTGTATCTTAGGGAATGACATGAAGCATAGCAGGAATGTGCTAAGCCTGGGTGGAGTCTACGCATTGTAAGTAAAAACATACTCAGAACTAGTCTAGATGAGGGATGACAGTTCACCTCCATGGTGGCAGACAAAGAACAATTCATTTAATTTCTGGATATATATCACATCTGCTGGAATTCCTTAAAAATTACAAAAGGATAATAATAAATAAAAAATTAAATAAAAAAATAAATAAATAAATAAACAAATAAATAAAATAAAAAATAAATAAAAAAAATGTTTACCTGATACTTTAAAACATCCACATTGTAATAGGATGCAGATGGATTCTGCTCTGATAATTTCTTGAGGTAGACCGTTATAGCTTGCATGTTCATCCAAAAGTCCTTAGTGCTGGAGTCACTTTGTGACTGATCACTACAAAGAAAGATCATTAATTAGGGATGAAATATTACACCACACATTCAAGAATACTAGACATTTCAACTTTTTTTTCCGCAATGCAGTTTTTCAGTATAATTCACTTTGTTAGATACAGCTCTGCTAACATTTCAGTTATAAACTGTCATGTCAAATAGTGATTAAACTTAATTTTTTATTAATTATTCATTGCATTAAGTATGAACTAACAAAATGAAATTAAATACAAAAGGATATGTGCATATGGTTTATTATTTCAGAATTTAAAAATACAGCATTTAAAATCATTTAGCTTAGTGTTCAAATAATTTCTCCAATAAATGAAATAAAAACTGCTCAGCTGAAATGGATTTCTGCTAAAAAATTCTAGCTTTTCTGTTTGTTTTTTTTAAAGAAGATCTCCAAGTGCAATTCCAACAATTATCCTACTCAATCAGCAACCTTTTTTTCCTACAAATTCTTCCAAGCATGCTGCTACACATCTGATAGACAGTTATGTAAAGAATCTGATTTGTGTAGTGATTCAGATTTAAAATACACTAGTAGATGGGAAATAAGAGTACATGGATATCCTACTACTTGTTTTCCATTTAATCCTATTGTTTCATCATTTAGTTTTACCATTATTACTACTGTGTGAAGAAAATATTTATAAAATGCCTATGAAAACACAGACACACTTACAAATTATTTTTACGGCTGTTATACTCAGCACAAGTTTTAAGTCCAGTAATCACTGAGATTTTTAATAGTGGCAGTGGAGAGAACTAAGCTGAACAAGATTAATTCAGAAAATTAAATTATATGTAACTAAATCAACCAGACTACAAATAATTCTGATTTACATATACAACAACTCATACTTTACAAATTATGTAGCTTGCAATTATGTTTAAAAAAATACAAAACCTGTACACAAGTTGTGCATTTGGAAGTATCTGCTCTAGTTTGCTTGTGTTTTTCACTCTGAAGCAGAGCACAGCAGGAGATGGGTTGCTGGTGAAGACTTTAATAATCCCGCTTGGGAATGATATTGTCATATCACCAGTAATCTTCACAATACATCTAGAAGAGAATAAAAAAAATCAGCTTTATTGCAACTCACTAACTGCCTAGGTCTAATAATAATTTTAAAGCAACCACTGCAATTTCACAATCTTATGAATTGGAATAAAAACAGAAAATCAGTCTCAAATGAGGGTAATGTGATTATGTATTGTCACTTTCAGCTTGGAAATATGATGAAATAAGAAAGAAAAAACAAACTGCTTAAGCATACAGTAGTCTTGGATATTTTTAAAGCTTTGAAAACATGGCACAGCTCTGCTTAGGCAAAGCCTAAGTAGAATAGCAATGGATGTGACAGGGAGTGAAGTGCTTTCAGCTGCATAACATTACGTGTAACACCTACCTGGCAATGATAAAAATCCATTCTCAGTGCTTTCACTGAACATGTTTGTAAAGCAGGTATATATGAACTCCTGGCAGGATGCAGGCCATTACAGAGTAATAAGCCACTGTTGTCACTTATACCCAGGGAAAAAAAACCCTTTGAATTCCCCTTCTAATGCATACTCATTCCCCTCCCCCAATATGAAAAGTAGACCCAGTGTCTTTTCTTATTATAACTCAATACATTCAACACAATTCACTATTTAACTAACTTTGTAGGATCTGCTCCTTTAAAGTAGGCGTTAACAGATTCAGTAAGAGCTACTGCAACAGGCAAGGTGTCCTGGTTTCCAAGGCTGACAGGGCTGGGACCACGTGAAACACCTAGAATACATACAGTGTATAATTTAATTTTCAAAAAGCTTAATAGATTTCAGAATGGTTGACTACATCTGTAATTTTCACAAGAGTTTACACCAACATCACAGTGTCATCTGAGGTATTACTTGTAAAGTGTATAGAAATACATAAACATAATACAGCACAGTCGTACCACCAAAATGCTGCTCAGCAGCCTAAGAACATAAGTAGGACTATTGGTATGACATTACGTAAACAGACACAAGGAAATACATGAGACAAAGGAACACTGCATTACAATGGCTACTGGTGGGGGTGAAGTCAACAGACCCAAAGCAAATTGACTAGAATGACTTTTTTAAAAAAAACCAAATCCCTACTGTATGCTTTTTATATGAAAAAATGCATGATAAAATAGTCACAGAAATACAAAGAATTCACTTACAGCAAAAATGAACTTAAATGCAAATTCATCAATATTACCCCACAAAAGTGAATTGTTGAACATTCTTTTAACTTTTTCAGCCAACAAACATTGCAACTCCCAAGCAGAAATTGTTGGGGGGGAAGTCTTCACTTGTTGCTTGTGCTAACACAATACAATTCCAATATAGAGCTATAAAAATCAATCAAGACCTCATGCTAAAGCTTTTTGAAATGCACATATACAATTGATGGAACAGGTTGTCATGGGATTTAGTTTTCCACAAATTTTCTATACATGTATGGAATACAAAAGATAATATTGGAAGTTTCTTCTTTTTTAGTGCAGCAGCATAGTAGAGAGCATCTTATTATGTTTTTTGTACCATGAAGAAATGAAGATGGTCTGTATCACATAGCATTACCTATCACAAAGGAGATACAATCTTTATCTTTTCATAAGCAAATTGAAAAAATTCTCTTTGATATCATAAGGCGGAGACAAAATAGTTATTTTGTATAATATTGCCCATAGCAAATTAAACATATTTACTCTAAGTGGCTGTCCTTTCTGAGCTCTTTCAGAAGCAAAAAGGAAGCTGGTGCCTTGCTCTTCACAGAGCACCTAATATCTTACATTAGATCTTAAATTAAGATAAAAGTGAATGAAGTAGTGACAAAAAGAGCAAAAGACATGAGCTGGTCTAATTCTGCTACCTCATATCTCTCTCTCCGTTACAATTTCTCACATAAGGTAGTAAAATGCTCAGAATGCTTCTCAGTACCATGCAAACATTTGTGCAACACTTAGATCTAAACGAACTAGTCAAAAGTGTTGAAATCAAAAATTCTTAAATGAACTAATTATTGTGATTCTAAAAACCACTGATTTATTCTTTTTTTCAGTATGAAAAAAAATCCAGTAGGCTGTTTTTCTTCATTTTTTCAGGCAATAGATGGATCATCTGGATAGATGGATTCCAACGATTTTTCTTTTCCTGAAAACTACCAACAAAAGCTGTGATTCTCAATAGTCTCAGGAATCCAGAAATCATTATTTCAAGAGGCAAATGTGCAATAAAATGAGTTATCAATAACTAGAAATTCTATTTGGTGAAGTACTGAACTCCAGCATTATTCTTCACTAAAACCAAAGTGTACCCCCAATGAATGTGGGACTGCAGTTAATGTCTTTTTCTGCCAATTTACTAAGGAATAACAAACAACTGTAGAGCAGACAGGATTACTTTGTATACAGCTGTATCAATTTACTTAATGGCCTTAATGTACATTTTATAGCAATATTTCAAAAATTATCCAGAGTAATGCCAGCATATTCATTATATTCCTATGGGTAAAAGATAAATACTATTTACTTGACTGAAAAGTGAAATTTTTTTAGAAATAATAACACTTTTTTTGCCTTTTTTTAGGGAACACCAAAGCAAGTACATATGTATATATATTTCTCTGAGACCTATTTTGGGAACTACAAATGAGATCACTTGTCTCTTCTTTGCTCTGCTCCCATTGTTCATCACCCTTTGACTCAAAAATCTATGCATTCTCCTAGAAACCAATAAAACGAAAAATAAATAGATTAGTCTACATTCAACAAGGCCAGTGCTGGGTCCTGCCCTTGGGTCACAACAACCCCAGGCAGTG
>JAODKT010001744.1:24835626-24875957 GCA_027576195.1 Cossypha heuglini
CCAGGTGGCCAAGAAGGCCAATGGCATCCTGGCCTGTACCAGCAATAGTGTGGCCGGCAGGAGCATGGCAGGGATTGTGCCCCTGTACTCAGCACTGGTGAAGCCACACCTCCAGTGCTGTGTCCAGTTTTGGCCCCTCAATTCAAGGAAGACATTTTGGCGGTGAGCATGTACAGAGAAGTAAAATGGAACAACAGAAGGGTCTAGAGAGTAAGTCATATGAAAAACAGCTGAAGGACCTCAGGGCATTTTGCCTAGAGAAAAGGAGTGATAAGGGGGACCTTCTCACTCTCTACAGCTGCCTAAAAGGAGGGTGTAGCAAGGTAGGGGACAGTCTCTTCTCCCAGGCAGTCAACAACAGGAAAAGGAAATGGCCTCACGCTGTGCCAGGGGAGCTCCAGGCTGGACCACAGCAAGAATTTCTGCACTTAGAATGGGCTGCCCAGGAGATGGTGGAGTCACCATCCCAGGAGGTATTCAATAAATGGTGATCATTCAATGGCTGGACTTGATGATCTTTTCCCAACTTTCATGATTCTGTCATTCTATCATATGAAACAAACATAACTGCTCATCCTGATGCTGAAAATCATAGTTTTGTTGCCTGGCTGATGACAGTACAATTCAATGCAGCAGCATTCAGCTTCAGGGTTTTCTGTGTCGGCTGTGAGGTTTCAGATGGAAGTAACAACTGCATGAAGGATCCTCACTTCATCTCAGGCTGCAGCCCAGATCAAGGCTCCAGCTCTATCACCTTTGGCAGTGATGGCAAACCTGGCTTTAATGCCCTGCCACCTGCCTCAGCCTGATCATCACTATCAGCCCCTGACCTGTGCTGACACGAGAGCTAGTGACATAACCACGCAAACACCTTCAAGGTGCAGACCACAACTGCAGAACAAAAGACTGGATCATTGGTCATACAAAGGGCAGAAGAATAAAGCTGATCAAATGGTTTTAGTTCAGTTTAGGAACAAAGATCCAGACAGCTTTAGTACTGGCTAAAAAAGCTGTCATGAAAATAAAATTTATTTTAAAAAGTACTATCTTCATTATGTCTGTCTTCTAAGATTTGTATTATACGAAAATATAGAAACATTATTACCTGCTTGTGTTTGGTGAAAGAGAATTGTCAAAGTAAAAATATATTCACTTTACTTGAAAGAAAGTAGTAAGGACAAACTGAAGAAGCAAGGACAAGTTTCAGCTTGTTTACGGAGCAGGCAAGTGGATAGAAGAAGATAACATTATATAAAAGTGGTTACATAAGTTTTGGTGATTTCAGCAATGTATAACCTAGTTGAGATACCAAGCAACTTGTATGTGCCAGATACCAGAAATATCTGGAGAAACTTGTTTCAAAAGAAATACAATTTTATTAGATGTAGTTTATTAGGATGATTAGTTAAGACATAAATGTGCTTTGAGTACAATACCTGGTGGTGTCTCACAAAGCTTTTCAATTGTAGGAAGATTTCGAATGAAAAGATCATCGTCTATTACATTTAAATGAAAAAATCATCGCAAGAAAACAAAACATTTCAAGCAAAAATAGATGTTAAAATTAATATTAAAAATATTTTGCAAATTTAATTAAAGCTAAAACTTAAAGGATGCACTCAATAACGTATGCCTTCAAGTTCACTTGGAAAAAGATAATCAGAGTCAATTCTCCATTATTCAGGACAAATGGGGTAAGGGGATAACACTGGATTGTGCAAAAGTGAAAAGAACACAGAATGTATTGCAAACTATATCCTCATGCCCCAAAGTATTTCAGCTTTTTGCACTGCCCTTCCCATTTTCCCAGGACAATGCAATTAGTGCAGATGGAACTGCCCTTATTTATTTTTCCTAGGCCAGAATAATAACCACATCAAACCTAGTGTCAGCACACGCCTCCTTACCTTCTGCCTCACCTCAAGATTTCACTCTGCCACTGTTTCCAACAACACACATACATATCTCCCCAGAACTGAGGATATTGATGCTCCTGCCACCAATTTTTGGTTCCTCGACACCAGAGCTGAGACCTGAGGATGTGAGCCTGGGTAGACTCTGGCAACCAAAATATCAGCTGTGTTTCTGTGATGCTTCTCAGCATTTGTGAAACTGGTGGACAATGAACTACAAGAGCTACAGTTGGGCAGAACTTAGTAGCTTTTCTTCTGCACAGGGTGGAAACAATTTCACTGCAGAACTCCCACAATGCACAGCACAGATGCTCTTCTGAGCTGCTGAGCCTGAGCGGCAACAATCATTGGCAACAGTAACATTTGCAGATAACTGAATGATAACACCTTGATTTAGCTTGTGGCTAAAGGTGTAATGGTGTTCAGGAATTAAACAGTTCAATACTGTAAATAAACAAGTTAACATGTCTTAAGCCCTGTCCTCCCCAAACTAATAAAAAACCCCAACTAACTAAAATCTCCTTTTGATTTATGATAATCAAATATGAAAACTGAAGGGTCTTCCTTTAAAAACAAGAGTACACCTTCTGAAATTAGTGGCAGCACATGAAGACTAATTTCCTTTTCATCTTACTCTTTTTTGTTTAATTGTTTGTTATGCTTTACTGCTCAGCTTATATTTTTAACTAACTTGAAGAAAAAGATGCATTAGATTTATTATTTGGAAACTGCAATTATGGATCAACAAAATTAAAAGAACGTAAAAGAACTGAGTTTCGTGAACATTTGTATTCATTCAAATCTTTCAGTGTCCTTAAGTATTTCTGCACCTATACAGTAACATCTTCTGAACAAATATACGATAACATGTTGTACTCGATGAGTATACCAGTACACGAAATAAGAATTCATGGAATGCTAATTGTGAATAATATTTCACTAAAGAACATTCTATAACTGGATCTACGGTCTAATCTAATTTAATCTACTTTCCCATGTCTCAGTGTCATTTAGAAGTGGACATTGCAAAGGATGCTTGCAGTACCTGGACTCCCATATGAAACAACTAACTGCAACAATGGCTCTCGCAACAGGTGCAACCTAGTGGCTGAGTTGTGCTATTTCTCAAGTAAGATAAAATGGTTAATTAACTTACCAACTGTAGGTGTATTTGCTGCACTGAGGGAAGCAGAAGAGGATATAGAAGAAATGCTCTCTGCACGTGCCAAAGGAGCTGCTGGAGGTGGACTTGAGTTAGAGGTCAATGGAGGGCTGAATGGCCTAGGCTGAACAAAAGACATCACAAAAATATAACATAAAGTGGGTTTAAACTGATGAAAAAAATATTGTAAATAGAAAAGTTCTTATCTCATGCCCTAATCAACTTCATAATGTTTCTCAACATGGTTTCTTTAATGTTTTATCTACCCTAGTTTTTCGTGTAAAACAGAGAACCTGCATTTTCCATTGGAGTAAATTCCATTATTTCATAGATTTTTGGTTTTTTTGACAGAATCAAATACAGAGTCAAGTCTAATATATTTGAATAGGCAACAGCCTGTCAATAATAATAATAATAATAATACAAGATACTATCAGAAACTAAGATTACAGCCCTGTGTATGTGTGGCAAACATAGATTTAGAAAGCTAAAGCAGAGCTACTAATGAATTGGAAGCAGAGGGCAACCAAAATAGTTGTGACTGGAATACAGGAGCGAGAGAGGAATAGACTGTAGGACCAGGGTTTTTTCAGCCTGGAGAACAGAAGCCTAAGAAGGGATTTATTAGCAGTCTCCTGGTAGGTAAAAAGGGACATACAAAGAAGTCAGTGTCAGGCTCTTCCAAGAGATGCAAGAGCTACAGCAAAGAAATGCCAGCTGGACTTTGAGAAAAAGTCCTTGCAACCTTGCAGTAAAATCCTGGGACAGGCTGCCAGATTGCAGATTGTGAAATCTCCCATTCTGAAGATTTTCAAAACTCAGCATGTGCCTGAGCAACCTGATACAATTTTGAAGTCAGCCCTTTTTTGAGCAGGTTGGCCAAGAGAACTTAAAAGTCTCTTCCACTCTAAATCTCTGGATGGTTTTAGGATATATTTAACTGTTAAAGTATTTAACTAATGATCATGCTGGGATTAACCCATCTGAAAGGTGCTGAAATCCCTGAAGCATCATTTTGGCAGGATAACTCTAGAATCCCAGGAGATAAAGGGCTAATGTGTATGTCTGAAACACTGATATCTGCAGAACTGTGGAACCAACCAAGGATTTATGGTAATAACAGACAAAGACTGTTGATAATGATCAAGGACTGTTGGTAATAATCAAGGATTTTTGTACTAATAGACAAGGTCTGCTGGTAATAACCACAGATCGTTGCTAATAAGCAAGGGCTATTGGCACTAACAGGCAAGGTCTGCTGATAATAACCAAGGATTGTTGGTAATAACAAACTGAAAAAAAACAAGATGTGGCTGGAGAAGGGGGTGTGCAGTGGTAGGCAGCACTTTTCCATGACAAACATCTTGTTCTGGCTCCTGCATATAAGCACAAGTACAGGTACAGCTTAAGTGCAGGAATGAGGCAGAGAAGTGGGCATGGACTGTAGGGGGGGATCAAGACCATGCAGGACACCCAAAGCCCTCTGACTGAATTCCAGAAAGGTCTAAACGAATGAACTGTGCATGATGATTAATTTGCATAGAAAACAAGAACCTTAGCTCTAAGGTGGGGAAAACGTGTCTATAAAAATGTACCCCAAACAAGGTGATACCTCCAGGACATGCCATCAGCTGAACCAGGACTGGTGATCTCTCTTTCTCTGTTTCTCTCTCACTCTTGCTGTTTATTTCATATATTCCTATACCTCTTCCTTTTTTATTCTACCTCTTTATCCTGAACCACAGTGATGTGCATATATAGTAGGTCAGGGACTAACATACCAATTTCCATGCCAAGTGCATAATTTAATAGTAAAGCTTTGTGAGTTTTGTAGACCCTCTGACTTTATTAATTCCTTTTGACCACTACCATTTGTGAATCTGGGGTGTTTCCTTCCCCCTAAGGACAGGATGTCACAGTAACTTTTTCTTCCCCATTCCATTGTACTTGTTGGCTTTGATAGAGACTAGGAGAATTGTAAAAGGACTTAATGTAATGTCTTCATATAATGAAGACAACTGACAACCGTCTACTGGTATCCAGATTATAGTAAATTTCAAAAGCAACAGTCTAAAATGAGTGTTCAGGATCATACTTTATAGCAGAATAATACCATATTTAATTATGATGACATGAAGAACAGACACATTGGGCTAAGAGAAACTACTACAATTCTGTATTGGAAAGAAAAAAAGAATTTCAAAACTAACTCTGTTCTGATCCTATAGAAAAGCTAAACAGTTTGAAAATATTTTGCCAATTCTGTCAAAGCTGATGACAATTTTGTTTGTACTAAGAATGTGGTGAAAGTATCTTGCTACTTTGAAAGTCAGTAAAATGATTTTACCACAGGAACATTTTTCCAATTCAGGAAATCAAACGAAACTGCAGAATACTAATATTTACAGAAGAAATTAGGCATGGCCTAGTCTGATACGCTGTTTGGTTATTTGCATTCTTTACCACACTCCTTATCAGCAGGTGACCCCATACTGCAGGCACATTCAGAGAGTACACAACAACTTCTCACTATCCTCATAGGCAACTGCTGTGATCTGCCACCTCCCTTCTCCACAAACCAGCACCAAGTGCAGGGAGAAGTCACAACAGAGCTACTTCTGTCAATATAAACTGGAAAAACCCCCACTCATTTCCCAAAGCTTTGGTGATTTCCCTAAATCAAGGGAGGTTTGTTAACAACTTCATTAGTATTTTGCATTTTAAAAACTTCAATCTTATGCATCTTTCATTATCAAACTACTGATCTGCTCAATTAAAAATACTCAGCTGATGCAAAAATTATGGTTTGGACCTTTGCACTTGTGTTAATAATTACTTCTTGTAATAAGATACTTATCATAAACTATTACCATGCCTATTTGGCAATGTTGAAAATCTGCTTATGTGATTTCTTGAACACTGGCTAGAAAGTAATTCCACTGTAACAGTGTAAATGAATGGTGTATCTGAAATCAAGTCAAAATGGCAAACAAAAAAATAATAATCAATACATACTATTTCATTAATCCCACTAAGTTTCCCAGTAGACAGCTTTGGTCTTGAAGCAGGCCTTGGAGGGGGTACAATAGTGCCCACAGAAAGAGGAGTGGTGGGCCTTGCTGAAAGAAAGCAAAGTTAAGAAAATATTAGAAAGATCACACTGTACATACATAGTTATTTACCCGAGTAGAATATCTGATGTTTCTACTAGAAGTTCCTATTGTACAACTGCCATGTTTTAAGAGTTACCACAAATCGTAAGTGCTTTTAAAATAGTGCCACGTGATACCCTGAAATGTACATCTAAAAGTGCATCATGGACTTTCTCATTGCTCTCAAGTGATTTTATACCAACCACTCTTGGAAGCTTGTATGTAAAAAGAATTGGTTTTGGAAATGCAATTAATTAATCTTTGAGATCTCATTGCTGTCTGACATCCCATAAAAATACATTCCCGTTTCTAGAAAAGCAGCACTGCATAGTTAAGAGAAAGCAATGTCTTTAAGTGAATCATTTGAATTTTCTTCTTAATTCAAGCTGAATATTTACTTCACTGTACCAGTTGGTATTAACAAGCAGTTTAGTATATTTTAAGTAGGAAGATGAGTTAATTTTAACATCAGTTGAGCAATAATGGCAAAAAAGAAAAATGAATCCAAAGTTTGCTTTTTGGAGTCAGTTATTAGCAAAGAGCAGTACAGAATGCATGCTTGGCATACCCTTATTTGTATGAGCACAAGAAGACACTACACTATAGTCCAGTAGTGCTGAAGATGTTGCAGAAGATATTTCAGCAGCAGTGCAAGTTTCTTCAATGAATAATTGTTCATGGCATATAGAGTTATTGAAAGGGTCACTTTGATCCTCAGAAGCACAGATGTTGGAAGAATTCCCAAGCAAAGCAGAAGAGGCAAGGCAGGCATTTTCACTTTTAAAATGCAATCTTTGGGGCTCCTTCTTGTCTGTGCTTGTGTGTCTAATCGTAAGAAGTTCATCAGCAAAGGAAATCCACTGATTCTGAGACCGTGAAAAACAGGATAAAGTACTGGTATTCCCTGATGGCGCTGCTGTAACACCAGATTGGCACAAAGTGCTAATGGTAAAGCCTGGTGAGGATGGGCTTGTAGACCCAGAATCTGTCTGGTGTCCAAGCAAAGGCTGAGATATTCTACACCCAGGCAAATCATTGGTAGATGAGGAGGAGCTCCTATTGTGCTCTGTTAGGGTAGCTGAAGGAAAAGGGAAGAATTGAAACTAGGACCAACAATGAAAAGATAAAAATTTCAATATTCAAAAAAGTATTCAATATCCACTGCACGAGGATTACTAGCCAGCATGAAAAATAACTGCTCTACTAAGGTAATCTGCCAACTCACAAACAGAAGAAAAAGCCAGTCAGATTATATATGTACTTCATTCATACTGCCAACCATGTCACTTTCCATTTTTTAGTACATTAAAAAAAAAGTTATTGCTTAAGGATCCTTATTACTTAAGGCTCTATTTCTCACAACTTTGCTTATTCCTCTTACTTTCTACCTGTTGTGATTTAACTTTTTCTCATCTTTGTTTTTTCCTTCTTGTATCCTACTCCATTTTTGGTTCCTCTCCACAGCTTTCTGCTTTTAATTTCCTTCAAAGTTATTTAATCAAACCTATCCTGTTCCTTCCAAAGACTTTGATCCTCTTAGCCCTAACATTTGTAATAGGAAGATCCAACAGATTTGGCTTTCAGGTGAATGAATGAAGACAATGGAGTCACAAGATTTTGTCTGATAGTTATTCTGTTTGTATGTATCTGTGTCTAGTGAGTAACAATATGGATGAGGCATCATCCATCTCAGTTTTTCTTCTCTCTCATCCTATAATCTTCTGACTGCTATAAAAAGGAGTTTTCCAAAAGTATTTCCTGCCCTTGCTGTTGCCCGTTGCTCTAGATGACAATAGAAGCAGAAAATGCAAGGTTAGTCAATTCTCAATATCTTGCAGATTGGCAGAGCTAGGAGCAACAGCAGTGACAACCAAAATCAAAAAAAGAGAGAAACACATTTAAAAATTCAGATCAAAAGTACAGTTGTCCTCTCTGTAGTGGTCCTTTTGCCATAAACAAATACATTCTCTGAGTTCACCTAAACATTAAAAATCTTAACACAGCTCTCCCTTTCTAGCAGATATTTTAAATATCATTCAAAGGCTTTAAAATACTACTATAAATCCTATTTAAAAACAATATGGAGATGTTAAGAACTATTTTAAAAGCACATATGAATGAAAATAAGGAAGATAACTAATAGAAGCATTTTTAAAATATCAAGAGATAGCTAAAACATGTCTGTTGTGTTTGTTTGAGATTACAAAATTAGCTTAAATTTCTAATAAAGTAGGATTATTCATGGATGACCAAAGATTACTTCTGTACTGCATAAACCACTGTCTGCTCAAATACCAAGGTAGTTCAAGTGTTCAATGATTAACACAGTTATAAAACATTAGTTCAACAAATGTTTAAACTGTAAGGGACATATGCTGTATTCCACAAAACTAATGTATGTCATTTAAGTTTTGGATTGAGATTTTCAAAAATGTTAAGCACTATCTTACTACTAACCTTCAAGTTGAAGAATAAACATTGATTTCAAGGAAAATACAATCAGATAAGTATTTTTAAAAAACTTTTAGAAATAACTTGCAACTTAGGAAGCATTAGAACTCAATTTAAACAACATGACCTACATGGATCCAATTTTTTTTGCCCCAAATGTGTTAGAAAGTTGTTGTATTTTGGAAGACTTACTGTCTATTTCATTCTACAGATTATTTCACTAATGAAAATATCTTAGTTAACTCCTACAATCCTTGAAATAATTATTTATCAGATAAAATTTGCCGAGGCACAGATGTATCTAAATTTAAATTATGTCCACAAGACCCTCTGTAGCACCAATTTCAATGAACATGAGTATGAGGACTAGGGTAGATGACTCCTTGCCAGATACAGCTACAGAGGATATTATGGATCTCTGTCATTATTCATCAACCAGAGACTACTTTCTCCACAGTTCTGCTGCCAGGAGGAGCTGGATGAAAATTTCCTTATCTGCTTTCATTTCCCATCCAAGCACAACAATAAACACCCAAATATAACTACAACCACCAGCACAAGTTAAGTATCCTCTACCTTTCTCTGTAGACTCCAACACGAGACCAAAGCTATCAAAACAGAGTATTTTAAGAAAGCACAATTTCTTTTCAGAATATTCCAGTAATATATCTTTCTCTAGAATTTATTCTTAAATGTGTCACCATACACATGGTGGATTCACTTGCCAATACTACAGACTGATTAAGTCAGGATGAGAAAATTATGATGAATTCTCTAAGCTAGATTTGTTAAAACAATAACCTTTAAGGAATATGAATTTGTAGTGAAAGACAAAGTTCTACTTAAAATCTGAAGTGTCACAAAATAATGTTGATTGTTGTTAAAAGAACATTACTTAAGCCAAGAAATAACACCAGTTTTTCAGAATTCTCCTATTGTCGCATGTAATCTTCCTTTTTGTTCTTCAATCTGCATGATCAAGCACAGAAAAAAACTGCTAGAAAGCCATAATCATGAACAAAGAAGTGAGGACAACTTTTGGCATACAAGTACTTAGTTTTCTCAAGTGTATGGGAGGAGAAAAGTGTCTACATTAAGAGAAAATTAAGATGCTGGAGTGAAGATACACAACAGACTGAAAAGAACCATGGAACTATTTTTTGCAAAGACTGTGTTTCAGGAAAGCTTGCCAGTGTCCTACCAACACTAATATTCTGCAACCCAAATTCCTATGCAACATGTGCTCTCTCCCTCCACCTCCCATATGCTACACACCATCCTTTTCCTTGCAATATCGCTGCTTTCAGGATCTCAGCTTAATTCATGTCTCAGTCCTGTCATTTTTATCCATCTCTGCTTGGATTATGCCTTCACATCTCCTAACAGAATCATGCCTTCCTACAGAAAACAAGTTCCTCACAGCAAAGCTCTGCAGTGCCTTTGTACTGCATAGCCCAATTGACTTTCCTGGAAAGAAGAGATTCATCCCTATTCATTGTGCAAGCCCAGCTTGTCTCACAGTTCCTGCAACAACCTCCATTTAATCTCCCAGCCATACCATCTGAAGAGAAAGGATTACATTCTAGATGGCAAACAATTATTCAGTAAGTATAAGAAGGCAATAAAAAAAGGCAGGAGCAAGGTAGAATTTTCCTGAAGTGCCTAGCATTCCCTCTTCCCTCTTGCTCTCTAGCTTGAAAGCCTTATATGTTGTCTTCTCAGTCCTGTCATACTTCTAAGACAGTATATTGCTTTATAAAATTCTATCATTTATGCATCAAAGCATGTACGCTTGCAATAACTGAAAAAAACAACACCAGAACATCCAGAAATATGGCATACACAATTTCTACCATCAAATATTTTACCTGAAGAGGATGAGGATGCCAAAGAAGCTGAAGAGGAAGATTCAAGAGAAGTGCTGAAGAGTGGATCCCATGCCAGGAAGTCACTGTTCCCCTTTCTATATTAAGAGTTAAAATTTGAATAGAAATGAAAGATTTATGCATTCATAAAAATCACAAACTTCAGTAGTAGTTTGATAATGTAATAACTATAATAATCACAGAATAGTTTGGCTTTGAAGGGATCTTTAAAAATTCTGTTCCAATCATGTTGGCATCTACTATACCAGGTTGTTTAAAGCCCCTTCCAGACTGGCCTTGAACAAAAAAAAAAAAAAACCAAAACAAATTCCTGCAAAACAGCATTTGATAGAATTTTAAATTAACTTACTCAGTAGTTGGAGCAGAAAGTTTTGATTTTGTTAACTCTTCACCTAGGAAAAAGACACAAGATTATCACTAAAAGTGTGAAATACAGAATAAAAATTTAATTTTCATTATAAAAAGATAGTTAATATTAATATTGGCAGTTCAAAACAAATTACTATTAAAATGGAAAAAAGAAAATGTAGTGTTTCTGATAAGTTTAGATATTCCTGAAATATGAGAAGACTACACAGGTGCCCTTTATAAGGAAACTTCCTCCTTGAATTATACAGTTTACATCAACACTGTCCTTCAGCAAATCTGGCCTGGTTTCCCACTAGCAAAAAACCTCCAACCCTGAATAATAGAATCTAATGCTCTATCCCCTGTGTTGGTATTTTACATCATACACACGATGTGCTTTGCTGGTTTGTGGATCATACTAAACTTGAGCAGGTGGAAGGGTTTCACGAACTTGCACAGGAGTTTTTTCTATGGGGTAACCCCTTTGGCAGCTGGATGTGTTCCTTACTACTGTCAGATACAGGTTTATCTGATCTCCTCAACAGCCAAGTAGATAGATAAGGAAGAGCTATATAAAACTAACAAGCAAAATATTTTGTTCCATTTAAAATACAGATATTTAAGAAGTTTATGTCTCCAACAATTAAAAAAAAAGAGATTTGCTTTCATTCTATGTTAAAAAACTAACAGACTAAAAGATTCACACTTACTGGATGAATTTTGATTCATTTGTGCCTGAAACAAGAAAAAAAAATTAGGAATAAATTCTCCTACTGTGAAATAAACCACTTAATAGGCCCAGAGTTCTTATTTCCATTCAACTTCCTATGAGATATTTTGTTTTCAATGCCAGGCAAAAACATCATGAGCTTGCAGGAGACCACGGAACATGAGCCTGGACAGAGCAACCAGTGCACACCTGCCATCCCAGTATGAAAATGCAGGAAATAAATACTATAGAGCTGACAAAGGGAACGGCATTTTTAAATCTCTTTACTGTCTGGGACAGAAAATGAATCAGCCTATCACACGGTATAGATGAAACAAAACATTCCTCACGTTTCCCCAGTAAGTCCCCTCACATACTACACTTACTTAGTTTTAACTACAAATGCAAATAAAAAGCCATTCTCTACTTACAGGACTGTGCCTCTGCTTTCAAAATGAGGTGAGGGAAAAAAGAGAAAAATTATTATTTTAAAGTGTTATGTGGACTCTTTTCCTTAATATCAGAACTAGTGTTATTCTGACCTGAATACTGTACTAGCATACACTAATATTATTTATCATCTGGTGGTACAAAGATTATTCCATGAACTGGGAGGAAAAATCAATAAAGCTGCACTGCAAATGTTACATGTATCCTCATTATATGATCTGTTTTAAAAGACTTCTATGTTAGTGCAAACTAATTAGCAAATTATGTTAAAAGCCACACCCAGCTAACTCTAAGACGTAATTGAATGTCTTTTGGTGGCAACAGCACAAACACAAGAAACCAGCACTCAAAAGACTCAGGGGAAAGTTTAACTATGAGAAAAGTACTTAATGTTATATTGCAATATAAAAGTGCAGTCTAAATATATAGGAATATAAAGTGTACCAAAAATGACCTAGTGCATAAGAAAAGAATTATTGAACCTAGAATAAATTCTGAACACTACATTACATCTTTACACTACAGTTTCTTTACCACTTTTCTGCACATTAAAAATACAAGAAACAAAAAACTTACAGATATTGCTGGAGAAAGAGTGATGTTCCCTATGGATACTTTTAATTCATCCAAAGAAGGCATAGTATATTGAGAGTTGTTATTTGGCTGGACAGGTTTTATTTCCACATGGAACCTCCTGGGTTCATCATCTTCAGAGTCAGAATCACTGGATGAATAGAAGTGGTTCTCTTTGGTATGTTTTTCTCAGTTAAGGTGGAAATACCTGGAAGTCATCTGCTTAATCTGCTTCATCATTTTACTCCACAAAATACTCATATTAAGTGACCTCTTTGTGCACTTACATACATCCACTCCAAAATTCACACAATTTAGGGGTTTATTCCATTTATCTTCAGAATGATAATTCTGTTCAGAAAAACATGATGCTATATGACTGAAGAATGGCAGTATCTGCCATATAACTGAAAAACTGCATAAAAGGCATGAGATTAAATGTAGGATTCTAAAGCAGCAACTTCTGCATGTAAAATTATAATTTGCAAGGCTCCAACAGGGATTCTAACAGATGTATGAAAAATGTAGAAATCTTTTAAACCAAATAGAAAAGAAAAGCCTAAGTGCTTTAATGAGCAGTGAAATGCCCATGGTGCCTGTACCTAACATAAACAGTGAAGGAAAGAGCAGGACCCACTGTTACCTACTCCTTTTATGGTGTGGCAGTGAAAATTTTGTAAGAAAGGATGCCAGTTAAACAGAAGGCTGCACAGCAAACTGAAAAATGTCAGCTGCCGAAAGTACTGTCATCTTTGGATAAAAAGGAATCACGATGACATCTCAGCCCCCAAAATAAGAAAAATAAACAGCTCTTTATATGCACAGGAGCCACACTGAAGAAAAACTCTGCAAGGCCCAAGCTAAGTCTTAAAAACTGCATTTATTTTGGCAAGAAAAATTTGTAAATTTCCCTCTACAGAAACATAAAAGTTTTGTAATACCTAGAAGAAGTGTACACATTCTCTAAGTCAGTTCTGTTATTTTCACCTGAAAATATGACAGACATTTGCTTTAAATTCCTTCAAACTATTCCCTAATGAAGTTTTAAACCTGAACCCTAAAGACATTCCAAATTCCTTTCAGTTGAAAGGATCTAGAAGTTGTGGTGAGGAAAAAGCCAAATATCTTCATCTTACGCCTATCTCTTCCTTCAAAATGAAGCATTTATAGAAAAAGTTTCAAAGAAAAGTAATTCTAATTTCGTCAAAAGATTTCTTGTCTTGAAAGTTATCACTGACCTCATGGATATTTTTCAATGAATGCATGCGTTTCCTCTTGTTTCACAACAAAAAAGATAATAAAAAAAATGATGTCCAGATGAATCATGCATCATAAGCATGAACGTTGCTCACTTCTCTCTCACTTTCAGAAACACATGCAAAGCATGAAATAATAGTCTTCTTAGAACTGGATAAAATTTTGTCACTTTTATATCAATTTTGTAAAAATGAGATAACCCCAACTGCTTTTATTTTTACATGACCTTTCCATGTGGGCAATAGAGGCATATTCTGCAAAGCTGATGAAAACAAAGTTATGATGATGAACTGCCTAAAAGTTTTTGCAATTTAAGGTAATGGTACAGCCTAAATTCACCTTTTATCTGCAGTACCCAGAAAATTCAGTGAATACATTTCCAAAAATTAGCTAACATAGGCTTGCTTAGATCTATGGTAACTATTCCAAGCTCTGAAGCAGAACTTTCCTCTGTGGAGGTAGGAAAAAAGTAGACAAGAATTTTCCTCTAAAGCAACAGGAGAATGACAGAGAGAAATCTTGAGCCTTCATGAAGGTGACTCACAACAAAATTTATCCTGTATATGAAAAGTATTATTAAAAAGACAGTAAAAGACAAAGAATCAACTGTAAAAAGCATGTGGTGTAATGACTTCATCAAGTAACAGAAATTCTATTTCTACACTGCTCTAGTGCTACAAAAAAAATGTGCGGGTGCAGGTATAGAACAGATAACCGTTCAATACGCTTTAAGTAGTTAGCAAACTTTATAAACTCTCAGAGCTTTTCAAGGAAAGAGATCTGTATGGAATTTTGGATCTGAATTGGATCTGGCTATTTTTTTGCTTTTTATTTTTACTGTCCTCTTAAAGTTCCCAAGATAGCTGATCTAATCCAATCTTTAACATTTGCACATACAGATCCAAGAAAAAATATGGTTCATTTTACAAAAGCTATTAATGTAAGAATACAAAGTTGTAACATAGGGATAAATGTCACTCTTCTTCATTAACTCTTTAGTCAGTACTTCCTCTCTCCAAAGAATTGCAGTAACATCAAATAACTTGGCACAATAATAGTAAAAAGGATATCCTGTGTTGCTTCTGGTTTAATGCTGTATCCTTCATCATCTACATCAGGAAAGTTCTAAAAATAACAACAAAAATTATGCTATTGATAAATAGCTAAAAAACATGCCATTCTTACATCAGACTGAATTTTACATAATTGACAAATTAAAATTACAACAACTCACAAAAGTGATTTTTATTCAATATCATTACAGTTATCTGAAGTTATGATCTGTTATTCAGAAGTTGTGTGACAAGATACCTCAGCACAGAATGTAACAAAAGAAGCTTTAAATTTCCTGTGAAAACTGGCGAATTTGAAATGCACCTACTCATACTAATCAATCACTAATTAATTACAAATTGATTAATTACTAATCAATTACTCTATCAAAAATCAACAGGCAGAAATCAACATTATTTTAGCTTTAGTACTGAGTTAGATTAGGATATAATTCTCTTGACCTCAGAAAAATTTCCCAATTTTTATGCTCTCAGCTAAGACACAAGATGTTCTGATGACGCAGAGGCAAAACCTCTGTAAGTACTAGTCAATATTTAAGTATGCAAGCCAAAGCACGGTTTGCAAATTCCTCTCCCCCTTGAAAAGGCACTATGTCTGCACTGCTACTTCAGAAAAGAGTATCCACAACACAGGTGTACAAAATTTTATTCCCAAGTTTTCCTTTACACATCTCCAACATTATCCTGAATCCTTAAAGCCAATAAACATCTGGGATCTCAAGTTCTGTTTTTCTGCTCTTGCAGGCAGTTAAAGAGAAATTGAAAAGAGTGATGTTAAAATAACTTAGAATGGTCAGCTAAGCATATACTTTCATTAAAAAACCTTTGGGGCAGAGAGAAACAAGTCTCCAAGATAATCTAAATTTTAAAAAGGCACAAACCCCCCACATAATGTATGTTACATATATGGGATAGCCATGGATATGCAGATACTTTCCCCACTCAGAACCAAAAAATCCACTCACAACTTTGTATGCATAAGCAGTGCATGTGAACTGCTTAATGTCTCAGTAAATTCATCATAAAAAACCACAACCAAGGTGTCTTCAAAATGCAGCGATTTCAGCTATTACTAATATATTATAAAAATTAGAATATGTAGATATATTTGTAAGTGATTTATTCTAATGCAGCATCAATTTATTCTATCAGAAAGCTGGTACTGGGAAACAATTTGACCAACAAATATGTATACACACTATGGCCAAAATGTAATTTGTTAGAAGTCAAGAGATATAACAAAATTACTTACACTGGTGATTTCAAGTGGACAAGAAAGGAATCTCATGACTCCAGATAAAATTTGAAGCCAAGTTTAAAGAGAATATTTCTGAATAGTTTTTGAAGTACAGAACACGCATATTAAAATGATTAAAATGCGCTTATCCTTCTGTATCTTTTACAGATATCACAAATGGGATGTCTGATAATTCACTAAGAAGCATTCTCCTCCACACAGCGCCCTAGATTTAGCATTTCTGCAATAAATGGAACTTACACATAGCTCAAACTTTGTGCTAAGAAAAGTATAAGAAATACAGTCCTGTACACATGTAAGACTGTACCAAATTAAATACTGCATCAAACTAAGGCCAAAAAACAACATTTAAGCTCTCTAGCCTTAATATATATATATCATATAGGTGCAATTTCTTGAAATATGTGCAAGATCCAGACTTCACTGCTAATTGTTTAATAAATAAATAAATACAACAAAAAAAAGTAATAAGAGTACAATCACACGGTCCAGTACTTTAGCTCTACTTGCTCAAATCAAGGTTCTTAGATACGCTTGACCTCAAGCCGACCTTGTTTATATACCAAAACCCACTAATGAAACTTGACATCAAAGTAAACAGAACAAAAACATATAGCTATGGAGTAAATATATTTTCTTGTAATACTACAAATTCTGAATTCTGAAATCAATTTAGTTGTCACATCAGGTAATTTTCCATACATCAGGATCACTCAACGTTAAGATGAATTGAAAATCAATAAAAATCTTTAAATATACATTTTTCTTACAACTGGGCCATATGTGTAAAGGATACTACTACTGGGTTAACACAGCATACACATAGCTGGCAAAACCGACTATTTTGATATAAAATTGTGAGAGAACTTAGTTTTTAGAAGTTATTTTCATTTATATTATTTTTAAATTACTAAATAATCTCTAGGATAAAGAAAGCACTAAAATCTTAAAGTATTTAACTTTCTTTCTTAATAGTTTCATGATAATTATTTCTGATCATGGTAACATACTCGAATCATCTGTTCCTCAGAAACAACATGCAGTCTGTTTTCACAACTTCATGTACATAACAGAGATGGATACTGTACAGCTTAAGTTCTGAACATAGGAGAAGAAACTCCTTCCTTCTCTTTCAGCTAGTCTATTTTACCACTTTTCAAACCCTGTACAGAAAACTTAATTTATATTTTTTTCCTATATCTAAAATTTAAATACATATAATTTCAAACATCTGACTCTAAACAGCATATACACACATAAATAATTTGCTTTGTATTTACAGCCATGTCAGTAATTCAGATCATTCTTGTGCCAATTTATGATCACTGTTAACAGCTGCTTTAATTAACTAGATACTGAATTTATATTTTTGTGTAAACCAATGTAAAAAATGGGTGGAAGAGATACTTGATATACCTTTGTATAGAGAAAGGCAAATTGTGTCACACACAGGCAAAATGGTACCTAACAATCTTAAAGTTAAGTAGTAATTTCAAAATACTGTTCTCAATATTTTGAATGGTTGAACTTGTGAATGCTTTGCTTTCTGAAATACCAATATTTCATTCACAAATCTACATTTAATAACAGTGGTAATAAACACAGCAACCTGAGGGAGACACATACACATGAATCTGATGCTAATGAAGACATTTACATCTATTTGACTAATTTTTACTCCCTTTTCCACACTCCTACAATTACAGAACTATATATTATGATATGGATAACCGTGTATCTCAAGTATGAGGCACACAACACAAATAAGACCTGATTTGCCTACCATGCTAATCAGAGGTTAAGTTCACAACCTACATGAATACATGTATAATTTTTGAACTTCAACACATAAGACGATATTTGTAAACAGGGGGATGTGGAGGTCTGCTTTAGTTCCCTACGCAAATGTGTAGTGGCCTTTGCAGTCAAAAAACTCCCAACAACCTCATTATGCATGTGAATTGAATTCTGCAGAAGCAACTGGAAAGGTGGACTTCCAGAAAGCCTTTCGGAGGTTCTGTTAAAGCAATTAAAGATGTAGCTATAAAAGCAATTAAACATGTAGCTATAAAAGTTTTCCCTGTGTTTGCAGATGTAATGCATTAATTGAGATCTTACATAGATTTAAACGTATGCCAGAAACTTAGATCGTGCACCTTTGTCTTTGCCTTGGCATATTCTACAAGCTTTCTGAGGTTAATAATTTTTCAAAGAAATAAAACATAAGGCCTTGATAAATAAAATAAATTTTCTGTATAAGAAGTTGCAGACCGTGCATTCTATCAACAAAACACATTTTTTCAGTTTTGGTAAACTAAATAATTTGATAATTTAATCTGAATAATTTATTTCAGCTTCCTTGCTCTGTCCCATCTGTCATCTAAAAGTGACTGAATAAGCCACATCATCACCATGTCATTAGTGTCTCTGGGGCTACACACAAAGGACAAGGGGGGAACATATGGAGCACTGCAGCCTAGCTACTTCATTTGGCCCTTCCTCTGCAACACTAGTGCTGCTGACAGGCTGGTCATCAGACAAGAAGCAAAGAACCTTCATTATGCTCCAGTCTGATTTCTTTGTATTTTCTCTTCTCCTGGGATAACAACACTGGTTATGAGAGCTCTTTAGCAAGTTTTCTTGAGGGTATGATTCAAGATGCAGTGCAGCTGAATAGGCCACTCTATTTTTTTCTGCCAGAACTCAACTGGCTTCCTGTAATCCGGATGAGGACTCCAAGTAAGCAGCTGAAGCTCATAGGCTGGAACAAGAGAACAAAAAGCCTCTCCACTTTTGACATATTTGAGATGTAAATTTGACTCTGGCATATCCTTACGTTAAGACAGAGGCATAATATTGGCCTCTTCTCCTTAGGGTGCCTATTAACCCAAAAGACACAGAAGAAGAGCGTAGACAGTCAGTTTCTCCTATTGTTAGAAATGCAGAAAGAAAAATAGGTATTCAAAGTGTCGCTCTCTTGTGCTGTGATAGAAAGCCTTGTCCTCTATAGCAGCTATTTGAAATATGCCACAACAAATTGCTGTGAAATGCAAATAAGGAAAAATACTTGAACTTCACTAAATATTAGGTTACACTTGTGTTGCACTTTTCAGAATTTCATGGTTCCAAATTCAACCAGTCCCCAACAATAAAAATGGTCTATAATTCTATATAACTGTAATTATGCTACACTCATATGTGAAGAAGTTAATGAAAAGTTTTGGATTCCTTAATATGTGTTTGCATTTCAGTTTCCCATGAAAAAAAACTTTCACCATGTTGTTCTGTACATCTCTGACTCCCTTCTTAATTACTTTTGAACTTGCTGGACAATTTCAAATGGATTTGACAGAAAGAATAGAGAACTCAAAGATAATTACATTACTACAGTCTTCATGAAAATAGGCAGTGAAGTAGAAGAAGGAGATCGGCAAGCACCCCAACCAAGGGAAGGGTTGCAATCCCAATTCAGATCTTGCTAGACACAAGTGGAACTTTGTAAAATATTTCTCGGAAATAAAAGTTTATTTTAGACCTCATATCTTCCTAGAGAACATCCCTAGAGACACGGCAAACTCATGGGAAACGAGACATTTCAGCCTTTAGAAAAACGTTCTAAGGGAAAACCCCCATACAGAGTCAGTTTTTAGTTGCTATCTCTTTCCCATGCATACACTTTCTACTACAAACTTTCCACTCTTCTTAATTATCAAGGTTTAGCATAATGAAAGTTACACTATAGATTGACCTATAAAAAACTCAAGAATTTTAAATCTCATGAGATATTATATTTAAACAGAGACTGTTTATTGAAGTGGTCAACCTTTTTAACAAATACCAGTTCTCAGTCCACAGCTGCCTACTCATGGGCACGAGAAAACCTCTTAAAGCAGTTACAAAAGAATACTTACAGGAATTAACAATTTATTAATTTATTTTCCAATATATATAATCCGCCAGCTACAAAAATGATGAGTGTAAGCAGATCTGTCTTACCAGAGATAAATTTGAGAGCATCCATTTTGGGACGAAAGACATTTTTGACCAATCTCAGCATTTTGTATTTAGAAACAGGGAATACAAGTTTGATAGACTGTATTACACATTTTAGACTAGTGAGAAGTCTTTCATGATATTGACTGCATAGAATGTTCAAAGAACCACAGTAGCACACAGAACTGGTAGATCATGCATAGAAATCAGTTCTTTCTACATCCTTACCTTGAAAATCTGCAATATTTTTACCTTGGTTCTTATATTTATATGTAATTGAAAAGTGGTTATCTCTTACATTCCTTTCATGCAATTAAAGTTATTGACAAATAAACAAAAGCTACTTTTTAAAAAATTATCATATTAATCATACATATGCCAGACAGGTTTTCTGCAAGTGACCAAAACTGACAAAATAACTGGGACATCTTAAGTTGAATTTTCTGAGGGCCGTTTCTCAGTATTTCCTAGCAATCAAACACAAATTATAGCTGCTTTATTTTTTTTCTGTTTAATAATAGTTTTCCAAGTTCAATATATTGAAATGCATAATTTATTGCAATTATCCATACAAAACAAATCCTCCTAGAGATGATAGAGACTGTTTAAAATATTTAGATCAGGTTTGAAAAATTAAACAAAAAGGAAGTCAAGAAGTAAAAGCCAAAAAAAATAAAAAACATTTGATATGAGACCTTTCAGAAGAGGACTCCAACCTTAAAACATAAAAGCATTTTGAACTGCTTGTTTGCAAGGGGTGAAATGAATTCCATCTAATTTTTTTCACTAGAATTACAGTAATAATTTCTGCTATTAAAGCATTTTATCACTATACAGAATGCTACTTTCCTTGAAAAAAGCAAGCAGAAATCATAGACCAAATTTTAAATTCCAAGTGTAGTCATAAAATGCTGAGCAGGCAAAAAAAACCAAAACAGTATCAACAAGTAACCTAGATGATTATATGGTGTGCCTCATGTAGCAAGAAAGAATGTCAAACCAATTTATAGTTGAATCTTTCAAAATAACTGTTTTCAAAAAACATGCAGAACAAAATAAGCAAAAAACCCAAACATTTCAAGTCAAATCCCGTTCTGGTTCATTCTAATGACTCAACTTGAATTGTCAAATGATTTTACTTCCATGAGAAGCCTGATAATTATAAGGATACTTCTATGGTTACTTTCTTCTAAATGCAATAAAATGTTATTTTACTTAAATATAAAATAACTGTCTTGGCAAGAATTACATTTGGTCTTACAGGTCTAGTTCTCTTATGTGGCAAAATTTACTTTTCCTCATTTAGAAGGACAGTTTTACTAGATGTTTCAAATCAAGTTTCCCATAACAAGTTTTAATATTAGGTACTAAAATCTCTCAGTTACCAAATAAAAACAAGAAATCCACAAAATAAGTGAACTCAAAAACTTCAATTGCATAATATAATTGCCACCTAAATGAATGAATGAACAAGAAACAAATTAGTCTACAGAAAATAACTCAGATTACTCTGTAAATTTTTTCCAAATATAGCTATAGGGAGTTATAATCTTTGTTATATATTAATTCAAGAGAACATACATGTTTGCATAAAAAGAAAAGACTAAATAAAGAAAATAAAAAATCATGAACATATTTAATTTAATTTGAAATGGTCACTTACCTGAATTAACTAAAAACTTGTAAGACATATCACAGACCTAACTAACAGTAATGAAAACTAGATCATTAATAAAGTGCATCTAGAAATGCTGCATCTAAAGCCATATTTTAAACAGTATATTCCTACACTCTATTGCCAGTTGTAAAGCAGAACCCAATCAATATTAGAAGGATTTCTCAAAAGAAACAGTAATAAGCAGAGGAATATGTCTATAAAAAGTTGAGTCCACAACAAACTAAACCTTTTTCTTTCTTAGAATGGATTAGCCAAGGAAGTAAAACTATAAGCTGAAAAATAAAGTAACGTATATTTGCAGTGAAAACACCTTGCTTAAAAACTAAACCTATTTGGAAACAAAAATGTATTACTGACACTTTTTTTGTACATACTGCTGAAGATTGTGTACTGCACAAAATTAACACTTTGAGTATGCTATGAAAACACTAATTCCCCTATCAGATAAATTATGTATTGCAAGGACTGTATGTAAGTTAAATTTCACCAGATTGTTGAGTTTGATAGTATTAGCATATGCATTTATTTTGGAAATAAGTCTACTTACAACTGAGTCTGCATCTGGACACTCCCTAATAAAAAAAAATAAAGAAAATTAACAATTATAAAATACACAGCTTATTTTATTCACACAATTTCCCCTTCAATATTATCAATTAATTTAAAACAGTGCATTTGACCCTTTTGCCTCTCAGACTACTAAATAATCCACATTCAACAGAATGAGATTTAAATAACAGCTGACAGTTTACTCTGAAAAAACTGCAGAAGAAAAACTCAAAAGAAATGATGAAAAATGAAACTCGCATATTAGTGAAAAGAATTAAAAATGACAACAAAAAAATCAAGGAAAGTGAGGACTACAACACTGTTCTGGATGAATATACTTTAAGTTTCAGGTCTTCATGCTTGATGTGTGCAATAAGTAAAAGTCACCAATTCCAGTGAAATAGCCTACCCGCAAGTGCAAAATGTTTTGGACAAAAACCAGTTCACAAAGAAATTAGTGTTTTCTTCAGAGGAATTCAGATCTTCCTCTTTTAGTGTTTCATTCTTAGTTCATGTTTGTCAAGCACAGTTGCAGTCAAGTACTGAAGATGCTGAACTAATAACTGAGTACCCTCCTAAAAAGCACTTAAAAATATTTTTGGAAAGTTTTCTGCAGAAAGGCAGTGGTTGCAAACATGTTACTCACAAGTGTCAAACTTTTCCACTGCAACTTCGATTTGAGCAGTAGTACCTAAAATAATGAATGACACTGATTCTCTCTGATGTCTTTAGAAAGCAGAAGCAATTACTTTTACAGAACGTGGGAATACTTGAGTAGCATACAAGTCCTCTCTAATTTGCACCCTGACAAATACTGATAGTGTAACTGAACAAGAGTGTTTTTATTTCATTAATCTAAATATCCTAAGCATGCATTTATAGAAAAATGAATGTGGAAAAAAATAAAATCTATTGCAATCTAAAACATCTTCTCTGAAAAAATAATTGGGTTAAAGGCAAAACCCATAGTTTTTACTAAAGTGTGTTAAAAACAGGTGCAAAAAACTTGCTAACATGGAAGCATTAATACAAAATTCAGTACAGTGTGTTAAGGAAATCACAGTGAGATAAAGGATTCCATCTTCTCTGGAAGGCCTCACACAAAAGAGGACCAATGCCACCAAATTTCTACTTGTTTTACAACTTCGATACCAATAGAGCTGTTATGAAAGATATTTTACTGCTTGGAAAGACAAAGGATATTTATTCTTTTCTTGAGAGATGTGGTTACAAAAAGTGTCTGTATGCAAACAAGACAGCGTCAGGTACATAAAAGTTGAGAAATGTGAAATATGAGGCAAATGAATGAATATAATTCAGCCCACAAAGAAGGTTTCTAAAATTAGTGATCTAAGAGTTCTCAAACAGAAATGGCAGATCTAGTATCATTCAGAGGAGTACTAACAGCATCTCTCAGGATCTGTTCTATAGATGCAATGAAAACACAGCATGTTACAAACGTTGCGGAGGTGGTAAATGAGGACATCAGGCTGTAGACAAATGTACTTTTAAATCACTAGATTTATGATCACTCTTTTAAAATTAAAGAACTGGGTCATGTTTATGCTATAAAGCAATATAAGGGAATTTAAGGATTGTAGATAAAAACTGAAACAACCAAATCATGCAAAGCAGTGGTTAGAAGTGCAAGCCTTGGCTAAACTATAGTGATATGTAACAGAATGCACCCTGTGGGGTATTTCCCTGAATTTAAACCATTACTAGACACACCACCAGTGCAGGTATCAACAGTTTAAAAACTCTCTCGACAAACTGAAAAGCCCTCCAACCACAAGAGATTTTCTAGATGTGGAAAGCCTGCCCTACACAAACTAAACAAGCTTACAGACTAATAAAGCACAAAACCAAGGGAGGACTTGACTTCTCTGTGCAGAGAAGCTTCTGATGACATTTTTATAATTTCCAGTCCCTAACAGGATCATCAGCTGATTAATTAAATCAAACAAAATACAGACCAGCAATCTATAGCTCTAAAGTGATAATAAAAGAAGTATTAGGATATATTATGTAAACACATAATGAATCCTCTGTTATTTATTTGTGATGTTCTAGTTCATTTAATAGGTATGGTTTAATGCAAGAATCTCTGTAAAAGCCTATGGCACATATTACATAGGAGATGGATATCATGCCATTATACATTTTTCTTTCTGATCTCAGAATCTAATCAGTTTTGTAGAGTGTGTGAATACAGAAACAAAATATTACTAGCACCTGCTGTTCTTAGGTCCTGAATTTTTTCAGCAGCATGTTAAAAAAACTAACACTTGTAAAATACTTTAAAAGTAATTTTTAAAAGTATGTATTCAGATGTTGTCTCTGGGAATATTTCTATGTTGTCAAGTTTGTCAAACTGTAAGCTAACTTCTTGAGAAAATACACGTAGAAATTATGAAAAAAAATATACTGACCATAAATACTGATATAGACACTGTCACTAATTCACCTCAGAACCATTATGTAAACTCACTTTTTACAGAGATTTAACTGCTAGGAGACTGAGCACATGGAAAGAATTTGGTGAAGGGTATATTTGGGGCATCAATCCTGAGCTAGAATGATAGTGTTTGAGAGGGAGGTGTGCTCATGATACACTGCATTTTTCTGTCCTTCAACAGTATATGCAGAAGTTCTTCTAACAGAAGAATAACTGAAGCTTCAATGCTGCAAACACAGTCTTCCACTTTTACCATGTACAGACATATTTTATTAGGATTAATGTGAGTTACATTATATACAATGCTGAAATGTAGAAGAACGGAAAACTACTTACCTGTGTAGGAAAGAATGAAACATGAGTTGACCACTATGAATACACTCCTGTTTTTATTTAAGATAAAATCCTTGGTCACAAAAGTCATAAATAACTGTGATGTTTTTGTAAACCCTTTTTTTGTTTAAATATCAGCTAATTTTTATTCCCATTGCTAGTATTCATACATGACAAGGCTTCAGAGTGGAAATATACTTACACAGATTCAGTATCTTTTTCCTTTTTCATTATTCCTGATAAGCCAAAAGGCTTCCTTTTCCGTGGTTTTATCCCTATGGAACAAACACTCTTCATTTACCGATCAAAGAGATGAATGCATATTTAGCAACACAGATGCATATGAATGCTAGTGTTTTAAATGCTGCCACAGGTATGCAGTGGAGATAGGTATGGAGCCAAACTAAGGTAACATTATTCCAATTTGCCTTAAGTAAAATACCAATTTAAAAAGAAGAAATCAAAATAGGGTTAAACACATTAGTAACAAAATCCTTAAAAATAATTATTTGGATCCCCAAGTTTGGTATACAGACAGTTTTTTAATAGACAGTTTTGAGGAAGAGGTCTCTGCTCACAGAAACTCAACAGGAGCTGTTGCTCCAGGTGATCCTGGAAAGCTAAGGATGAGAAACTGAACATTGCCTTCCACAGCTTCGGCACTTCAACACCCTGTCATTATTTCCCTGTGTGTTCCTGGTAGCTACAAGCTCCTTTCTTTCCTCAAAAGTAGGATCTTGATCCTGTTAAAAACAAGATTGTTTCTTGGCCTTCCAGCTGATGTGAGTTCATGATTTCACAGCGCAGTATCCAGCTCCAATACTGGTTCTCACTGATTCTGGAATTATACTTCTTCCCTTTTGTTTCATCCCTGCTTTTAGAACTGGATACATACAGCTACAGTACTGAAAAAAGTTTGCTTTCATTCCCATTTAATGTACTAAAACTAAAATACACTTAAATATTCTCTGACTTACTGCCACATCTGCTTCTTCACAATATTTGCTGAGGCAAAGCAGACTGACAAAAAAAAAATGACTAAGTGCAAGCATCTGATCCAGCTAGTCTACAGTTTGGTTTTGATGCATGATACTATCGACAGCATGCTTTTCTCTTTTCAGCAGAGTGGTAGAAATAATTTGGTTTCCAAAATTAAACCACTGTCAATTCAAGCACTTTATTATATTTATCTTTACACAAATACCTTATACGGTGCATAAGGAGCCTCTCTGCTCCTAGAAATTTTCAGTAAGTCCAAACTTCTCAAATCAGGTAGCTGTAGAGTCAGTAATATATATACTGAGGCACATAATTTTCTCCAAGATTACTTTTAAATGTCTGGGCTTTATTTTTTCTCTGTGCCTTATGCAGCCCAAAACAATGGCAAACGGAGCATGAGAGCAATTTCTGAACATGGATCTTCTCTGCTTCAGTTAGAAGAGATTTTAAGTCTCAGCTGAAGTCTTGGCAACTTAAAAGTTTTTGGATGCCATAGCTGTACTGCTGACTCCTCTGTCCCACAAGTAAAGACATAGTTTATGGAAAAAAAAACAGTTCTTAACCACTGAAAACAACCCTCTAAGCAAAATAAGCTGCACCAATATAGACTTTGCAACCATAACCTACATCAGGCTTAGTTTAACAGATACAGTAATGATGGAAGAGCCCAGGCCACATTTTCACACTTGTAAATTAAGCTACAATGCATTCATAAGTGAATCAAATCCAAACCTCTGCAAAGGCAAAGCCTTAGCCAAAGCATACTTGTAAGAAACACTCAAATTGCCTGTCCTTTATGTATTAGTCTTATGAAAGTTTTATAGGTCTTATTGTCACTGAAGTTTGTTTCTCAAAACAAAAACTGCATTTTAATCTATTAGATCATTTTAAAGTTATACACAATGAGTACCCTTCGTGTCACAGTTCAGGTCCTTATCCACAGCATTCCCATGCAAATAACTATGCTATGGCAACTCACCTTCGGCTACACTGGATGTATTACATTCCTCAAACTCAATAGGGCCTTAAAGAAAGGACAATGAAGATAAACATTAGGTCAAATTTAATCTATTTTAATGACAACAATATTTCCTGAAAATACAAGATAATCTAATTACAAATGTTGGTAGTAACTGAAAGGCACAATTACTCTGCCAAGGGCCAAAGATACAGCAAAATCATATATGTAAAGCAATTTTTTCACTCTTTCATACTGAAAAATTAAAATACCAGTATCATCTAACTACAATTCAATTGAGTTGTATAAGTAAAAATGAAAAAGGAGAAGCTATAGGCCTAATTTTGAAAGTCACACTTTTGCTAACTCTGCATTGCTAGTCCTAGTATTTCCTCTCCATAGCAAATTGCCTACATAGCTAGAAGTGGCATGTAAAACCTTAAACACAGCAATAAAGATTTTTTTTTTTCAAAAATCTTCAAGACTCAACAGGACCAAAAAAAAAAAAAAAAGCAGCAAACACTAGTTAAATTCTGTAAATTCTGGATCTAAACAAATTCATTCCACACATTATATTTGCCACATATTAACAGCCATTTGCCACTGCAAATTTATGTCCTAAGCCTCATTTATTCAATCTGGCTAGGTCTCAAATTTATTTAATCCCATTCTGAGACACTTTAGGGAGCATGTGTACAGAAAACAGCATGAGTTTCTGTAGGACCTTGTCCAGGGAATGGTAGAATCATACCAGCACTTGTGGAAGTGCAATGAAAACAGAGAGCACATGCAGGCAAGTACCTTTTCTTCCAGACCATGTTGGATTATCTTGTAGGCGTATCCGCAGAAGAAAAGGTTTAGCATGCTATCACTGTGCCACAGGGGTTATTACTTACCTTTCTGCAAACATTTTGATAGCATGCACACAAGTTTATATAAGATATATTACAGATAAGACAAAGGGGAAAAATACTTCTTTTTTTTTTTTTAATTTCAGCACGCTCAGAGTATTGATTTATATTTACTGTAATTAAGACTGAGTTTGCAAAATTTTCCCAGTCAGTAAAAACAAATCTAAATGTTTGTCAAACAGCAGGATCAGAATTTTGGACTAGAACCCATCAATATCTCACTTATCATAATGTAATTGTTTGGCCTCCAACTTACGCTCTTGAAAGCGAAATTTTAAAAGACAAGTCTCAAATGGCAGTCTTAACTGCCCTTTAAGTTTCAATCAGTAAATGACTTCAAATACAAGCCTAATTATTCAGTATAGCAAGACAAGATGCAATTTCCTAACAGCTCTCTCAATCTGTTACACATCATAAACACATGTGCATTTTCAGCTGGTCTTCCAATCCTTTCTACCTTGCTCTCCACTAAAGCTACAGTAAAACGAAGTCAGCATGCTCCAAAAAGAAGCAAACCTGGGTATCTTGTAAGACAAAAGGACAGGAAAAAAACCCAGGAAAACTGTTTTTTATAACTGCGCATGTCTACATCTCCATATTGATTTAATGAACATTTTATTTTACAAAATTAAACCATTGTTCAAAGGATATTAAGCAAGTCCATCATAAAAATGCCATCAAATGTAGAAGCTGAAGAACACAACCATTACTGCTTCAGAACTACACTTCAGACCTACACTTCAGACCACTCATTTTTCAACACTTTGCTAATGATTCAACTACTTCTGTTTCTTGCTTCTATACATACATTCATTTTGCTAGGAAAAAATTTTTAAAACCCAAAACAATCACACTCATACCTAAAACAAAAGAAATAAACCTGTAAACACTGAGACTGAAATATTCAGAGGAATAAAATACTCAGGCTTTTTCAGAATTCCACCATTGCTTTACCCTTTCCAGCTAGTAAGGCTGAACCCGTGAATTTTAAGACTTTTACACCAATGATTAAAAGAAGTAATGAAGGCTCAAGTATAGCTCATCCATATTTCAGATCAGTATCTTAACTTCCACTTCTAAAATAAGCAGAAAGGAAATATTTTCTTTAACTAGACATTCAAGTTCCTCTATTTTTTTCCATTATGCTTGCCTAAAACACTTGCCTTTAAAGGTGAGTTTTTTACACCTTGTAAGAATTTTTATTTGAAGACACATTCTTCCTTACTACAGAAGCACACAGATATCATGTGAATTAGTTAAAATTCAAAACCCTATTTTGGTAGTAATTTATCTTTCCTACTAAAATTTGTACAGGGCCCTTCTTCCTTTGGAATTTCAGAAATTCATGTCAGTGGCTGTCTCTAATTAGGTCAGCTGGTGAGGGCACAGTGCTAGTAACACCAAGGTTGTTTTGGTGTTACTATCTCTCTATGGGCTATTCAATTAAGAGCTAGACTTGATGATCCCTGTGGGTGCCTAACAACTAAGAATATTTCTGCATCTGTGCATACAGCTTGCCCTTTTAAATGGAGCAGAGTGAAATTTGTAACAGTTTTAAATTTTATGACAAGTTTTGTTCTGTAACTTCAAACCTCCCAATAGTTCTGCTTCCTACATTTCTGCCATAAAGAATACCATATTTTGCCTTGGGTATTTTTAAACCAAAGTAACATTTCAGAAATAGACATTTACTATGGCACTCTATAGTGTACTAATTTAGAAAACAGGATAGCTGTGAGATGCTTTCAGTAGCCTGCATAACAGCTGGAGTCTCCAGTGGACAGATGTCTTTGAGTCCAAAGAAGTGAAAATACTGTTGTTCAGCCAGAACTGTGTGTCATCACCACACTGTCCTCTGCTAGAACCAGTTGCAGTCTCCTAGTCAGCCAGAAGGCCTTAGGTGCACATACTGTTACGGGAGCATAGCATCAATAAGGACTTCAAACAGCATTGTTTGGATTTTCCAGCATTTCAGCATTGCCCACTGTCCGTGTAGAACATGGAAACAAAAGCAGTTGCGCTAGAACTGTAAAAAAAAACACCTCAAACTTCTAAAAAGTGCCAACTCAGAAAGCTTCCTCCTCTGCAACACCATAATGTCTATCTTTCTGATTCCTTAATCAGAAGTCAAGAAGAAGTCAGAAGTTGCTATAGTCAAGAACTACCAGTGGATTGTCATTAATGGAGATTGTCATTGATGTAACATACAAATGGAAGTCAAAGCATGCAAACTTAATGTCCTGCTATCTCAATACCTTCTGTAATAACAACATGAAATTTTTACGGTGGATGCATTACCTCTATAAGGCAGAAAGTTTTCAGAACAGACTTGTGCCCAATGATTGTAGTGTAGACAAATGCTTAACACCAAGAAGAACTTCAGCTCAAAATCTGGATGATTACAATGGCTAAAACTTTTGATGCAAGTAAACAAGTTCACTGTCCATTGCAACATTTAAAGGAAGAAAAGCAGTTGCTTCACATTTCAGAAGTAGTGCTGATGTTGGGGATGAAGTAATTCCCTGACGCAGTCTCTAGAGTCCATGCTATATGGTAGCTTAAAGCACTGAAAGAACCATCTAAACGTTGCCATACTGAAGTGCAGGTGATAATGCTGATAACACTGCTACTTGGCAGTACTGCAATCAAAGCACTGAAATTTCCTTTGCTCTTTTTCTCATAACAGGACAATAAAGTGAATTGAGAAGGAAGCCTATTATCAAGCATTCATATGAAGACAAAAACAAATTCTAAAACTACAGCAGTACTGTAAAAATCAAAAAGACTTTTCAAGACTTTTTTTGAGTAATAAAAAGTTATAGCTGAGATCTAGTCCAATCCTCGCAAAGGTCTCTAAATTAATGTTCTGTTGCAAGGAGAGCACAACTTTCAAAAGTCTACCCTGTCTGCTGTTAAATTAATCCATACATTGGTAACACTGGCTTTAACACCTCAAATACCTCTACATAGACTTGCATGTATTTGATACTGTAGACAAACAGAATATTAAAAAATGAATAAATACAGCATATAAATGTAGGGTTAGCCTCTGTAACAGAAAGAGACATGAGTATCTACTGGGATTTCACTAACTTAAGAATATATACCTAGCTATCTGGATGTTAATCAGAAACGTAGTATTCTACAAAGGAAGCAGGCGTCAAAAATCAGTAAGCTCTTCTAACTGTACAAAAAAAAAATTTCCAGCAAGCATCATCACAAGCTATGCTGAGTTTTTTAATGCTCACAATATTCTACCAGCTGGGACGGATAAGGACAAGAAGAGAAAGCAAATGGAGTATGGTTTCACAAACACAGGAAGGCAGACAGCTGCTAATTGACAAGAGACTAAAGCAAATACACCAGGACTGGGTCAGTTTCTAGGCTCTTGAAAATGAAGCAGCTTTGCTTTGCTGGAACAGAAAAAGTAATTTGCATAAATGGAGAATTTTTATTTTTGTTAATATAATTTACAAGAAGTGACACATGCATAACTCAAGCACCAGTGAGTGAGTCTGCATCTCAGGCTGCATCTCCTAGACTGTTCAGTAACTACATGTAATGTTTCTCTTGTTACAAGTGGCATGTGAGTGTGTGAGATTTCATGCAACTAAAGGCAGAGTATATAGCTAGCAATAAGGAGATAATGTTCTTATTGACAGACAAATGAAGAAGATGTAATTGAACTGTACATTATATTACAGAATCTCCTACATATGTGAACAGTACTTTCAGAGTATATTCAAGGCAACTACAGAAACTACCTTTATAACCACTATCTTTTACCTGCTACTTAAAAAAAATCTCTCTCCACAAAATTTTAGATACAGATTTTCTAGCCTGTCTGCATAACATTTACATAAAACTTCTGTGAGCAACACATCAGGAGAATGTTTTGCTAATGTCAAAACAATAAAATAATTCATACTTTCCTCGATTGAGAGAGGAAAAATTATTGTACTGTTTGGATTCTTAAATAAACAAGTCAAATGCAAAAATCAACCAACATTACTAGTAAGGAAAACATAATATTATGTCATACCCTGAAAAAGTGCCCCCAGTAAGTATATCAATGAACTGGAAAATCCCACAGAGCTAAAAAGTTAAACAAATCAAGAAGTCAACAAATCAAAAAAGAACTGCCTTACATTTGCATGTGCTTTTGAAAACTGTCTCCTTTCTAGCTTAAGGGGCGCATGCATGACAGAAAGAAACATTATATTGCTATTAACTGCATCTAACTTTCAGTAACTGGAAACACTCAGACCCTCAGAACATCCCCAACACTGCCTTTCTCTGCAACCCGAGGAATCAGTTTACACACATACATGCACATATAACATATAAACATTAACATATCTGTTTCAAGCAAAATCTTTTAAAAATACTCTATAAATCTGTACCTATAGTTATAGATACAACGAAAAATGATATTCATGTTTTCAACAAAAACAAAAGTTTGTTCTGAGAGTAAATCATGCACGAAAGGAGGACAATTTTTTTCAACTGCATATGCTTCACATGCTGCTTCAAATGGCACAGCTTTGCGTGCCTGGCTCAGTGCCAGTTGACAGCTCAGCTGGATATCAATGCACATTCTGACCCCCCTTGCAGCGTGTCACTTCTGAATTGTTTCCGCAGTAGAAAGTTTATTCAACCTCTCTCTCAAATTCAGTGGACCGACCATCATTCTGCTATTTAATCATAGCAGAACAGGTTATTTTTCTGACAGCACTAAAGCCAGACAGCAGTTCCTAATGAACAGCTTGATACAAGTGGAATTTCGACTGTTTTAGCCTCAATTAATTCTGCTGTCAAAACAAATGACTGCTTTTAGTGTTTAGATGTCAAGCTGCATCACAAAGGTCAATTTTGTATGTACACAAACATATAAGCAATCTTTTTCTTGCTATCATCTGATCCTGTGATATGTTTAGCAAAAAATTTCAAGCTTTCAAATTCAGAAGCCAGGAAGCTCAAATATATTTTGTCAACATCAATGTTTCTAACACTAGCTTCCCATTTTTATTGACTGTTCATACATGAGAAATTATTTTAGAAAATAATAAGAATTTTTTTTCCTAGGAAAGGACTTCTTATTCTACATTTTAAAAAAAGAAGAAAAAAAAACAAATTAAAGCATATCTTATTTGGAGGAGTGCAGACTGAAGATGAGCAGCTGTTTTCTTTGAGCTAAATTTCATACATGTGATACAGTTATCATGCTAGTACCAAATTGCTACAAGCAAATCTTAATTTATGGATTTGGTCAGCTCTTCCTTGCCACAAAGAGGATAAGGGGCAAAAAATAAAACAGGCCTAACAGTCAGTCTGAGAGAAAACACTGAAATAATACTAATAAAATCTTATCCTTTGATCCAATTCAATAAATACAGTTCCACCACACCATTTCTGAATTTCTAACTACTCTTTGTTATATCCTCAGAGCGATATATCAGCCTAGCTGATACACAGCCTCTAGAGATGTCAAATGCTTCACCAAATATTCCTTTAAAAAAAAATTAAAAAAAGAAAACTATAGCACAGAAATAGTATTCAATTAAGGAAAAAACCCGAAAGATAGAGGTGATAGTAGTGTCAGAAATAATGGCAATTATCATAGCAACATACATAGCACTTTCTTGGAAATAATTTTTTTTAGATGAAGAAATTAACATACGAAGAAAGCATCCAAACAAACAATCAATTTTAACCTTGATTCTGTTACTGTTACTAGGTTTCTAGTCCTGCACTCCATTCACCAGATCAAAGGAAACATTATCCATCTCAGGCTTTTCTGGTACTCTGGCATAAAAACTATGTGAATACAGCAAGTACATTGTACTCAGGGGACACTATTCCTATGTGGCTAACAGAGTAAAAATAAAGCAGAAAAGGATCATAATCTGAGTAGCCTTAAAATAACTACTAGCAATTAAGATGTTCATCATCAGAAGGAAAGATCAGATTTTTTTTCTTTTCTCTAAAATAAAAAGGTGGCAAACATCAGATACAAAGTATTTTTCCTTGCTCTGGTAACACAATAATTTTCAAGAGACAGGAAACATGTACCAAAGGGGGGTATGATTCAAGGTAGAGATCCATCTAGGCTGCAATACCTGAGTATGACAATAAACACTGCAAGTTTCAGCTATGATCTGTGAAAGTGTGGGGTCTGTGTGCAGCAAAATAATGTCAGCTAATATACCAATCTGCAGAGCATTATGACCCCTTTTCTTGTCCTTTTCTGCTCTTGCTTTTGCCACAGCTTCACTCCATATTTTCTCTCTGACTGCATGAGCAACAGGACATGAGATACGGCTGGTTTTAAATAATTACAAGCAATGTGGCAGGCCAACACTCACAGTAAATACAAACACATACTCAGCTGTCTGCTGACTCTCCAAATGAGTAGTAATTCTATCTCTAGCAACCTCATTTCTACACTCTCCTTTTCCATCAAATTGTGTAGAAAGTAACAGTCTTATGAAAATTGAAGGAAAGGTATGGAAAAAGTACTAAGCAAGAGCATAATTCTAGTCTATATATGTAAGTATCTGTAACAAATGGCTCTGCCAGTCACACATGGTGTGTGATGCACCTGCTGAAGATAGACCATGCAAGTACGCAATGATGAAAGACACATTCACTTTTAAGAAGATTCTGCTAAGAGTCTGGGACTCTAGACACTGTAAATATGCCAATAAATTTTTCAGTATATGTCAGTAAATATTTTCAAAGACAGCTTCATGGAATCACATCTTTTTTAGCAGCCACACTTTCTCCCTGTAAACAAACAAAGGTATGGTTTCTTACTGAAATTCTGAACTTAAGCCCACGAAAACATCAGAGGTTAAGATGTTTAATGGGACCTTAAGCAGCAAAAGTAGGGTAATATATTTTATAGTACCCAGAATTTTCGGGCAAAAAGATCTTTTTTCCATTAGAAAACGAAGAACATTTCCTACTTTAAAAGAAAAATATACCCCAAATAAATAAGTTCAAAATATCAAACTTTTCCTAAATATTATTGATATAAAAAGTTATGTTTTTATATAAGTAACGTACTGGTCTTATTTACTTTATCAGCATAAAACATATCTCAGGATGTTTTTTTCTATTTTCAGGTGTTTTGAAGAAACTCAATTTTTCTGGTCATAGTAGAATCCATCATACATCCTACTGCAATTTCTGATGACTGTCATCTACTTAATATATTCTTCTTATTTTAGTTACTGAAATGCACATTGCTTTGCTCCTGTGGACCCAAAAGCCTCTTTTAAATGTCAGGCTGCAACTAATTTGCTTGCCTGTAGGAAGAAAATTTGAGTGTGACAACAGTATTTTATCTTACTGAGTGTTCTAGATTATTCACAATCTAGCTTTTACCCTGTTATGTCTACTGATGTTGTCTAAGATACTTTTATCAATGCTATGGTTCTTCCACTTACATTCAAGTATTTTTTCAATAAAACTTGCTCCTTTGTAACTCTCCAGACCATTAAAAAATCAATAAATTGCATCCTAAAACAAGTTTACAGCTTAGATATATGTAATTATTAAAAATCTATGCTGGCAGATAAGACCAGAAACCCAGAGAAGCTTTGGTAGTTTGTTGAAAGAACCGAATTTTTGCAGGCAAAATAAAACAGACATCTAGGATAGCAATTAAGATACATTTGTTGGTACAGCTTTTCAGCTTGTAGCTCCTCATCAAAAACAGCTCTACAGCATAAGACCCTTAAAGACTTTTCTATCTGTCTCAAGTCCAGCTTGTCATAAAAAATGATGAAAGACACTCATACTTAATTTCTTCAACTAACTTCTGAAATACAGCAGTAATCTGCCTTTCTTACAAAAAATACTTTGCTGAATCCTTTGGACACTGTTGGTGTTGATAAACTAAGCTCATTCCTCAGTCAGCCTTCTGTGTAGATCTGTATGTGGGCACAGTCTTTGAGAAATTGCGACACTCCAAGCTATTTATGCATTTAACCACAAGCGTCAGCAGCACAAAAGTATTCACAGTATTCAAAGAAAATACAAAGACAATAATTTATAAGAACATAAAATAAATACTTGCTTTGTTACCCTTCCCCGTGGAAAAGAAACTCAAAGATGTCCTGCAGAGCTGTTCAAAAGTCAGTATTAACCATTTTCAATGTTTATTTCCACCTACTTTGTAACTTGTTTAGTGTCCTAGAAAAGTATTTTTATACATGCTGTAAACTACTGTTATCAAATAAACCCATGGAAAAAATAAATGCCACACCCAGCACTTTTTAAAGTATTTCTTTCAAAGCGGAGTTCATTATTTAACCATGTAAAATGCTAGTAAGCTTTAATCAAAGAAACATCAATACTTGGTGGCCCTTGTTTTGCCTCTCAAACTCTGGGAAAGGATTGTTTCTAACTTGTTTCTAAAAGTTTTTATGAGTAATAAGTTTATACTTAACCCTCTTTTTCTCTCCTCACTGCTTAATCTTATTCATTTGGTACATTTCTTCATTAGATTCCAGACATGCAGTTTAACACAACTAACTTAATAGGAGTACTAACATGGAGTGAGTACAACAGTGCCTTAACACTATCAGCACTACCTTTCAGCTGTGCTGCAGCTCACTTTGACACACTTGCATTTGCTTTGGGAAAAACACATAAGCAGTACTTCCCATTGACATTTAGGACTAAAAGGCTCACAATAGGCATTTGCAAAACACCTAAATGTGTGTGATAAATTCACACCAAACTTTGCACTAATGCCACTGCCAACAGACAGCCACATGGAACATTCTAATAAAATAATCTATAATTCTGTCAAGTTCACGGAATCAGAAATCAGTTGAATTAAAGGCTAGGTAAAATTTGGGGTTTAGATGTTTATTAAACTTGAAGCTTTAATGCTTGATGATCTCTGCTAACAGACAGAGTTCCCAAATGTGTTCTCTCAGAACAGAAAATGATCGCTAACACACTAAGGAAAGTGCCAGGATTTTTTTGCTGGTATGTGCTACGTTGTGAAAAAGTAGTCATCCTGACATTATAGCAGTTCTAACTCACTGAAAAATGTATCAACTTAGTCTACTTAATACCATTTCCAGAACATAATTTAGGATTTTTTTTTTGTCATTTAGAAATTATGTCTCCACTTGACATGCATGACCTTACTCTTTTCCATTACTGGAGCCTTGACACTATTTCTTCTGCATGGGCAAATAAAATAAAATAGGTCTTTAACAGGTCCAAAAATCAACAGGCTAAACATTTGTTTTTAAATCAGCATTATTGGTTACTGACCAAATTGTCAATTTTTGCATTTGGTGGAGGGAAGAAATAGAATAGAAATACTACATCTGTTCTTTCTGAATCTTGTTATCTGTGGAAGAACCATTTTAATAAAAATATTCATACTATATTATAGTATACATACACATATAATATCTAAAATGACAAGAGAAACAAAAGTCAAATACTTTACTGTAAGTGCAAGAGTCAGTGATGGCTGACCAACAGCAACTGTTGAAAATAAACATTGTAAAGTACAGTTATCATTTAATCTAAAGAGTAGATTAATTGCAGGCATCAGTTTTCAATATTTTTTTAAAATGCAAACCTCTTTAAGGCCCTGTAAAAAGTTTAAATTTACTGAATGAATAATGAAAGGAGACAAGTACTTTTATGCGCTTACAGACTGTGAAACACAGATCAAGCTAACACAAAACCAATACTTTTTAAAGAAATTACTACAGCTGAAAACGACCCAATGCTTTTCTCAAACTAAATAACGGCACAGCATATGTAGTAATTGTCATCTGCACATCATTGTTTCTTTTGAGAATTAGGGAGCAAACATAAGGCTTTCCATTTTTAAAATCTGCATTACAATAGAATTCTTGATTTCATCTTTAATATTTTTAAGAAAAAAGGGGAAAAGTAGAGGGACAAACTACCACTAACAATGGTACCAAATGGAACAAACCACTAACAATGATACCACAACAAATTAATGAAGACAAAGACCTTCTACAATGGTATTACATCACTGTAATAAGGGAAGAACAACTGACGTCATCTATCTGTATTTTGCAAAGCATTTGACAGTGTTTGGCATGATATCTTGGTCTGCAAACTGGCGATACATATAATTGGCAGATGGACCACTTAGTGGATAAAGAATTGGCTGGATGTTTGCACTCAACGAGTTGCCATTAAAAGTTCCATGTCCAAGTGAAAAGCAGAGACAAGTGGTGTTCCTCAGGAGACAGTATTGGGACTGGTGCTGTGTAACATCTCTGTCAGTGATATGGACAGCTGGGAGCACCCTCAGCAAGTTTGCCAGTGATATCAAGCTGTGTGGTGGCATGGTGCACACACCAGAGAGAAGGAATGCCATTCAGAGGGACCTAGAACAGGCCCAAGAGGATGGGCATGTGCAAACCTCTGGAAATTCAAAAAGGCCAACTGCAGGATTCTAGGCCAGGGAATTCTAAGCACAAATACAGGCTGGGCAGAGAATGGGTTGAGAGCAGCCTTCTGAGAGAAAGATGTGGTGGTGTTCGTGGACAAGCAGCTTAGTGTGACTCAGCCATGGGCACTCACAACCCAGAAAGTCAGTTGTATCCTGAACTGCATCCAAAAGAGTGTGGGCAGGAGGACAAGAGGGGATTCTGTACCTCTGCTCCATTCTGGCGACACCCCACTTTGTAGTACTGCATCCAGCTCTGGGGTCCCCAGCACAAAATGCTACCCCGCTGAATTGACTTCAGAGGAGGGCAACTATATTCATCAGAGGGTCTGGAGCATCTGTCCTATAAGGAAAAGCTGAGAGAGTTGGGGATGTTCAGCCTGAGGAAGAGAAGGTTCCAGGGAGAACTTAGAGTACCCTCTACTACTTACAGTGGGCCTACAAGAAAGGTTGGAGAAGGCCTTTTCACATGGGCATAGGAAGAAGGGAATGACCTTAACATACAGGAGGACAGGTTTAGATTAAATACTAGAATGAAATTCTTTACTCTGAGGTTGCTGAAAATCTTTACTGTGAGGGTGTTGGAATGAGTTGCCCAGAGAGGCAGTAGATGTCCCATCTCTGAAAGTGTTCAAGGCCAGGCCGGATGGAGCCTTCTGGGTGAACCATGTAGTGGGCAAAAACTAATACAGGAACAAACACATACATTTAGTTCCCCATATTTGAAAAGAAGACATGGTAATTCAGTAACTTAAATTAAAACTACAACTACAGTTATATAGGCATTCACTAACTTTTTAAAAGATATTTGATACTAACCCAACAATTTCAGATATAAAATCTAAAAAGAACATGAGCTTAAACTTAAACTTTGGTCTTGCGCACCAACATCGCACACTGGAGCAAATCAATTTTTAATAGATTAATAGAAGATTAAGTATCTATAGCAAGAGCTCATGGATATCTCATTAATCTGGAATAAGATTGCTCTGATATCACTTCCACTATTGATTTAAATATACTTTGGAAGAAAAGCAGATATTTTCTGCCATACAATAAATTAAGTCTCAAAGGAATATGAAGCAACAGACTATAACAAACAGGAAACCAATCAGTCAGAAGCGGGCAAGTTTTGATGAACATTGCAGGACCATATGAACGATTAAGCATCTTCCAATTGGTGGTACTGAATCTGCTATTTAACCTAACATCAGGAACAAATTATAGAATCCTAGAATGGTTTGGGTTAGAAGGGACCTTTAAAGCACATCTAGTCCAACCCCCCTGTGATGAGCAGAGACATCTTGGCCAACATCACGTTGCTCAGAGTCCTGTCAAACACGACCGTGAATGGTTCCATGGATGGGAAAATTACCCCTCCTTTGGGTAACCTGCTCCAGTGTTTCGCCACCCTCATCACAAAAGATGCCTTACTTATATCTAGTCTGAATTTACTGTCTTTTAGTTTAAAAATATTACTTCTTGCTATATCACTACAGGCCCTATTTTCTTGCCCTTATCTTTCTTATATGGCTGTTTTAAGTACTGGAAGGCCACAATCAGCTCTTCCTGGAGCATACTGTTCTCCAGGCTGTACAGCCTCAACTCTCTTAGCCTGATCTCATAAGGAGAGGTGTCTCAATAAACTTAGTGTCTCTCCTCTGGACCACCCCAACAATTCCATGTTCTTCCCATGCTGAGACCCCAGAGCTGGGTGCAGCACTGCAGGTGGGGTCTCACCAGAGCAGAGCAGAG
>JAODKT010001744.1:24876080-24902689 GCA_027576195.1 Cossypha heuglini
CCCCAAGTCCTTCTGGGCAGGGCTGCTCTGATCTGTCCATCCCCAGCCTGTGCTGGTACCAGGGTTGCTCTGACCCGGGTGCAGCATCTTGCAATTGGTCTTGTTAAATCTCATAAGGACCACATGGGCCCATTCCATGATGCCATCCTGGTTCTGGCAGATGTTAGAGGCAGTTCAGTGAACACATTAAATTCTGATCTGAAGCCTTACTGGTCCTGCCAGCATTGTTTTTAAGAGTTTTACACTAAGAGACTTTCTTTTTAGTTAAAATTAAAGATCTGCAACTGAATGTAAGTGGTTTGGTCTTTAGTTTTGTTTTTTTTACACTGAATGGAAGTCAGAAAACAAAAATTATTACTTCTTCAACTATTGTGTTATTAAAACCTATAAATTCTAAACTGATCTAAAAAAGAAAAAGCTAAAACAAATTCAGTGAGACACAGGTTATAAAGCTGACTAGGTAAGTCATTTAGGTAGCAGTGCAAAAAGAACCATTGTAAAGAAGTTCCTGAGTGAATTAAAAAACTCTCACAAAGCATTACTGTTTGAAAGAAAGCCTGTTATTTGTACAAGAAAAGTTGAATTCTAGATGCCCCTGTACATTGTGCTGGAAGAAATAAGCCACCAGAGGGAGCCCATATATGCTGGTAAAGTGGTCATCACTGAAGAGATACACTTCAGATATGCAATAAACTTCACTGTAAATGGTTTGTAGTTCTCCATAATAAAACAGCCCTCATCGGTACTTAATTTTAGATTCATTCTTATTTTTACAAATATAAATAAAAGCAAGTGAACTCGGCTGCAAAGAACTATAAATAGCTATAATACATGGAAATAAACTAAAATACTTCATTATGCATTGCCTTTTTAGTTTATTACATCTGAAAGTATCCACCATCTCATTTATCATAGTAATCCACAAATAATATGGATGAAAGAAAGCCTACATAGTCCTGGGGAATTTTAAAATATTACCTTTAAACAGATTTAGGTCAGAACCAACAGTGACATCGAGAAGACAGTTTTTCTGCATTTGTTTTGTAAGCTAAGTCAGTATCAGATTTTTACATTGAATATTTAGATTTTTATGTAGAGCCATCTCCTTCAGCCTAATTAATAAATACATCCCACAGACTTTCAACATTTGCTCCATTAATTAAAATATCTTTTCACCATGAACAGTTCTCAGATGCAAAAAATTGAGGGTTTAATCAAGAAAAAGCAGTCCTTAACAGTGGATGTTTCCTTTTCATTCTTAGAAGGCTGATACCTCTCTTTGCCTTCCAAATCTTTCAAACTGTCAAAGTTTCATGATTCTAAGTTAATAAAACAAATATATTAGAAGCAATAAGCATAATTAACATCATTAATGGTCCGTGTTGCTACTCTTTAACACTTCAAAACTTCTTGTGAATTTGTATTCTTTTGCTGCTGAATTTGACTATGGTTTCTCACTGCACCATGACTGCTTGCCAAAGTTGATATCAATACAATAATTTAATACCATAAAAAAAAAATTCAAGCTACATACATTTACACACTAAATGTGTTATCTTTCCTTAAAATACTTCAATTAACTTTCTTAGAATACATTTGAAGAAGTTTTTATTTAGCCCCAGAGAGCATAGATGGGATTTGAAGAACTGTAAAGCAGCAAGAAAGTATAAAATGTGTGTAATTTCTCCGTTAATTTAAAAAGTGAAGTATTATTTCTCTTAAAATTACAATGTTGTCTGGCAAAACACACACTAATAGCATGGATGACTTGAAGCTCAATGTTCTAGGGCAAATTACGAAGGGTCTTTGTAAACCAGTCAGTCAAAACCCGGCAAGATGGAGATCCCTAGCCATGACATCTTGGCAGCAGCTAATCAAAGAGGTTTGAACACCAAATTGTCACGTCTTTGTCCTGTTTCAGATCAACTGAACTTGACACTCACACATTTTCTTTTTTGATCTTTACTGAAAAATTCATAAATACACAGGAAATTTTCAAAAATCGTTCCACATGTAATCTTACCTCAGCCCACTTGGATATCAGCATTAGAGGATCACAGAAAGAATATGAAACAATGTCATGTTAAAAACACCTCACAGACACATTGCAAGATACCTAATAATATTTAACAGTTTATTAGAAATTTTCATTATCTACTCTGGTATGTATATTCTTGCTCTGGAAAAAAAAAAATCTTTTTGTGCCTCTACTAGAAGACAGAGATACTAGTGAGGACACCCAGGGCTGAAGGAAACAGTACTACCAATTCCTGTATTTACACATCTAGTGACTGTATATTCATGCCAATATTAAAGTGACACTATATAGGCAGTACTCTGAGTATGCCTTTTTATGCCATTCCAGGAATGTCTTACCACACCCAACCAGCAGTACCTTCAGAAAGCACTATTAAATTTGCTTCTTAATAAAGAAGCAATACACATTATTGTACATTAAAATACATTTTATAAAAAAATAGTTATTGCATAGCTATTAAAATGATAATTTGGTAAGTTGAACAAACTGATGAAACTGTTCCAACAGTTCAATAAACAGCTTTATAGTCATCTGTTCTGAATATGTTTATACAGAATAAAGTTCTGAAATACAATTTATGCAGAATCACAGTTTGTACAAGAAACACATAGCAGACATGTAGTTTGTACAAGGAACTACAGCTTCTTGACCAATTTCCCTGATGTTCCAGGAAACAGCATAGTTTAGCAGTATAGACCTATAAACCACCAAGCCTTATGAACACAAATACTACATTCACATAATGAGTTCTGCATTACAAATTTCTATGAACCATTTAATATCAAAGTTAATGAATACTGAGAACTTGAACATATATTAAAAATACATACAAATATGGGATTGACCTTTCATTAGGAATGGAAATTTCCTAATTTTAAAGCTAAATTTCCTAATTTTCCTAGTTTTAAAGCTAACATTTCCTATTCTATTAGTTTTAATCTCTTACCAGGTCTTTCCTTGCCAGTTCCTTTTGACTCAGCAAATTTCTGTATTAAACTCTCAACTGTAGTATTCGTCATGTTATTAATAAACTCTTCATGCACCTTCAGAAAAAAAAAAAGTGATTAGCTTTAAAAAGTAGCTTTTGCTATAGTTAAGGTTCAAAAACCTTCTCTCTAAAATACATTACAGAACTTAGAGAAATGAACACATATTTTATCTAGGAAACCCTTCTCATTGCTGTAGTATTAGCACGTGTGGATACACTACAAACAAAAAAATGAAATTACACATTTAAGTTTTACTTCTATTTCTTCCATGTTAAACAACTTTTGTATATATAATTTTCTGAATTTGTCAGCAACATATCCCACTATAATGTCAGGAAGACAAGCAGTTTTTTTCAGCCAGCACCAGTTTAGGGTGTGAACTGTTACTACTGTATTATCACAACTCCCACCTGCTGGAGTAAAAAGCATTACTTTGTTGTATTAGTTTTGGTCTAACAATGTGTTGTTTTGGTCCTACAATGTGCTGTTAATAGGTTTTTCCAACAAGGCAGGATGTGTATATATTTTATAAATAAACCACATGACCCTTGTGATGATCACTTATTAGCAGGAGACCTCAATACTAAAGTGTAAGCAAATAAAGTGACTTGAAAAATAAATTTAAAAAAAAGAACTGCTTATAAAGATTATTAATTAAACCAAGTTCCATCTAAACAAAAGATATTATAAAAGCTTCTGTTACTAAATATCTTTTGCTCATAAAATCCAAGAGTACAAAATATTTGGAATCACAGAGTGATATAATTTCTAGATCTAATTTAAAAAGTAGTATCCAAATTCTGTATTAAATGAGTTTTAAATCAATATTCAGGAAGTAGAATTTAGAAATACACTAAAAATTCTTCAAATTGTCCTAATATTTTGTTTTCTGTGAAGACATAATTTATCCAGTCTTATTTTGTAAATTTTGTGACACTAAACTTAAAAATGCAACAGGAAGCCATGGAAATTTGAGCTTATGTTGAACTTCACAAAGTTAAAAATATTCCATTTAATAGTTAAGGAAAAACACAAAGCATGATCCAAATATAGTATAAAAATACCTCTCCTATTTGCAAATGAATTTCTTTTACGGTGTTTGATAATGACTGTATAATCTCTTTCATACGAAGCAGATGCATTTCTTCTATGTCTTGAAATTTCTGCAAACAAATACGAGTAATTAATCATAATGAAAATATTTTGTGAAACACTAAATCCTAAATTTCAATAATTAAATACACTAAAATGAAAAAAGAACAAATAAACCACTTTTTTTCTCCATATCTTAAACATAATAATTACATTTAAGAAAGTAAGGTGCAGAATTCAGAGATTTATGAAATAATGCACTTTAGAAAGCAAGCTATCCTTTCAAAATCATTATTGAACTTTTTTTACTTGCTTTTTGAACTTTCATCTCATCCTTAAAAAAATCTGATCTATTTCTACCAAAAGAAAATAAATTTAGAAGGTGTTCAAATTCTCTTTTCTCCATTACTGAAGAGTCTTGTTTTTTCATCTAAACTAAGAAATCTTATTTATATCTGGTTTGCACTTCCTTATTAGAACACTCTTGTAAACACATACACTCTTTCTCTAGTTAAATCTATGTTCTTTGCTTCTGTAATATGATTTGTTTGATCTTTAAACTCATCATACATAATTTTTACAGTTTGTTCCTTTTTACCCAGGCTGTCAGCTGACAGCCATTTTAAAATCACTTACAGAGTTTTGAATGGCCCCTTCTTGGCCAAAAATCAGAACTAAAAATGTTCTCATCCTCCCCAACCGTCAACCATAACAGTCTTGAAATCTTTGTTTACTTCTGCTCCTTCCTAGTTCTCTGTCTATTTCTGTAACTGCTCTTTCAAGTGTGTCCAAACCTTAGTGTACCACTTAATCCTCTCTCCAATTTGCACAGGATTCTGTGAAGATCCCCATCTCACACCTCCTGCTACTCTGATTCACAAACATAACTCCATACATACAAGACATATATCTCTAGCTTCTTAGACCCTTAATCTTCTGCCATACTTATGTACTTCTGTAGTCATTACTCAGAAGATAGGGTCATCCTCTGCAGCCTACCTTGTGATTTTACTTCTTTTACTGGACACTGTAAGACAGATTTAAGCTAAACCAACTGATTTTGCACTGAAAGAAATGCAAATATTCACATCCCTCACTGGTTTAATTTTCAGAACTGATCAGCCTATTTTCAAGTGAAATGTATGCTGAATTAAGATAATACAGGGTGTGCTTCACATAGAAGTGGGCTTCCATGTATGACTGGATGTTATTTGTCCTATGATATCAACTTTAAAGCAGCTATTGTGCAACCAAACTGTGGATGCAGTACACCATTATACTTAAAATGAATTCAACACATACATCTTTAACTTGCAGAATGGCAATTTCATTTCCAATATGGACAGATGTGGTAAATTTACAAGTGTGCATTATAACATTAACTGAAAATTTAAATTATAACTAAAAGGATAGCTACAGTTAAGGAACTAAGGCTAACTAAATTAATCAAATGTGGTTTAAAATATAGCAAGAAATGGCACATGCACTGATACTGAAAACCTGAAATCTTCCAGAATACAGTCTTTTTAAAAAATCCAGAAACTTAAACAGTTGTAAAGGCTTTTCATAACCTCAGGTAAAGCCAGGGTAAGCAATTTATTAATCTGTAACTTAAGTGTTTTCATGGAATAATAATGAAAAGCCACAATGGAATCCAATATTAAAATTCCTGTGAATGAGTTCAGGATGCCCAGCAATTCAGAGGATTTTCCACATAAACACAATGCATATACAATACTTATACATATACAATACTTATACTTCCAGAAATTTATTTTGGTTTCTTCCAAAAATTTCTTCAAAACATCTTCCGGAGTGCTACTGCACCACTGTGTCATTCAAGGACAGTGCTATTACAATATACATGGTCAATGTTTGCCTTTCAAACAAATAAATTTCCAAAGGCACTAGTTTATCGAAATCTTTAATTTCAGATGGCTCCAGAAATTAAACAGAATACATTAACCAACTTCAAAAGTAACTAATTTAATGCAATACTTACCTGTGCTGTTTCTGTCATTTTCAGTTCAAAATCAGATTTAAATGCGGCATACTTCTCCACATACAGTTTATAGGTATCTGTTGCTTTTTTAGATTTAACTGCTGCCTGTAGATCAATATAGATATGTGTCAAATGTCACACCTACAGGTTTTTTAAGTTACCATTAAAAGAAAACCTCGGATGATCTCTTAAAATTACCCAAGGGCATACCAAAACAGAGAAGTGTCATAATGAAATTTCATCACCAAATATCTCAGATAAGAGCAATTAGAGATTTTACTACACATAAATTACATAGAAGTGTAACAAATTAACTCAATTAAATCCCTTCCCCTTATAAGCAATGAACATTTTATTAAAATATATATAATAAAACCTATTTTGAAATAAAATTTTTATTGCTGAAGACAACTCATTAGCTCTTGTCAAATACGAGCAAAAAGTTTATATTTGCAACAGCAAAAAAGAACAATTAGAATACAGAGCAGTTATAAGTGCAATTCTGAAAGAACCAATTGAAAAAACCCCATGATGGTGAAGTTCTCTTAGAATTGAAGAAAGAAACTCAAAAGTATGGAGTTACATCAATAGATTAATAGATATCTCAAAGTGAAGCTAGTGCAGAACATAGTGAAGGTCAGATTTAGGCAGGTTAGTGTTATTAATAACACTCCTTTGGAGATTTACACTTTTCATTATATGCTGCTAATAAACCAAAATCTTCTTTCTTGGAGTTAAGTAAAACATAAAACAAAACACAGGAAAATCTAAGTATTACATAGAGAAAAAAAATGAATGAAGTGACTGATTGTAGTAGAGAAAAAGTTATTTTCAAAGTTTACAGCATGATGAATGAGACTAAGTCATTCAAACCTTTGATAATCTATTTCCAAGTTAAATGCCAATGAAAATCATCTTGAACATCATTTTCTTTTGTGGCTTCTTTATTCAACATGCTTACTATTTGTCAGAAACTTCCCATGAGTCGTAACACAAAAGTATTCCTGAATTGTTAATGACATCACTAAAGAAAATTGTGTATTTTCTATTTGTTCAAATGAATTAATTAATTTCAAACGAATTAACAGAAATATGCCCCCTGGTGAGAGAGAGAGAGATTCTGCAATTTCCAAAAGAAATATAACAGATAATCATGAGTAACAGTATCCCATTAGCACTTCAAAGGAATAGGAACCAAAACTAATTATTTGTCCAGTTACGAAGAAATCCTAAACAGATCTTAGTCACAGTCTCCTAAACTCAGAATAACACGAAAATACGTAATGTAAGAAGAATATGGATTATTCAGAAAAGTTGTATCAAACCTATCATCTTATTATCCTGAATTTTACTTCATGATTCTTACTCTTACACATTTACACAGGAGAATCACTGAGAAGCACAGAGCACTATCATGTTTCACAGCTGCCATTTACTATGCTGAAAATACAACATGCTCCATGAAATCTTGCTTTTAAAATTTAGACTGCTTTGAAGTTGATCCCAAATTTAATCACTGAAAAGGAAGGAAATGTCAAGCTAAAAGATGCAAAAATGGGTGGTTTTTTTGATACAGCATTTTTAATTGAACTGTATATGCAAAGGAGTTTGACAAAACAAAAACATTCTCCATCTTCCATCATGTTAAATGATGAGCAAAATGCCAGTATTACATGTTGAAGAGCAATCAAAAGACTAAGTACTTAGTAGGACAGAAAGATGATAAAACACATGGACACTGTATGATTAACTAGTAATCTCTTCTAAAAACAGGATGTGACCATTCTCAGGTACAGCAATTTCTAGAATTGTATTTACCAGATTTACAGTATGTGACCAGATTTAGAGTATGTGAAATAAGGATCAGTCAACTATTTTTTGTTAAGTCACTATAAATAGAGAAGTTTACATGTCAGAGAACAACAGGAAATTATTACGCAAGTTAGTATTAACTTCCAGCTGCAATGAGATTTGCAAGGTCTCAGATACCTCCTTAGATTCCTAAATAAGGTATCTCTCCAAACACTTGGCTTTGTGATAAACTCTTAGTACACTGGTGCAGATCCCCAGTTTTCTGAGCAAGCAGTTAACTTGTGATTTTGTCAGTAAATAGTTTTCATGCTTCACTGAAAGTAATAAATCTATTTTCTACCAAAGGAAAAATTAATCAATACCATCTTTGGTCATTCTGTTTACAAAATTGCAAGTGTAAATTTGAATAGAGGCATGACTGAAGAGATGTGACAGTGCCAGTTACCTGCTCCCACTGGAAACGTATTTTAAGTACTTGCAGAGCATTCAATTATGACATAATTGTATCTAAGGAAGATGCATAGAACAATAAAAAAATTACCTTCCTCCTATAGTGCCTCCTCTTACCCCCTTTCTCATGTCATGCTGAACATTTTCTTGTTACCGAATGAATAAAGATAATGCTACATCTTTAAAAGCTTTTCCTTAAGTCAACTTTTCCTACTGGAACTCTACTTAAAGAATTCGGAAAAATTATACTTTGAATACACTGCCAGGAAAATATCTGCCAACACACATCTGATCCATGTCTAGAATCCAGTGTGAACTGTCATTTGAGACAGAAGGTGGGGGGGGAAAAGTTAGTTTTATACCAACATAACACAACTGAAACATACTCAACAGAATCACTTTTGTCATCAGTAAAAAGACAATAAGCAATGCTATCTTCTCCATCAAGATAGCAGGTCTAAAAGCAAAAAGATCATTCTAACAAAAACAATGTCCTACACAGACCAGTTAATTGAAATGGAAATAGCCAGAGGAATCAAGATTTAATATGAGAAGTTATAATTAGAGACAAGGAAAGGTGACCTCTTTGCTTTATTAGTTAAGATTCCCAAAAACAGAAAAAATATACTTTTTTTCCCAGCAGGTCAAGGAAGGGGATTCTTCCCCTCTACTCAGCACTGGTGAGGCCCCACCTGGAGCGGTGTCTAGTTCTGGATTTTTCATTGCAAGTGAGACATGGACATACTGGAGAGAGTGCAAGAAGATGATTAAGGACAGAAACGTCTCTCTAATAAGATAAAACTGAGACTGCTAGAACTGTTCAGCCTGAGACAGGGAAGCCTTAGGGACAATGTTACCAATGGCTATAAATATCTGAAGAGAAGATAAATAGAAGACAAAGTCAGGCTCTTCTCAGTGGTGCCCAGTGCTGGCACAGAGACAATGGGCAATAACAGAAAACACAAAAGATTCCCTCCCTCTGAACATCAGGAAACTCCTTTTTCCTGTGAAGTGAGTGAGCCCTGGCACAGGCTGTCCAGAGAGACTGTGGCATCTCCATCCTTAAAGACACTAAAAAGCTGCCTAGACAAGGTCTTGAGTAACCGGCTTGACATAGCCCTGCCTGAGCTTGTGGAATAGACAGGATAACTTTTCAGAGGTCCCTGTCAACCTCAGACACTGAGTGATTCTGTGAATGGATCAATGCCTCCAACATAACCCAAGGACAGTACTAAGTACAGCTCAAGTGTACTTGAGTCTCCGGTCCATGAGATTGAAACCTTTTAAAACAGCACTGAAAGCGTCGATAACATCTTTTTCTTTATTGAACAGACTTCAAACACTCATGTACTCAGCTACTTTATCTCATTGCACGGATAACATAGTTACTCCTGAGTTCAGCAACAATGGCACTGAGTATTCATGTAAGGAAATATATTCAAAAACATAGGAGATGCTAAAACAATTGAGCACAATTCCTGTTAAAGCCACTACACAAAACTATCACTTGATGCAGAGATTTACAAGGTGAAGAATTAGAACTATGGTACAGTAAGAATAGACAAGCAAGTAAGTGTAAATAAAACATATCTAGGTATTCACGATACCATGCATATTGCAAAAGAATCACAACTTTTAACTATATTTAACCCTTTCTGAGCATTTCACTTACTAACACAACGTGAACATATAAGACAATTACTAACACAATTAAAGAAAGATGTGACAGAGCTACCTTCTCAATTTCTCTCTGTGTTGCTCCTTCCTTTTTCAAGCGTTCTTGTTCCACACACTTTGCATTGTAGTTTTCTTTTGATTTCTGCAAGGCCTGAGTGATACTTTGAATATTTTGCACTGCTTCCAAAGTTCCTGAAACATCTTCTTTAGTCTGCCAAATATCACAAGGTTGTCAAAACCAAACCATTTTAATTTTAGTGTTAACAAGTCATTGGACATACATAAGAGAAAGAATTAATAACCTTTTTATAAGCTTTGATCTGTTCATCTCCATACTTGTGAACTTCTTTTATTAGCTCCTGTAATCTCCGCACAAGATCCAAGTGACAACTTGCAAGTTTTTCTGTTGAAGTTTTGAAAACATCCCAAACTGGTGCAAATGTCCTGGATTGAGGAAAATAATGTTAATCTACTTATTTTTCTTGCAGTTAGCAATTTTTTTAGTAGTGCTAAAGAATAATCAGTAAGTTTACAGTTCATTCTCCCCCTAAAATTGAAACAAACAGAACACCCAACAACTGTCATAAATTCTTATTAAATATGCTCCCAATGTACTTGGCATCCTATCTACTAATTTTTCCATGTTTTTTGTTTTACTTGTATTGATTTTAATAAGTAAAACACAGCAAATTTCATTTCATACTATGATAAGCACACAATAACGTCAAGCCTCAAGAAGGTGCAAGAGCAGCTTACAATAATTTAACATGTAGTAAGTACTGCCATGTATATACTTAAACAGTGTGAACAAATCAGGTATTTCTTGGTTAGTTACATTTCCAGTTGTCTTGCATCATTGCAGCCACAAGATGGAGGAACAAATAATGGCGAAGATCTGCCACTAAACGGGATCTACTGATTAACAAAGATGAACAAAGAGTGGGACCATTTTTCAGATTCAGATTTCTGTGCTTGAAAGGACTTTCTCCAGCTATTCCAAAGATATACTTCTGCCTTGCTATTCTGGTTAATGCTGCTAAAAATCAATACTAGCCATAGGCTTTAAAGCTCTTATGTTCAAAGGTTCTGTATCTGCTTGTTAGTTTAATGACCAGCAACAACTACTATCAAATTATCCACTGATGAAAGCCCCCCTCATTTCTAGATTGAATTATTATAAATTAAAAAAAATATATATTTTTTTCCTGGCCTAATCTTTCTAATGAAAAAACATCTATTAATCATTCTAATTTTTAAAAACATACCCTGTGTATAAAACTTCCATTTAAATATGGAATAGACCTATGGAAAAGTCTCATTCTGAACATCTCTGAGAACAAATAACACTCAAAAAACAGAAATAGTAGAAAAAAATAAATTCAGTGCCATATTTGCAGGTGTATGTTCTCTCTTCATAATAATTTCCATAGGGTCTAGAGGATGTAATAGAAGTCACTGTGTCTGGAAAGAACAGAGCTTTAAACAGAGAGTAAAAGAAAGTTTATCTGTGTTTGGGCTTTGGATGTTTTATTCAATTTCAAAGAACTGCACTGTCTTTGTCATAGCTGCACAAATTTTTGCATGGTTACTAAAGACCTAATAAACATTTCTAAACGTGGCAAAGTTATACTAACTTTCAACATCATCAATAAAATATTCAGAATCAAACTTGATTCTTACCATGTACGCAGTCACTTATTTCTCTCTTATGTACACTTACTTACCCAAGTTGTGTGTAATTGCTTGCTGATTTGGCTAGTTTTGTCATCGACCTTGAATATGTCTCCTCTATTGTAGCCCTGCCAAGGAAAGCCACCAAAAGCATAATCAAAACTTTGAAGGTATGAAGATTGAATATATATTCCAAGGCTATAAAAGAGAAGACTTATGTGAGCTAAAAACTAAAAACTATTCAATTCAAATGATCTCTCAAAAGCCATACAAAAAAATCACATTAGTATATCTAAAAAAATAATCTAAGAACCCTGTGCAAAACATTGCAGGAACTCAAAGCTTGAAAAGGACAATTCCTTCCTCTCTATTTGCTGTTCTCAAGCTGCCATTAACATTCCTTAGTAACAGACAGTATAAAGCATCATAACAATCATTATCCAGCTCTGTCCAAGCAGGAGAATGTTATAAAGTAACAAAACAAAATGTATTTGCAATAAAAACTTTACTATAAACAAACAATATTTACTGAGCAATCACATCAAACAAAATGAGATCTTGTTTAGTCTACTTGTTGGGGGTAGACTGTTTTTTCCTTTAAGTTCTTCACGTAGTGATATTTGAGTTTAGAATACACAGAAAGTTATATTTTCCTTCACTCAAACACACAATTTCACTTATCTTTTAGAGATGCAAAACCAAGTGTTGGCACAGATTTCCTCCTCAGAGCCTCCGCAGAGGCAATTGCTATAGAATTACCTATCACATCAGTGACTCCTTGCAGGTTGCTCCCTATCAATCTTCCTTACCCTTCTATTATTAAAGATACACAGTATTTTAAATTTTCACCCTAAACCAATATTCATTATGTAGTGACAACTTAGATTTAGAAGCATCCTAGATTTGAGTAAATATGGTAATTGTCTTTTCTTGAAAAGTTTGGAGCAATTTCTTTCCTGCTTTATCTTTACACAGGACACAAGAGAAGAAAAAAAGGCAGATGAAGAATTCATCCCTCTCTCAAGTTATGCCATAACTATAACCTGAGACAGAAGTTTTTAGTTCCCCTGTAGAACAAGAGTTTACAAGAAAAAAGAATTGTCTTGTGAAAATATGAAAAAAAAAAGTAGGGGTATTCACCTGAAACAGAAGAGCATGTGTTAAAACCTACTGAACTTCCAAAATAACCATCCAGTTAGTTAGTTGGAAATCTCTCTGGAGAAGGAGATTAAACTGCACTATGCAACAGATAAATTTCATTTTGGAAATCACCTACTGCAGTTATTCACCATAAAAGAAAGTCAATTAACTTTATCCTCCTTCCACATATGATCATATCTTAGATAAGAAAAAGTTCAACTTTCCAAGGCTTGGAAATCTTGCTCACTGCTCAATGGCAAGCACACATGCACCAAGTACACACAATGATTTTTTTTTTAAATTACCATGATGAACAATATATTTTTACCAACCATCCATATCTTCTATGAAAGTTTTCCAGATTTTATAACTCAGTGCCTTATTTTTCCTCTTTAGACACAAGAATTTTGACCAAAATCCACATCCCTTTTCTCTGAACCAATTTACAGCATACTTCCCTGAGCGATCTGCACAAAACTGGACCTCTGCAATTCACCATAGAGTATTAACCTGCATCAGTTAAAAACACTAAGAACTGAAAGATGACCAGTTAGTACATTCATCTTAATAAATGACTTTGCAGAGCACTCTGTTGTACAAGTAAAGAACAGACTATGATTTTCTTAGTAAATTAATTTTTACCCATTTGAACATGTGTTTTTGCCTGGGATCTGCTAAACATTTAAAAGTTAAATAGAAACATATGCATTGCTCATGTCATCTGATCTAGAAGATTCTATGATGCTTACAGGTAATTGGTGCAGGAAAACATTAGAAAGACTCCCGGAGGAAAAAAAAAAAAAAAACAACACATTCCTGTACTTATTTCTTTCTAGAAAAGCAGAGTGATTTCTTAGATATAAAAAGTTTCAATTTTAAATGCACATAAACACGTGACAGTTCACTTACAAAATCTTCCCCATATATAAAGAAGAAAATAACTATGCAGGCAGCTCAACCTTCTTATTTTGACTTGTTTAGAATACAAAAATTTCTACATGCTTTATCAATGAAGCATGGCCTTTATTCAAGGACAGGTTGGATGGGGAATTGAGCAATCTGGTCTAGTGAAAGATTCCCTGACCACAGCAGGGGGAATTGGAACTCAATGAACTTTAAGATCCCTTCTAACCCAAAACATTCTGTGATCTGCTGATTTTAACAACTGGTGCCTAATCTTCCAGCAGATAGACAACCTGTCCCATTCAAGATTTACCAACATTAAGCAGACTGCCTGCCAAAAAACTCACTCCTTCAGATGACAAACTTCTGACCCACAGATTCAACTGGCTCTCAGTTATTCTAGTACATGACCAATAACAAACACTCAAGAACAAAATTCAAAGAGTGAAAATTGTATTGGTATTGACTCACTGAACACAGACAAGCAGGAAAACTTCTACTCCTTCTAGGATATCAAGCAGGAGCAGCAGATACAGCATAGCAGTATTATTACAAATTAATACATTTAAAACACTTGTTTTTCTCAGAGAAAAGAACTTCACAATCTCAGAATGTTCTGACAGAAATTTTGAAATATATTTTAAAAAGAAATGCCTAAGATAGTAATTTAGAAAGCTATTTCATATCTTACACATTTTTTCATTACCATTTCTGAGGCTGGAGAAAAGGAAGCAACACTCTTCCCAATTAGGCTACACACAACTAAACACCATTCTGAACAGCACAAGTAACAGAGATGGGCTTCACGCAGAAATGTGTCCTTTGTGCCCAAAGCAATCTGTACTGACACATCTCTCCTTTCCATGCAAAATCACTTCATGAAAAGTATATTTTCTGGCTAGTCTGGAGACTCTAGCAAGCCCAGCTGACCAGATGACTGCTCCACCTAGAAAGGGTAAGTACTCCAACTTGTTAAAAACATTATCACCAACTCAGATCTGCCTCTATCTATTCAATAGTTTTCAGTTTTTACTCTCTTATATATCCATTTCTGAAAAAAAAAAAAAAAAGAGAAAAAAGAAAAAAAAGTAAAAAAGAAGGCCAATATGTAAAAAGGAAAGGAAGAACAGACTCGAAATTCAAACATATGTAAATTTAGTTTTCATAGGGAAGAGTTCAGAAAATCAGGTACACAAAAGTGAAGGCATAAAAACACTAGATCTAGATGGCTCCTAATACATGTTGCTCATCCCCTTAACATATTTCCAGCAGAAAACAGTACTGTAAAACAATATTCAGACTATAATTTGCAGCAGGAGGAGGAGAACAGATAACTGTGTGCAACATCTCTTAACTTCTTTGCAATTAACAAATGTGCAAAACAGATCACGGACAAGACAACTGAAACATTGTAAAATACTGCAAAATACTGCCCAATGCAAATTCTTTTTGAGACCAAGAATTTGGCCCATGTGAAATATTATGTTCTACTGAACCATTTTTATTTCCCAGGAAGCTGAATGACATCCCACAATAACTTCACAGAAGCAGCAAAGGGCTTCACTGCATGCATATGGACTCTCAAATATTTTTATTAAAGTAAGGACACCAAAAATTTTAATCTCTCTATTTCTTTGAATCTAAACTATATGCCACAAACTATTATTAGCTTAGTCTGTGATTGATCATTCATCCCTTACTTGAAAAGAAGTATCAATTTGTTACTCAACTGCTTTTTGTTAATTGCAGGCTGGTTTATCGAGAGGCAGCAATAAAACAGGGCTAAGGAATACACAAGGAAGGTTTAATATCCTGATGGAAGTCACTGGAAAGGACGGAATTTAGTGCAGCTGGTCTGCATCATTGACATGGGCAACTTACCCTTAAGGAACAATACTGCAGCTTCATAAAGTAAATTGCAATATTTTATTATTGCAATAATTATTGCAAATTATACTCAGAGTCTATCTTAGAAAGTTAATGAGAACCGGAATTTTTTCATAGATCTTACAAAAAATGCTGTAAGATGGCTGCATATTTATCTTTGGCACATCCTGATCCATGCACAGGAAAAAACATTTCTTGAACTCTCATTGAGGATAAAGTATCCATGGAGATCCTCATGTATTCCTCCACAGACATTAATCTTTAAATGTTATTTAAAACACCAGAAATAATTGGCAGAAACTTGAGCTGAAACATTTTAACATGCATAAAAAGCTCCAAAGATTTTATTTATTGACTGCAAAGACAGAATTTAAAAGTTATTTAAATATAATTATTTAATTTAAAATTATTTTAAATTAAAAATTAACTTTGCAGAAGTTTATAGATAAGAAAAAAAGCAGAATGTCATGTTTTTTTTAATAGGGATTTTGTCTAGAAAGAACTGTCAAGTTTTACTTGTGTCAGTATCAAAAAGCAAATAAACCAAGTTCAGATGCAGCAGCAAGTTGTTTTTTACCCATTTACTTAAGACCTTTCACCTCAGGACCAATATGAATAAAATGGAGCATGCCCAAAGAATACAGCATAAAGAGAGAGCGAGATGGTTTCTCATCTAAACATGGAGGTAAATCTAAACACAAAGGATGTAAAACCAATAAATTTAAATGTGTCCAAGTAAGGTACAGCATAGGTTCATGATGTGATGGTATAAAAACTAGATGATTCCAAAAATAAAAGAAGCTTTCAAAGGAAAGGTTCAGGAACTCACACAGATAACGAAAGGCAAATATTAAAAGTGCAAGTTTGTGAAGCATTAATCATTTGTACTAAACGTGAACAGTGTTCTGTTTGATCTGCTTGATCCAACTCAGGATTTCAATCCAATTCCGGATTTCACTAGAACCCTTTGTGGCTACATAATGCATTCTCTGAAACTGGGGACTTGCAAAACAGAAGATTCCTTGTGCTATGCAGTCTTTCCAAAAGGAGACATCACATTTGGACTCTGGAACTCACCCATTTCTACGTAGTGAAAAGTTTTTTTGTAATTTTCTCCAATTGACTTTGAAATGACCCTAACGTTAGTGCAATGGAATATCTGCCAGATTTGTGGTGGTTATATTTAGTGGAAATTTGAAAGTACTATTTAAACTGAGATCTATTTGAGGCTAAAACTTTAATTTTGAAGAAGAATTCCAGTTTTTTCTACAGCTTCTACCGCAAGAAGCCAGCACTAAAACAGGCCCTCAATCAATACCTTGCAACTATTTTTCATGTGTTACCTAGTGTTACTAAATGAGGAAAGACAAAATTCCTAAGTAGGCATAGAGGTAATTTTGTTCAGAAGGGAAATCCATGTGTTCAATAGAGCAGCAGCATTCTTCTTTCACAAAGAACTAAATGCAGCATTAGGTCACTTGTTTTGGAAGTTGTCACATTTTCAGATTTCAGTCCTCTTCCTTCCATCCAATATAGAAGGACCTGTGTTATTTTCTGCATATTATTTTCTCGCCCCTATGTATCACTCTATTTCACAAACCTTTCTGAAAGTAAAATTTTTTAGAAGTTTATACTAGCAGCTGCTAATAGCCTAATACCAAATCTATAGTAAAAACTTCATAAGACTGATAATTTTTATAACTTTAAATTATCATTTTTCTTCTAACCAAAATAAAAAATTTGGATAAATTTAAATAAACAGCTGGACACCTAATATGACACTTCTAGATTTTTACTCTCATCTTTTAAATGGAACCTGAAAAATTATTACTAACTGATGCTTAAGAGTTCCTAATCAGTTCTAAGTGAATGGAATAAGTATAGATATTCCTGTAGAATATGAGAGGTATATCAAAACAATAATTGAGTTTTGATAATTGAATTTAGTTTACATATTTTGCATGTTACTGTTAAATGCAATGAAAAACAAAATCCACAGATACTATATTAAAAATACAGGATGAATACTTACCTTTCTCTAATAAAATCTGCTAAGTCCTTTGTTGACAAATGTCCATGTTTCATATTGTGATAGAGGACATCAAAGCCATTGTTCCTTTCTCCCTAAAGATAAACAGAAGGTAGAGCTATGAAACGCAACATGCTGAGCCTATGCATTTCAATAACTGCTTTTCATTTTAATCATTTCATCAGGAAGTTAATTATTTCTAATGCTTCCGCTTTTTAGCAACTCTCGTTAGTTCCCATGAATCCGATATAAACTAAAATCACCTCAGCTGCTACTTCTACCTTTCTATTACGTATTTCTAGGCTATATCAAAGATACTTTTGTTGTAGATTTCTATGTGTCTTGTATTCTTTCACTTCCCATCATATTAAACACATTCTAAATACTGTACTCTATCTTCTCGTATCTCTCATTATTTTACATGAACTAAATTCAGTTAGGATTACTTGATATCCTACTTCCTCAATCCTTCACACTTCATTTCTCTTCCCTTGCTTTTTTATAAAACTGGTTAACAAAACAATCACTAATCTTTTCCTTCTCACTAGCAGCTTCTCTTTGTCTATTCTCAAGTTTAGTTTTAAGAGGTTTTCCAGTGAGTAAGGCACACCTCACTATTAAAACTGAGACACTGCTCTAAGCACTGATTAATAAACTCAACCAGCTTATGATGTCTGGCATTATGATGAACTTCCTTCTGACAGCAAAAAGCAACAACAGAAATGAAAGGAAGGCAAGGCATGGCATAATACCACTGGTACTATTAAAGTTTTTCTGTCAGACTGTCCATTCCCCTTCTCCCTCACAGAAGCTTCAGATCCATATTGTTGCTTCTACGTAAGGTGCAAAGTGTGCCGTCAGGAAAACTGCATGCATATTCAGAGTGGAAGGGAAAGAAGAACAGGATGGGATAGCATAGAATGGAATAGACTATTTCAGCTGGAAGGGATCTCCAGCAATCATTTAGCCCAATTGATTGAGCACTTTGGGGATGACCAAAAGTTAAATCGTGGTGTTAACGGCATTGTCAAAAATGTCCCTCGATAAACCAGCCTGCAATTAACAAAATATCTCTAGGAAGCCCATTCCAGTGTTTGACCACACTCCCAGAGTAAAGAAATGCTTCCTAGTGTCCAATCTGAATCTTCCATGACACAGTTTTCAATCATTCCTACATGTCCTATCTTTAGGTCCCAGGGAGAGTAGATCGGCATTGTCGTCCTCACTTTCCCTGCTCAGGAAGCTGTAGAGAGCAGTGAGGTCACCTCTCAGTCTCGTTTTGTCCAAACTAGACAAGCCCAAAGCCCTTAGTGGCTCCTCACAGGACATGTCTTCCAGCACCCTCACCAGCCTTGTTATCCTCCTCAGGATGCATTCAAACACTTTCACATCCTTCTTAAAATCCTGGACTTTTAACAAAGGCAGCTCTATACTGCCAGTGAGAAAAGCCTGAGAATTTGCTCTTATACCCTTCCAAACATTTCTGCCTGTTCAGTTCTGTAAAAATTTGTTTGTGCAGCCATAAAGCAAACCTTATCAGGGAAATTATACAGCTGAAAAATAAAGCTGGCAAATAAAAGCAAGAATCACTGATCCAGATCACTGCAAGGACACAAACAAGCTGCATTGCTCAGCAGAAGGCGGGGCTAGGAGGAGAAGGCATGCAGGGATCTGCTGTCTTAAATAAGGAGGAGCAGTCATGGGAGGATGGAAAAACTTCACAGTAGCCGCAGCATTAAGTCCACTTCCACTACGTTTCAAGTTGCCTTAAAGGACACCACACAGATACACAAATTTACAAATAATAGAAAACTGAAGGCAATTTTATACAGATTACTAGCCAGGATTATTTGCTTTACTTCTTCCAAGCACTGGGAAAAACAAAACCCATGGAAAAAAAAACTATAAAATCTTAGTTTCCATGGTTGCAAGTAAGCTGTAAAAGTGCACCTGAAAAAGTGCAAATTCAGATTAGTGTGGTACAAGTGCAATTACAGTCTGTAAAAAGTACAAGCAAAACTAAACAGAACACATGAAAATACAGCAAACTCTAAAGGGACTCTCAGAGCAAGGTTTTTACAAACTTGAAAAGTAAAAGCAAGATAAGAACACCAATTACAAAATGCAACTTTATTTGAATGTTGTCCTACTCAAGTACCAGTCTAAATAATTACTTTCCCCTTGCACCCCTATCTAAACATTTTGCTTTGTAGTTTAAAGCCCACAGTAACTTTGAATACTGGTGCACTAACTTATTAACTTTTTGTAGTTACTAAATATAAACCCTGAATGCCACTGCATTATAATTAAGACTTCACCAGTATTTCCAATTAGAATACGGAATATAATTCTTATTTAACTTCTCCAAAGTTGTTACTGTACTCAAATTCATAGACAAATATTGACAAATAAGTCAAAAAACTAATAATATTCTTCTTTGTGAAATGTTCTTTGCTTTAAGGTGTTTCTTTCAGCTAAAACAACATTTTATCAAAATGTGCTGAACATAGGCTGCTTCTAAACTTTTCATAATGGAAGCTTTTAAAGGTGCCTTTTCTACACTTGAGTTCCATAAATTTCCTGCCTATTTAGAAGTGCAGGAAGGGTAGCACAGCCATGACCCAGCCACTGGCTGCAGCCCTCCTGATAAAATGTCAGAAATGTAACCGTGCAAATCTTTAGAGAATGGAATGAGCCTGAACAACCAACTGCCATCATTATCTTGTTCTCTAACTGTAACTGAAGGTTGCTGCAAAGGAAATAATTTTTCCACTTAAATTAGGTTTTCTAATCAGTCTTATTCTTTTTCCTGACTTCACAATGAATAGTAGAAAACATGACAGAGAAACAGAACAGATACTTTCCTTTCCTGAGTCCCCTGAAAGCCTCATCTCTTATACACTATCAATAGTTATCAGAGGTTAAGAGCTTACGTGCAAAATACATTAAAGTTTAAACAAAGCAGCAAGTCAAAAGCAGGCCCACAGATTTGAGGGCCTATGCGGTTTAAGTCTGGCCTAACTGAAAGACATGTCTTCACTTGTAAATATAATGCGAAGTACAACCTATATTACCTATATCAGGGTCTATCTAAAAGCATAAACAGCCAGACTCAAAACTCTTCACATGACCAACAGTTCTGACAACTAACCTGATGACGATTCTGCTCATATTTGGAGACATGAGCGTACCTAAACCAAATTGTGGTGTCTGTATGCAGACAGAGATGTTTTTCTGCTTTAGAAAAGGCTATACAGCTCTTCCACAACTTCTCCATTCAGTAGATGCATTCAGGAAGAGCAGCAATGAGTTAAGGCTCTGTATTTAGCGTAACGAGACAGATGTATGTGGTGGCTAGGTGGAAAAGTTCTTCAATTTATCTTCTTACATGCACATATGTCATCAACGCTGTTTCTGTTTTGGTTGTTTTTTCTCAGCATTTCTCCTTCCCACACATACTGTATAGAATTCTGTACATGGAAATTGTGTGTCTTAGACACTTTTTCTTTGCTGGGTGTTCTTACTTGCTCCTTCCTAGTGGCAGCAGCATTATCTGTGATCACTGGAAGACCAACACTGGCCTAATTAAAAATAAATTAATGTGGCATATAGTAGAGGGAACTGATTAAACCTTCCACTCTCATTCACAAATAATTACAATCCACTGGTATAACAGATAGTGAAGTTAGATGCAGATTCTTCTTCTACAAGTTGCATAGTGAAGAAAGACAATCTTCTGTTGTCATGTATAACATCAGGCTCTAGGTAACAGACTTCCAGATCAGTTTGAAAGACCGTCCTGAATGTCATTTTGTCGCTAAACCACCATTTGTTGAGGGTGGTCCTGTTATTATTCAATAGAAAATAAATGTAAAACTGTGTATGACAACGCAAAATGTAAGTGACCGTCTCTCCACACAGGCACCATTTGATTCCTCTGAAGTCCATTAGCAGGTTTCTCCTTCTTACCCAGAGCTAACAAAACTCTCTTCAGAAGATGGTGCTTGTTCTGAGATTTCCTATTCTATATGACTGTAAAAACGATCTTCTGTATCTAGGGCATAGATGTCACCTGACAACAAGCCATTAGAGAAAGCAAGACTTCACATACAAATAAACACTTAAATAAGCCTACAATGAAACATTACTCACCAACTTTGTACACAAAACAAAGTAAGTCATGGAAAGCAAGAGCAACCAGTCTTCCACTTCCCTTCATCAAGAGCTAGTTGCAAAGATTTCCTCATGGAAATGAAAGTAGCCCTGTCAGCAAATGTGTAGTCAGAAATCAGCATTTCCATGACTTGTGCATAACAGGAAACAGATTACAGGAACTCTGTGGTACTGAACTACTTAAAATACTTCAAGTTTTTAAGAATGTTTGTTTGTTGCAATTCAAAGAATTCTGTATTTAAAATCTGCATTTAGTAAAATAGCCAGAAATTCCTAGGCAATCTGTAACAGCATTTATTTTTTATACTTCCCATCAAATTGTTTGAGTGCAAGCTCTGTCTTCTTTGGATTAAAACTGTTCCAACATTAACATCTATTAGTGTAAAAAGGTTATACTCTGTTACACTCCTTTTTATTTACGCAGTACAAATAAATGGTTATATTATGGTGATTCTGACTTGTCAGATACTAAATTCAGAAATACATAAACTCATTTTAGATGTTCTGGCAAACACTGCTGTCATATTCTATAAACTGTTGATCCTTGTTGCAGTTTCAAATAAATAACATGTCTTTCATGCTTTCTACCTAATAATAAATAATTTAAAAATAATTTAATTTATTGGGTCCTGAATACATAAAAATATTTGTGTGATTAATATTATGGTGTTACATTTTTGAGAATTATCTATCCATAAGTTTCAATTCCTGAGTGTCTGAAACAGCCATAGTAAATTGAGAGCATTGAAATGTGAAAGATAAGCAGTCACCTGATGTTTACACAGGTAGTGCAGCTTCTTCAGTTCTGAAAGTTTGAGAAGATTGGACACAAAAACAACCTGTCAACTTCAAATTCCACCTTTCCATTCCAACATATCAAATAAAGATCAGCTCCAGAGAAGCTCTATGCATATGAGGAAGAACAGATATTTCCCACCATATATAGGTAACTAAAAATAATTTTTAAACTAACAGATGAGAGGCTGCCAACTGATGCTAGATGCACACATAGAGAGAGGGTACTAAGCAAACATCGCACAAGAGCTCTCCTGAAACAGAGCACCCAGCTGTATGCCCAGCAGAAGAGCAGTGCTGCATAAAAATATGAATATAACTCCAGATGTCAGCATGGCAAGTCTCCACGTCACTCATATACTCACAAGTTTGTATGACAACACATCTTACCCTTAACAGCAAGCTTCTTCACAAAGCTACAATTACTAAACCAGGATACTGCCAACCTTTATGCCCCACAAAAGTATCAGGAAAAAAAAGGAATCTTAAACACAGCCATTCTCAAAAGCTATAAGTAAAGCAATCAGGTTAAAAAAAAAAAAATTAAAATTTTTAAAAACAAATTTATACGTATCTTTTTATATGCTGGTACTTCCAGAATTACCAAGCACACAGTTACACAGAAACCAGTTACAGCTATTCATAGAACTCCAAATAGTTTAATCAAATTAATTTTAAACAGTTTATAAACAATCACTGACTGGTTTAGAAGGTGCTTTTTTTTCTTGATTTGTCAACAGTTATTCTTTTAAACTATTTTTTAAGAATCACCTGCACTGGTCAATTTAAACACAATGTCAAAGTTTAAGCAATGTTTTCTGTTACCAAAACAGTAAGTCAATGATAAAGAATACTTTCTATACTGGTACTTTCTGTACTAGTAACAGTGAACATGAAGTGATAAAATGTAGCTATGTTTAACAGAAATACTTTATGATTGTATTACCTTTAAAGACATTGCTTTGATGTAGCACATACACAGCAGCAAGCATACAATGTCTTATGACAATTCTAATTAGGAGCTGGGAATGTTTGGACATGTGACTTTGAATGCCTAAAACTCAGTCACAAGAATCAAAGCCACCTGTAGCCTGTACTAGTAGTTCATAACTTTTGATACCCAAAAATATCCTTCTGGCTTGGAAAATTGCTCTAGAATGCCATGTTGCATTAGCAGACCATTACATTTTTCAAGTGATAGTAAATTTTTAAAGTGACAGTAGAGGTCTCTGCACTTCATCTTTACACATCCTGAAAACAGTCTTATTTATCTCTCATTGATCTCTTACAGAACACTGGAGAGACAGCAGACTCATCCAATTTTCTTACATCCTCTAACAACAATAAAATCAAAATGTGCAATTATTTAAACACTTTCTAAAGTAGCGGAAGAGGAAAGCCTCAGGATAATTTTCAATACTTACTACAAAGAAGATAAGATTTGTTTTGTTTACTTGAGCACATTTAGGAAGACAGACGCTTAAGTAGTGTGTAAGAAACTGATACACTCATACACATGTCACTCCTCTTTTCTGGAGAAATCATTCAAGTCCTTTAATCCCTTTTCCTATTACTTAAAGCAAATTACTAAATCAAGGGAAAGCATCATACAGCTTAAGATCCAGACTTCCATTTCCAATGCCAATTTCAGCCACAAGTTTATTACAGCATCTATGTCAAATAATTAAATATTAATTATGTTTTGGATACATTTTCAAATCAGTGCTTTAAAAAGGATAACTATCCTATTTCATATTTCCAAAAATATTTTGTCTGGGGTAAAAGGACAAGGAATAAATACAAGACAATCCTTCTGAAGTTCTACATATGTTCATCTTCTACAGAAGTTCTACATAGGTTGACCTTCCTTTCTCCTTACCAATTACTCTTCATTATTTTTAGTCATGAATCTAGTGCATTTTCACATATCTTCTAATTCCCATCTTAACTTTCTCACTACAATTCAGAGCCTACATGGATTGTTTCCCAAGTCTTCCAAAGAAGCAGCAATTCTGAACAATAATCTATTCTGAAATGTTAGTGCAAATCAAGATGACTAATGATTCAAAGTGCACCAGCCTATAATTTACACTTTGTTTTGAGGATATACAGAAACTCAATAGTTTCAGATTTTACAAATCCAGCATTACAGTTAATCTTGAAAAATATTCACCCACAGCAGTAAATAGGGAGCATTCACTATTCCTTTTAAATTTACTTCTATACAAAATAAAACCCTGCCTATGGTATTACAAGCGTTTCTTGGTCAAATTTTGCAAGTTAAGATCCTGTCTAATGTCTTTGTCACCACCAGAAGACAAACACAAGAACAGAATTTTACCTTGTGTCATTTCTGGACATCCTTCTGTACTAACAGAAGGAATCATCCATATCTTGGCACTCACTGATAAGCCACACTAGGGGTTTTGCTAACAAAATTATAGGCAGAGACTCTACAAAGCAGAAAAAGAGACTAGGAATTTGAGGTGGATATCTACTACCTCATATTTGCTGGAAGCATTTGTGAAGACACAGACATGGAAACAGAATGTACAGGAATGGCCCACTGCCCTCACCAATATAACCGACTTACTAACAAAACAAACCACAATCGATCAGACAGTTAAATGAACATACCACAGTACATAACAAAGTGTAATAGAAAAGTAAGTCAGTTGTGATAGCTGAATAAACAACTTCTGATTTGCATAATCTTAGGAGAAGACAGAAGTTTTCCAATGAAAATACATCCTTTTATATTAATTTTAATCTTATTTTTATGAAAGATAAAATTCTTCCACGTTAGCTTAATACTGATCTCCCTGAGACATCACACTGAGGCTTCAAATTTAGCAGATTTGTATGGCAAGAGAGGAAATCTTGTATCATTAGATCATTAAATTAGGCCATTAAATTTTAATAGTATGTTGAAAACAAAGGAGTCAAAACTTAACATAAGACTGCAAACAAAACATAAACTTGAGCTATGCCTTATATTCAAGAACAGTGTAATTGTGAAATTAGTTTTTCCTAAACTTTAAGCATGAGTGCTGCTCACAACTGAAAAAGCTGGAGTCTAAAAGATATTTTGTCTCTTTTTCACTTCAGCCTCAAGCAACAACAATTTTTGTTTCCTACTTCTTGGTAGATGGGCGCCAAGGAAAATTAAAGAAGTAGTAACTTTGTAAACAGTCCGGTAACCAGGAGAACACTTATTTTAATGTTTCAAACTAGCAAAGGTCACAATGACAACTAGTTGCATTTCACACGAAACTCAATCCAAATCCGTAATGTAACTTTTTTTCCATATATATCTACCAACTTAGACACACAGCTATCTGAGCAGAGATGACTTATACGACGGCACATCCAAAGCAAGCTGGGAAGCATGTTGTTTCGCTAAGCCGGCTGCCGCTCGGGTGCAGCTCCTCACGGGCACACGGAGACGAGGTACCGGTACAAAAGCGAGGAGCGCCGAGGGGTGGCTCTTCCTTTGAGCGAAACAAATGTGAAGCTGCCATAGCAGCTCCTGTACAGCACCAAGACCCACTGCAGCCTAAGTCACCCCCAGCCACCGCGCCGACTGCGAGCGCCGGACCCCTGTGCACAGAGTGGCGTCCGCGCGTCCCTCGGCCCAGCGCCTCACGGCAACCACCCGTCCCATCCCACCCAATTTCATCCCACCCCATCCCTCTTCCCGCCGTCTGTCCGCAGTGGAGCCCGAGCACGGCGGCGCGGGCAGGGCCGGCGGTTCCCCTTGCCCTGCTGCGGGCTGCAGGTACCCCGCTCACCGCGGCCCAGACCCGCCGCGGAGGGCAGGAACCCGCCTCCACAAGGCCCCGGCCCAGTCCCGGGGGTGGCGTAAGAGCCCAGGCTGCTCTCGCAGCGGCGACCGCGGCTGCCCCCCGCCGCGCCCTGTCCGTTCCGCCCGCGGCGCGGCGTCACCGGCCC
>JAODKT010001744.1:24902789-24932290 GCA_027576195.1 Cossypha heuglini
ATCCATCCATCCATCCATCCATCCATCCATCCATCCATCCATCCATCCATCCAACCATTTTATCAATTGACAGAGTTCATATATTTTAAGACTACTGTGTTCACATTTATTTTTTAATAAATGTGAAGCATGTTGTGGGGAGTTGAGTTAAACAGGAGCCAGCTTTTGAATGAATGAATACCTGTCAATTTCTAGCACAAACATAAAATCTTTGAGAACTCTGTTTTCTGCATAGAACTGTAGGACAACTTCACTAAAAATAAAGCTCTTAAAACATTCTTCTGTTTTGAAAGAACAGGGATACACAGTCAAAGACAATCAAAAGCCAGTGAAAGAGGAAAACAAATAATCCACAGGTTTCAGTCTGAAACTTCTGATGTAATAAACTAACTGAAAACGAAATCACAGTATCAAAAAAATCTTAGTATGCTATCTCTTAAAAGAGCAAGTAAAAGCCAACCATTAGAAAGGACAAAAGCAGACAAAATTACCATTCCTCATAGAAAATTATACCAAGAAAATCTAAATTGCTTTCCCTTTTTACACTCAGTGTAGCTGAACTGTGGAAAAGTCTGTCATGAAACATCCTCAAATAAAAGGCAATGTCAAAATTCAAGCTCATGGTAACAAGTTCATGCTCAACACAAGACTGTCAAGCAGAGCTGGTTTTAAACAGATGTAGTGTTAATGACATTACATGCAACCAGTTAGCTTACTGCTTTTCTCTCTCCCACAAGCAGGCTCTTTCCTAAACCCAAAGAGTCACATTAACCAGCTGCTAAGAAACTACTGAAAATTTAAGAATGCTCAGGTATGACAAAAGATTATAAGTCAGATTTTGGTGAGTGGCAGCTCATCTCATCTATTCATGCTCTTGAAAGTATTTTCTCTTCCAGTTCTAGTACTAAAAAATAAACAAAAAAAAGACTTCAAAACCTGGACAAGTTTTGTTTGTTTCCCTTTTTCCTTAAAGTCATAATTACTGTTGGAAAAACATCTAGTTGGACTATAGGAATTGCACATTCATTGAGAAGTAGTCTAAAAACCCTGCATGCCATCACTGTAGAAAGCTTTGTCTCCTTCTCTGCAAGGCAAAACCCACAAAAAGACTTTAAAATTGCTTGTTTAAAAAAGCAAGGATGTCTTTATGCCAAGTGACCAAGAAACACTCTGTTTAGTTTAAATGCATTGTATCCTAAATGGGTAACTTGGAAAGAATCTGAGAAAGAGGAGTTTACCCTGATGAAGGACTGGTGCAAAAACATGCAGTGAGACTGGGCAATCAACATAGACTCTATCCAGGACCTCCTTTTAAACTGTAATTGTTGTTTCATTCTGCTGATGAATACTCATAGATGTATGATCTTTTCTAGACCTAATGCTCCTTGGAAGGAAGTCTGAGAGACTAACTAGGACAGCTAGATTTCTGTCTTTGCTCTTAAAGATGGGATAGAAAAGTTCTAGCTTCTAATTTGATACTCACACATGTCACTAATTAAAGAAAAAGTGACAATACCAACCCATGATCCTAGTAAGCACTTAAGAATATGCTCCATTTTTACTTTAAGAATATTATGAACCTTACTTTTGACATAGAACTTCTAAAAATGGGGATTTCACTGTAAAACTTGTGAGGTAAACCACTTCTCTGTATCTCTCTCTCTTCTTTTAAATTAAAGACACTAGTGCTAAAATACAATATATTGAATTCTGGGTGGGGCTTTTTTGTTTTTTACTTACTTAATACAAGGCACACAGTCCTTTTTTTTTATATTCTACTGATGCCTTGCTTAGGGATGAATTCTTAGATATAACTCCTTTTTTTTAAATTCTACTGACGCTTTGCTTAGGGATTAGGTATAACTGCATGTTAGTGTCTTAAAACTTATTCAACCAAGAGGGATTCTGAGGAGAATTAAGCAATCTATTATTTCCAGCGGGAGTTAGGAGAAACAAAAAAGATATCACTGGGATATTTTTAATTTGAAACTTATGTATGTCTCCAAAATAAAGCAGTCATCTTTGTGGCAAAAAATAGTCTTGAACCATATAAATCTCATTTTCTGAAAAAAAAGTCTTACATGTAGTATAATCTCCCATTCTTCCAAATGCAGGAAAAACATAGTAGGCTGGACATTATGAAAAGCTGTTTGAGGATCATTATCCCTTCAAAAAACACCTCAAGTAAACTTTTCAACTATTTCAAAAAGTTTGGAATAATCCAAATGCATATAAAATGATACAGATTAAAAAAAGAAGTCAGGATTTTCATGATGCTTTGTCTGACAATTTATGACCTTGCATGAACCACAGAGGGCAGAGAAACCTCCATGACCATAAACACAGTAAGAGCTAGCAGTGAGATGGAAAGAAAGAAACCAGAGGATGTAAAACAACCACCGCTAGAATATACTGTTATCTTAGCAACCTTACCTTACAGAACATGTCTCGAAGATCATCTTTTGGGCTAATCCATGATGCAACAGCATCACAAAAAAAAATAAAGTCCTACAAGATTAAACAATCATATAGGTTAGAAATCTCGGTTTATACATCTGAAAACAATACTTGATGTTCATTCTGTGAACTGTGTATGGTCTTTGATCCTAATTTACAACTGCTTTTGCTTTTATGTATTTATTTACCACTTAATTCAGACAATGGTAAATTATTGTATGCCTAAATGTTCAGCAACAGAAATTGCTGAGTGTCTTAAATTAGATCACGACGAAAACAACCCCAACTCTCTCCTCTGCATCACACTAGTATAACTTTAATTCTTTCAGTACATATACAAAACATACAAATGCAAGATCTATTTACTTTAGTCACAAGCAACAAATGCATCTCTCACACATTTCCAGTTAGGGAAAAAAACCTGTTTTATTTCTTTAAGTAGTTTTTTACTGGGACACAGAGAATGTTTATTATACAGGTTCAAAACTAAAGCCATCTCAGAATCCCTATACTCCGTTCATCTCCTGTCATGCATTACCTCCTCCTACACCAACAGAATACCAGCCTTAAAAAATAATTTTGCTAACGACATAATAGGAACTGAAGATGATGACTAGAGAGGAGAGATGAGTTAATGAAATGGGCCCTTATTTAATCCCTCTCTGTAAACTACATGAATGAACAGACAACAGAAGACTGAAATGTAAAGTATAGAATAAAGCCTAAATGAAATCAACTGAAAATTTCAAAACAAGGTAAACAGAATTCTTGTGTTTCAGGAACAAGAATTCTAGGCAGAGAAAAGGGCAATATCAGTTTTGTTTTCCTCTTAAAAAATATTATAGCTCTACTTTAGAGGTGCGAAGACTAAAGATAAAGTCATATTCTATTCTTCAATCGTACCATTTATTCTAAAGAGATGCATGTTCACTGTCACATTGACTATTTGAAAAATTTATCCAAAGTTGAAACAGAATCTTCCCTACCCAAGTGTTAAGAACAAAAGGGTGGTTACTGGTTTGGCTCTGTTTCTTGTTTTAAAAACCTAGATTACACCTGGAAAATGGGTTTAAGGAAGTCAATTTTTACCTTATATTTGCATACAGATCCTGACCACAACCTGACAGTAGTATCAAAATACAGTTATTTTAATCAAAGTTCATTATTTACATATTCATTGCCAGTAAAAGACAAAAACTGACTTTAACAATACTTCTCCCCTTTCCTTTCTAGATGACAATTACTGAAGCATCACAGCACAAATCATTCACAATATAAACATTTTTGGCTCCTTGACCTCAAAATAAAGCTACATCATGTACTGCAAGGAATGTCCTCAAGGTAAACTTTTTCATATGCAACATACAGCTTTCCCTAAATTTCACATGGGTAAAGAAAAGTTAGCATCTATTAATGTATCTTACTTGGACTACTCCACTGGGGTTGACCGTAATCATGGTACATATCCCACGGAATGCTGAATCCTTTTCCTCATTGTCTCTTATGTTTCGCAGAGAGGTGCACCTAATGAATTGGAAAGCAAAACTTAGATAACCCTATTACTTTTCTTCAATCAAGTCAAAATTAGATGACAGTATCTGATGGAATAAGTCACACTGATAAAATGATCTGAAACACAATACTGAACACTTAGAAAAACACTTATTGCACACAGTTTTTACTAGCATAATCCCATTAGGCATCACCTCCAGAATCTGGCTTTTTTGATATACTGTAGTCAAAAAGTGTGACCTCTATTCCATTAAATACAAAAGAAACATGTATCTGAAATACTTATAGAAACTATCATTATTAGAAGCGGAACATAAATACTGTCACAGTATGAATTACGTCAGATACCACTTACAGAACAGTTATTGAACTTTAACAGCAGCAAGCAAGCTGTAACAAATCTATAAACATATATTCCTTATAGCATTTCAAGCCTCAGACTGAATTTTAGGTAATGCACTGTTTAAATTTTTACAATATTTGCATGCATTGTATTATCATTCTGGTGGATTTTAAAATGCTCTTTCATAGTCAAGCTTTAACACAGCAAGCATGTGACAATCTTATCCCATGCATAAATTAATCGTTAGCCACAACATAAAGAATACATGACGGTGCTACTAAAAACTCACAAACCTGATAGGACAAGATTAGTCACATGGTTGGCAATGATTAAGGATTGAGATTTTGTAACCAACTGAAAATATATCTAAAAGTGAGATAGAGAGAAGAAAGAAAGAAAGAAAGAAAGAGAGTGAAGAAAAATGAATTAAAAAAAAAAGATTGAATAATACACACCAGGGTCTTATAAACTGCTGTAGCATGGGGGCCACCTCTTGAGGACAAACGTAACCAAGACGACCAATTGTTATTGCTAAGGTAACGCAATCACGGTTATACACCACCAAACGCCAACCAAGACATGAGCAAATGAGGGGGGAGGAGAAAAAATAAAGAAAAAACAACAAATAACTCAGAAACAGAAACCAACAGAATCTGTGTATGATAATAAACATAAGATTTCACCAGTGCTGTTTATTACCACCCCCTAAATAAGAGGCAGCAACATATATGGTATACTCTCCAAGGTAAAAGAAAAAATTAAAGAAGTATGAGAGAACACCAAAAACACAATTATAAATCCAAAGGCTTTCTGATGTAAGCAGTCATTCTGTCCCTCTTTAGAGTAATAATTTATAGTAAATTTACCTCTACAAATTCAAAGTTTTTATTGAAATGCACTATAATGGATATATTTTTTAAAAAAGGAAATTAATAATTTTCAATTTTAGTATCAAGTATTCTACACATTTTATTTTATCCATAGAATTCAAGGTTTTATAGACCTAATCGATCATAAAAATACACTTCCAAACACTTTACATGGAATATATTGTCTGAAAATCCTAAATAGCTGGAACACTTTCCAAAGATTAACAAATGTTTGTCTTCTCCATAATCTCATAGAGAATTTAATTTAAAATGGTTGCTAACTCAAAGCAACTGACTGAAGAACATTAATTGTTTAATCCTAGTATTTCTCCTGCTCACAAAAGTTTTCCTCATAAGATGTACAAGAGTCTGCCTTCTGATACCAAAACATGAGGACACATCAAAAGCAAAATTGCTTCACCACAATTAGTCGTTTGGTTCTTGTTCCGAGAGACAGAACGAAGAAAGTATCATTATGCAAATGTGTTTTAATGGTGTTTGCTCAACTCACGAAAGATTAATCTTTAGAAAAAGGAGAGGGTGGGGAATAATGTATCAGAATTACTTGAAGCAAAATACATGAATAATACTAAAATCCAGCAGATTTGTATGAAGCAGAAAAAGGAAACCTATGTTCAAGGGACATACTATGCAACACTCTAATTAACAGGCATTTGTGAACAGTTTCATGAAACATGCAATAAAGCAGATGATGCTTTCTCAAATAGAAGTTTGGTGCAGGATATACTAGCAGTCTGAAACATATTAATTCCATGTGATGCAGCTCACTGTTAACATACTGGTGTTACTCAATTTCCACATACAGTGTCTAAAATTTTTTAGAACCTTACAAAACTTCACTGAAGTTTAAATGAAAATACAGTTTTAAGTTTAATCTGTAAATTCTTACAGCCACAGCCTGAATAAGGAACAGAAATCTCTGTCAAAGCATGTTTTCACAACTGTTTTCATAATTAATTACACAGCAAGCTACAGCAAAACTAATAATATTCTTGCACATACTAGCAAGCACACAACAAAATATCCCACAACAAACTTAGAGTAAGTACACCACACTCAACATTTATTTGCAGTTATCCATCCACATTTAAAATAACTATTAAGAGAATTTAAAAAAAAAAAAAATCAGTGTTCAGATGCTTCCAAAAATTCTCTTAACAATGATGGAAGCATACAATTAACTACTAGATGCCTCTCAGTTACAGGTATTACATATCCATCAGTGCAGAAGAGGGGAGTCAGGGCAGGGGTAAGGAAAACCTTCATTGTTATACTTTTATAGTATTATGCTGTTACACTATTCCATGGTATATTTCACAAATAGCTATTTGATTCAAAATTTTCTTTTCAAAAAGTAGTACCAATCATATGCCATAAAACTAGGTAAATTTTCCTTCAAGTTACCTTCCATACTAAATGAGATACAGGCGCAGAGAAAGTGCAGCTTTTAAGTTTAGAGAATACTGAAGGAAAAATATGCTTTGAAAAATCTCTCTCCAAATTATCTCTTGCTTTGCTCAAAAAGTATAACCGTACCATTGTATTTGCATTATATTCAAACATGTCAGATATAGCTACTAAACTGTTGTAATTGTAAATTGTTGTGATTGCAATTTTCTTACAAGATGGTTTTTAAACAGCAGGAAAAAAATCCCCAATTAGTAAAACAGTAAACAATAAACCCATTGCATTATCTATAAATTTCTGCTCAAGTATGGAAGGTGCTTTTCATACCAGAACATGCCTTCTATAAACACAAAAGAAACAAGCCTCAGAAATTCCAATTCAGTAAGGCATTTGGGAATTACTCCCAATTGGAATGCAAGATCAGAACATAAAATATGCATGCCATTATTAGAATTCTTTTCAGGAATTTGTCATTAAGTGACCAGGTAACAGAAATTAAACATAATTTCTGTTATGCCATGGTAAAACTGCATCACAGATCTAGATTTTTGTGCATGAAAATGTAAGTGAATCTTAAAAAAAAAATTCACTTTTTTGTAAATTCAAAGAGATCATTATTTTCTATATGCCAATTACATTTTTTCCAACACTAGACATATATATACAGTACACGTGTAAGGACATGCACACATCAAAATCAGTGAGAAATTAGGTCTTAAGTGTTACTGCATACATTTGTCATATTTAATACATAAATAAAACCAGAAGAATGATAAAATAGTTAATAAATATATATAATAAATGTTATAAAAGGAGAAAGCAATTAGAATCTAGATATATGATTTGTTGCAAGACTGAGACTTTTAAGAGCTTGTGCAAAACAGAGGTGCTTTTGCTGATAAAAGCCAAGTACATAACAAAATCAGTTCTGGTGTTACGCCCCTAAGTAATTTCAAAAAACAATTATTAAAAAGAAAATCTAATTCCCTTCACCATGTACAGGTTATTTTTTGGGTACCTGTGTTCTCTAACAACGTCTTTGGTGTGTTGGGTCTGTTAATTATTTCTACAAGCTGGTGCAAGACCATTGGAATATAAGGCTGCATTTCTATACCTGAAACAATAATTAAAAAAAAATCAGAAGAAAATTACCATTAATATACATAATGTAAACAGAACATGTATACTTAACTTACTAACAGGGATATGGATCACAAATGCAATTTAAATATTAATATAAAGGTATCACTTAAAAAAAAATATCACCCAAAACACACAGACAAGTAATTCTAAATGTGCAGAGATTTAAAGAAAAAATTGTTTCTTACCCATCTGGATAGAGATTTCTCCAATTGCCCAGGTGGCATTGTTACACACAGAAATGAATTCAGGGTTTAGGTTGGTTCCCAAAATTGGCATGAAATCAGCTAGAAAGAACAATATTTTAAAGACTCATCACACAATACAACCATCTTGTCTCATTACTTCAAGATTGTGAGGGGAAGAAAAAACGGATTTTCAAGAAAAAGATAATGTAAGCCTGTTTAAACACTTGGAAAGTACTACATTCAAGTTAACAAGAGCTATATTCCAGCTTTACATCAGATTAACCTGGAATTTAAAACCTAAGCAGATAAATGCAAATATTTTCAAATTATGCTTTTAAAATCTTCCTAATAGTGCTTATCTTTATATAAATTTTATGTAGAAATCTTCTTTCCCTCCCTTGCTCAGAGGAGAGAGGAGAGGAGAGAGATGAAGAGAAGAAAAAAAACAACATAGCTACAAGCACTAGAAATTTTATCTTAAGGCTGAACATCCCCAATATCACCTGGGTAACCATTTAGCAACTCTTGAAAATACAACAAAGACTGGAAGACAATCATAACTTTGATTAAATTTAATCTTTGATTAAATTTTAAGAAATATGAGTCAAAAAGGTCATTATAACATCTGCCAAATTAATTTTAAATTCCAAGCCTATCCAAGCACTCATTTGGCAAGTGCATCTAAACAGTATCTGTCGGAAGAAAGAGCTAATATTGTGGAAATGTATCACTGATGTTACTTCCCACAGAAATAAAAAACAAAGCAGAAAAACAAAGTAAAACCTATCTTCTAGCCCATTTTAAAATTTATGTATATTGTATACTTTTTCACTTTAAAATAAATTCTAGTAGAACAGAAAGAGCTGTAAAAATAAAGAAGAAAAATGAACTTTTACACTGTCCACAAAAATAGGAACATTTTCTTAATATACAATTCAAGGGACAAAAGACTACAGACTGTTGTTGAAAAAGGAAAATTACTATGTACAACACCATAAAAAGGCAACCCACAGAACAGGGAGCATGACAATGGCTAATACAATCTCTTAGACATTTGCAAAACAAGTTATTAAACATGTAAAAGAAACATACCGATGCAAGGTTTAACATGCTGAAAACATGCCTTTGTCAGATCACCTAACAATGCAAAAGAACTCTGCCGTACCTCAGGCATTTTGTCCTAAAGGGAGGAAGAAAAAAAAATAACAATTTTAGAAGAGTTTCTCGTTCTCTGAATAAAGAAAATGTGTGGATCAAACACCTTACTCATCTCACCTGCATGCATTGATACATTAGTGTCAGGATATTGCTGCGAGCCACTAGCTGTTCAATGTTGCCTCCAAGTCCTTCAGCTAAACCACTGAGTAAATCAAGAGCCACAATCATGAAATCTTTATCTGGAGCCTCATATTGGTCTGGCTGAGCATTATGCAACTGCAACAAATAAGTACACATTTTCAAAATTATACTAGATTTTCTCAGAAGTATGCATAAAGAAGTTGCAGAACTGCACCTTCATTTAGATACTCAATTTCCCTGCACACCTCTAATTTTACATAGTTAACACTTTGGTTTAGCACAGTTACACTGGAACAGTTATAGCAGAATACCATGGCTTGTGCAAGTGTCTTCTGCACCAGATTTACACAACGCTGGTACACAGGTTCACAGTATGGAAGAAAGCCAGATTGCAAGGCAGTAGCAACTGACGACAGGCACTGGAATTAAAAAAAAAAAGAGGCGAGAGAGAAAACCGTCACTACTTTTCATCACATCCCTGAAGAGTCTTTTACTTGGGAGAGGCACTTTGGAAGGTATTAGGATTATAAATACACCAACATGTAACTGATTAAGTAAACATAACCTAGAAAGGCGGTACCAATTTAGCTGAGTCAAGGCAACTACCAGCAAGTTGTTATTCACTCCTGCATATGCCAGTTGAGAATATCTCAGCAGCAGCATCTTCTTAGAGGTAGCCAAGAATGCATACAAAACCAGTTACAATAATTCAGACAGCACTTATGCTAAGCTGCAGTGTCTTGACCATGAACAAGCCCTATTATAACCTAAGAGTTACAAAACTAATTTTTCTAGAGGTGTTTTCCCCTAGAGGTGCTTCACATTCAGCAAGTACAGAGCATTAGACTACATGGCCTTGTTCATACCTTCAGCTTGTTTGACAATAGTTTTAATGGAGGGATGAAGAGACAGCAAGGAGAAAGAAGAAGAATAAAAGGAGGATAGAACCCTTTTTTTTCCTAAAACAATCTAGCAAAGAAAACACTCCAAAATGGCAGAAAAAAATCTAAAGGATTTCTGCTAAACCTAAGGACATTCATTTAGTCATATAATTTTCTTATCATGGTCAGAATATTTTTGCCCTAATGGAAAACAGCTAAAAATGTCAGCTTTTATAGTCTTATTTACTAGGAGGAACATCTTTAGTAAAAAAAATAATTTCTAAAATATGTTAATAAAAAATATTCACATTTTAACATTTACCTCTAATAAAGGGAAGAGATCTTTATCTTCATCCTTCAACATGTTCCACTTCTGGATTAATGGAGGCATTAGCATCTGAATATATTCCTATTTAGGATGAAAATTCATCAGCTGCTAAACACTTTACTGCATACCACTTTATTTCAAAGTTAAAAAAAAACTGAGATATATTCTACTTTTTCAAAAAAAGGAACAAACATGTATCCTGCAATTCAATCACTGTTGCAATTCATAGAAATATTTTAATATTAGAATTTACAATTTGTGTTTGATATTCTTTCCTAAAGCACATAAGTACCTTTGCAAAGGGAATCTCTTCCTCCAGGTTTGGTTTCAGCATAGCTGTCTGGGTTATCTATCTGACTGCCACAAGGCGTACAGAAAACATTTTTATATTTACATGGTGGCTATACATCTGCCACCTGCTTTTCTCAACCATCTCTGACTGCCCTGATGCTACAACCCCATCTCCATGACCACAAGTTCTGAAACTTCTTCCTCAAACTAGCCACCCACGAAGAAAGTAATTTCCTACCCCTCCAGGAGGAGGCACTTAGCGCTTCCTTGCCACTGCACAGCCACTGTCACAAGGACATTAAGCAAGGAACCTCTAGAATGCTGTTGCCACCAGAAGGTATCCAAAGAGCCAACAGATTTTGCTACATCCAAATGTACAAAATTCTAACTGACTAAAGAAAGTCCCATTATCAGGAGCTGCATTTTAGCATACTCCTGGTACTGTCAAATGTCAAGGTGGCCAGGCTCATAGAGAGAGACTGAAAGACATATCCTTTGATGGTGTGGGGTCCAGATGGCAAGTAAAATACCATGGAAACAACTAAAAATGTTTTTTTCCTAGGGCATCTGTGTCATTTGAAGCGCTATAGAGAAACAAAAGAAGTTTCAATAACCATCATAAGATGCAAACATATAATGTGTACATCTACTAATTAATACATGTACTCTGAAAAAAAGCCCCACCACATTTGCCTGTGTTATCTGTGCTTTGTCCAAAGGAGTATCTAATCTCTCTTCTGAGCTAAAGAACTCGAAACACAAAGTAAAAAACCATAATGAACAACACATTTCACAAAACACTACACACTTTTGCTTGTTTACTCAAGATGGCAAATATTTGTGCAGTGGGAAAATTTTATCTGTAAGCATGTAGCACTAATAAAAGATACACAGAAATATCACCATTTCTAGTTTATAACATGTACAGCACACTACAAAAAACACTGAACAAGCTTTTCAATTATGGTAAATCCTTCTACAGAACATAAGGTATACTCACTGGTTTATTTAGATGATGTCCTACAGAATCTGCTAGGGTTCCTATAGCATCATAAAGAATGAGCAGGTTTTTATGCTGGTATTTACTAAATGCGAAGACCAAAGTGTCAAGTATATATGCAAGATAAGGAACAAGTTCTGTACAAGCCTCCTCTTCTAGAGTAGCAAAGGCACTGAACGACAATAAAACAAGTTAGTACCTTGGAAATAATGAAACAAGACAATCCCAAAATGCCCTACTTAACCTATTTTTATTTAAAGGTAGAGCTGTGTTTAAGTCCTCAAATTCATGTAAGATATGCTTCCAAAAAGGTAATACTTAAATAACTTTGATCTTCTTTGACTGAACACAGAATCACCGATAAGGATCCAGCTCTCTTACTGTCAAGAACAAAATTTTAAAATACTGCCATAAAACTCAGTAGGGATACACGGAAGGCCCCACTAAAAAAAAAGCATTAGCAGAAAAATTACAATATACTAACTAAAATAGAAGGAACCACAACAAAAGCTGATTATTTAAGTTAAAAATGGACGACTATTTTTAATGTACACAGTTACTGCACTTAGAGATTTTGGTGCTGCTGTGCCAGTTTGCCAATGCAAACATCACATCTCTTAGCTGTTCACTAAATAGAAAGAGATATAGAAAGACATGGAAAACTAAAAGCAAATACAGAGGATGAACAGTTTTAGCTGCTCTTGGTCAAAGCACACATCAAGACATCATGCTAGTCTATCCAGTGTTTCAATGGCAGCAATAAGAAAACCCATCCAAAATGAAACAAAACCAAAAAAGTCCCCGCACATCAGAGACACTGCTTCAGAGAAACATTAAGGAAAGGAAAAAATTACGGAGCTATTGAAGATTTTACTGGCCTAGCTCTGTCAACAAGATTATTATTAGCTTGTCTCTGCACTAAAATGCATGCATTGCTGCATGAGGTGAACAATCCCTGTGTGCTACCAAATACAGAAATGCAGTTTTTTTAACGGAAGAGAACTATGAACTCGAAATGGCTAGCATTCTTTAGTTATTTAACTATTTATTTTTTATTTTATTATGAAGTATTCTTTCAGAAAGGCATACAACTTGAGCAGGAAAACGTATTTAAGTAAAATATCATTCTGTCTGTCACCAACTGCAGGAGCAGTTTCTTAAAAGTACAGAAGTTAGTTAGATATCTGCTACCACACAGAAGTTAGGAACAAAAACATACAATATCCTGTGACCAACCCTCAATTTGGAAGACATAAACAATGCATGCAACTATTCAGCGTTGGGATGAAGCTCTTAATTGCTGTCCAAGAACGTTCATTGTATTTCCTTACAATTTAAAAAGCTAGGAAATATGTTTTGACTTATAACAACTCTACATTTTCCTTATAGTGAAATTTCCCAGTTTATTTTTAGCTGCAATAGTAATTCTAGTGAATCTCTGCTCTAAAGAAAGTATCTCAAAACATGCTCTAAATCTGATATTTGACTTAAAATTAAACAAAAAAAAAAATAAATCAGGCGTACTGTAATTTTTAATATTTCCATTCTAGATTTCCTGGTTTCCATGGCCCATTGCACATTCGTCGCAAGTACCAGGTGAAGTTATTTAATTACACCACAACACAGCTGTGTTCAACTAAATGGAGATTTCCATCCATATTTTGGAAAAGGAAGGCTTGAAGAGAAGTGGAAGATTTTCCTTTGGGGATGTTTTTGGTTTCTTCTTTGTTTTGTTTGGTTTTTTGGGTTGTTTATTTTTTTTTTTAATAGAATAAACAGAGAAGACATTAAAGCTACCCAAACTTGCTGCAAGGATATATATTCCTTTTGAGCAAAGCTTAGTGCAAGAACTCTGAACTCATCACTGTCCTTATGCACTACTGATATTTGGGGCTGGCTATTATTATTATTATTATTATTATTATTATTATTATTATTATCATCATCATCATCATCATTATTTATTATTTATTATTATTATTACTACATGTTTCAGGTGTTCAGAGGCATATGTAACTGCTTCTTGAAGAAACATTGAAAGCTTGCTGTGTACACCTCAGTCTGACAAAAACTAATACGTAAATTTTTTTTGATGCACAAGGGGGTGCACACATTCCCATTCCATTAATGTTGTGTCCACTAATTAAGCAATAAATTTTTACTTTTTTTAAAGAAGTAGACAAGTGGAAGAAGGGAATCTTACCTCCCAACATCTCATTTCAAGAGAAAGATAATATCCCTTGAAATAATCATAACCTAAATGTTTTGGTAATACTGAGCTAAGTATAAACAATTTCAGTAATCCAATGACAGGACAGCTTTCCACTCTTACCAGTTCTGACTGTGTTCATTTTTTAAAAATTCCAAATTCCTGGTCAATGAAATAGCATATATTGAAATAAGTGTTGCAAACAGCTAATTTAGTACAATAAATTATTTAGGCTGGTGTTTTACACACTCTGAAAACAAAGTGCACAAGAGAAATAGACGTTAACTTTTTTAATGCCATTATAATTTGGGAGAAAATTACATCTACTCCAATTTAAGAGAAACAATACATTAGGAGCTAGAAATGGAGTCACACATTCACTGGTAAGGGCATAAAATACCTTCCCATGGGAAAAAAACAGTGTCATGATAGTGATGTTTGCTTAAGCTTTGGCTTACCTGCAGGCAGCTTCTTGTACTCTCTTGTTGCTATCCAGGATACGTTTTAGCAACTCAGTCATTAATGGCTTCAAGTATGTGTCTGGGGGTTGACTAACTACCCAGTGTGCATAGCGACTAAGAGTCCAGCATGTAATGGAGCGCACAAGAGCCTTTTTGTCAGAGAGGCACTGAATAAGGTGAGGGATTAGCTCTGGAAGATATGGAATCATACCCTGCATGCAGCCTGGAAAGAAAAATATAGCTATTGCAGTACCAGAATTAATGAAAAATTCCATTGTTTTCTGTTTCCTATGAGAGATGTATTTTCCTTCTGTATCACATAGGAACACAAAGTTTAAAATTTTATAAATAATTTAACAAGTATTTTAGCAAGTCTACCTAATTTATATAAAGTTCTAAAAAAGAACCCCTTACATAAATAATAAATATTGTAACATGCATAATAAATTTAAATTATTAGATAATAATTAAATCTTCAATTAAAATTACATTATTTTCAATTACATTTCTACTTCAGTGCTTCCCCAGTCTCCAGAAATTCTGCTTTATTGGACGCAGTATAGCAAGTACATCCAAATAAATTTTCTATGTTTGAAGTTCCTATTTCAGTCTACTCAGAGTAAGCAAGAAAATACCAAGCAGAGAAAGATGGTCTTGACAACCAAACATCACATGAAAAAGGATTCATTAAGAAATTCAAATTTCTTTGTCTTTCCTAAAATCATATAAATATTGACCAGAAATAAAATCTGTACCCTTCAAGTCAGCAGGGGCAGTAAGGGATTGAGATTTGCCAGAAGTACTAATTGCCATCTTGCTGGATTTCCAATCAGAACCAACTAAAAGTTTCTAGTAATAGTAAAAAAAAGTATGTTCATTAGACAGCGAGGGAAAAAAAAGATAATCCAAGCATGAACCCAAATCTACTTCTTCAGCTTGCAAAAGGGACAGAGATGCTGGAACTTCAAGCAAAAAGCCAAGCAAGATTGCAAGTAAGTAAAAAGAATGGAAGTTAGCCTACTTTAATTGGAGGATCATCTACAAAAGGCATCTATCTTAGTGTACCAAAATCACAGGAGTGGTTTTCTCCATTTCTGAAAACACTTAAAATCTAAGGCTAAAATTTATTAGATATTTATCATCTTTGAAATCAAGGTAGTATTTTGAGAGATATCAATACCTCTATACTGTGAAGTTTAGAAAAGGAGAAATAAAAGCAATTATGTAATCTGTTTAGCCTCCTAAATGTGTATAAATTTGAAAATGAAAAATAAAGTAACTGCAGTCACCAATCAGTAAATGAAGAGATTAATCACCAAAAGCAAACCAGCTAAGGACATATACTTGTTTGCATTAGTAAGTTCACCCAAGCTACTCTAGAACCAATTTAAAAATCAGTAACCTGATATGAACTGTTGCCTTACCTTCAGCAATTGCACCAAGAACAAGGATACCAGATTCTTTAACTACCCACTCGGGGTGGAAAAGCAATTCCTTCAACAGTGGCAAGATGTGTGGCAGAAGTTCATCACGAAATACATTAGCTAGGACATCTAGAGCAGCAGCAGAACATTTCCCTGAAGGGAATTAACAGTGTTAATCTCTGCTTATTAAACAAACAGTTGTAGTTAGGCAATATAATCCCATTTTTAACTCTGATCTGCCAGTGGATTCTCAGTGCACTAGGAGGGAACATACTTCTACTCCATTACACTACACTGTGCTCCTGTGCAAAGCCACAGCTCTTAGAAAGCTATTTTTATTATAATATCACTTCCTTCTTAATCTGTCATAAAGAATTGCAAATTGCACTGGTCTCATTAGTAAGCAATGCTGCTAATTGTCAAGCTATGCTGGTGCTTCCTCTGTTCGAATTGGAAGTCAAATACAGAACACTGGATACAAAATAGGGCACAAAATTCTGATTTTCAGATAATACAAATTTTCTCAAATCCAGATAATATACGTCATTACAAATTTCTGAATTGTTCTACTCTTTCTCTTTTAGGTCACCATTCCTGAATAACTTCAGCTTTCTCACTGTTTTAATCAAAATCGTGCTTCACAGGGCACCTTATGTCATTTGAGCTGTTTCTCAGAAAATGCATATTTAATTCTGCAATCCCTACACAGAGCAGTGACAAAACAGTATTAAGAATATAAAGCTACACTTTTTTTCCAAGATGCAACTTTACAGAAACAAGCGTATTTGCACTCATATTTTCAACAACAATAACTCTTCAGATACGTCTCAAAATTGTTTAACTATAAGCCTGAAATTACATTCACCTGTTGTGAAAACTTGTGGCCTTGGGGAAAAAGACCCTATGTGGCTATGCCTGCATCTCAAAGCATTATTCCACAATGAGTTTGTTTGCAAAGCAAATTCAAAACAGATTTTTCAAAATTTCACTAACTGTTTTCTGTCACTGAACTTAAAAAACAGTTTAAAGTGTTTTCTTTCCTTATAACTTAGCCTATTAGCCTTAAAGGTCCTGTGACCCTCACAACAGGCCATCCAAATTCTGGTTTCCTCAGAGCCATCTCCTTCCTACCTTCACAACTAAAGTACTGCACTGAGAAGCAAATTCCTCACTGAGACCTGAAACAGGCAGAGGTAGTGGAATGTTCACATGGGAATAAAAACCAACCCAAACCAAACACAATCCAATTTTAGAGGGAAGACTGAAATTAAAGAAAATATTACTAAGCTTGCTCCAGTTATCAATGTGCAAAGCTTCTTTTTTCCTCTTTTTAAACTGAATTTAAACAAGTGATACAGCATTTTTATTACTTCATAGAATTAAAATTTTAAGTCTCATAGCTCCATTGAATAGTATAAAATAAATATATTCAATCTGCCATATTCAAAATAAGCTTACAGATGGATAGCTTTTGCCAATGCAGTTATAAAGTCAAAATGTCATCTCAAAGGTTCCCCTCCTCCAACATATCCACCAACTATGTCAGCAGATTTTTTTTGTTGTCAAAATCAAAGCCTTGGTGTTCCTTACATACAAACTTGTCTTTTTACTGTGGTTCTTGTATTATGCAAGCAGCTGTAGTTCAAAGCATTTCACACATTACTTTGACCTACTTAAATTCCAGTCAGAAATAGTATCATCATCATCAAGTTCATCATCATCATCGTCATCATCTTCAATACCATCTTCTTCATGTTGCTGAGCCACCGTCTTCGAACGATGAAAACGAGGCCTTATATCCTGTTCGCTATCTGGAATAGCTTCATCTTCTTCAACATCCCCCTGTCATTAAATTGTTTTATTAGATAAACTAGTCCAGCTGTATTGCTTAAGGAAGTTAACAATGTAGTTTTAGCTCAAGATTTTTAAGTGTATAGAAGATTCACATCCCACCTGAGCTGCTCAACTAAAAAAATACCACTGTTTCTGTGTTCTACTGCTGCATTTACCAGAAAAGCAATAGGAAGATACAAGTAAGAGAGATATGCTCACCCCTGAAGTAACCGTCTTGTTAAGAAATTACTCAATGGGAATGAAATAGAAAGAAAAGATTGAGAAATTTTGATACACAGACATATGTAGTGATGGAAAAAACCATGTGTTCAACCTAGAAGGCATTACAATTAGTTCTGAATATTTTTTTAATGCTGCTTTCTTGCAGTAGTTCATAGTAATAGTATCCCAGCTCTGCGTAAATGGTGTGGGCAGGGGCTGGGGCAAACCAGGAGAGCCACAGATTATTTTCCAACAAACATGACATCATTTGCATTTAGTATTTGGAACAGCATACCTTGCCCCAGAAAGCTAATTTTCCACAGTAGAGATGGTAGGCTAGGCCTGCCCATTCCGATCTGAGTCATTCTGATTTACAGATCAGAACCTAACCAACTATTCCAACAGAGTAAAAGAAACTGATGCTCACCTTCAACAGAATAATATCAATCTCTGAATATTTCATACCATTTACCAGCACAGGTATCAGCCTACAAAGAAATATTTATACACATTAAAGTAACACATAAAAAAGCAAACCAGTTCTAAGTTATACGGGCCATAATTTTGGCTGTAACCCTCACCTCCCAACTCAAAAGAGAAATAGCCTGATAAAAAGAGTATTACTGAAACCAAGTTCCATGTCATAAGATTCATCAATACTTTCTAATGAGAAAAAAGTGTTATTTCAAATAACAAACTTTTAAATAGAAGTAGACTAATGGCACAACTGATGAACTTATTCAGATGCACCTATCAGAAATTAGATCTATAGGTTTTCAGTAAGAATTCAAGCTCCCATAATATGCATGGTAAGATGACTCTTGCCAAGAGCACTTGTCACTTTATTTACTTGTCGATGAAGACTACATTATTACTGTTAAAGATGGAGGCCTAACTATATTAAGCTCTCCTATCACCTCGTGATCACTTCAGTAAGACAAGCCTTCAACATTGCAGAAATCTTGACTAATCCATAATAGGATTTACTTAATTATTAAACAGGTTAAATGGTTATGGGGCTACAACTGCAAGATGTATAGCTAAAAAAGTCAAATACTTCCCATTAAAGCACGTTCACCACAACAAAAAAAAAAGCGTAAGAATATATAAGCCAAATGAAACTAATAATAACCATGGATAATGCAGCAACAGTGACAGACTCAATCTTGCTATATTCTGCAGGTGAGTATTGTTTTTGAAGGTATCAGGCTTGCTCTAATATTCACACACTGCAATGCCCCATTATGTTCTAAGAATAGTAAGTTTAAACATTATCACCAATTCACTGGCATTTCTGCAGCACACTTTGTGAAGCATACATTTTATGAGAAAGCCTACAGGTATAAAATGGAACAGTGTTAGAAACCACATGAGTAAGTTTTAAGAAGATCTTGTCCCACTTTTAATTTAACATACAAAATTTTAAGATTATCAAGTACTGACAAGCTTATATAGCTCCCTAGTCAAACAGGACTCACCAACAAATAAGCTGCCTTAAACACACATGACATTGAAAGATCATGGGGAAAACATGATGTGGCTCTTATTAATTTATCTGCCTAGAAATCTAAATGCTTTTTTTTAAAAGAATGAGCATGATGCTGTTACAGTGTCAAGGTTCATGTAGGCCAAAAGAGATTTAATACTAGTAGTTATTAACTATGTGGTGTGCGTTGTGAACTTGTACTATGTACTATCATTCTTTTGCTTTTTGAACTACAAAAGGGATTAAATCGGACCATTTTGAAATTTAAAAATAATTTCTCATAACACTTATTCTCCTGGTGTTAACTCCTAGTCTTTCTCTGCAACAGTACATATTTTAATCAACTTTTTAATTCGTTAGGAAAACCAAAATCTTGCTTTCTTTTTTAAATTACTTCACATCTACAACGCCTATTCTTGCTGAGAAGGATGTGTCTCTTCTGTCACACTGTTCTTCCACTCAAAATCTTGAGAGAACTCTTTCCTTATTTAAAAAATCTTCAATGCATATATGAAAAGAAAGAGTATTCATTTGCTGGCCACACTGAAAAACTAATTTCCTACTGTAAAAGACTCCAAATTAGCCTGGAGGAAGTTTCAAGCACTGCTGCAGACAAAAAGATATTTACATTACATGGATATTTACTCCCATTCAATCGAAGTTATATCTCTTGAGGCACTGGAAAACTTTCTGAAACTTTGAAAAAGTAGGTTTTGAAACTTAAAGTACTATCAGGCTGCAGAAGAGTGAAGGAACAAATTGTACAGGCTTTCTTCAAATTTAACTTCTAATAGTAATTGATACAAAATTGATTTCTAAATCCAAGTCATGTCATTTTTTTATGCTCTTTCTGAAATGAAGAACCCTTTGCACGACTATGCATATTGAAGCACTGCACAGAGATGCTTACATAAGCAGTAGTCAAGACGACACCAGATATTATGAGTAATGTCACGTGGAGCTGTTCACCTAAGTGCATTTTACCATAATTTTGCATTCATGTGAAGTGTAACAGCTTGTTAAATTTGAGGTAAGCACTACAGCAACAGTTAAATTGTTTCTGGAGTTCACTGGGTCTGAAACCCTCACCAGTCTTTTCAATTTTACTATGCACAAGAACTAGTTATGTGCTTAGTTCTTCTTAGTTCTTCTAAGCACACTGCAAGCCATATACACTGTCTCTAAGAGTATCCATAAACCAGTCAACTGACATTTTAAGAGGACTGTCTCAAAATAAACATGAGTTGATACTTATTACTTCTCGGTTAATAAGAAGTAATTAGGTGCTACTAAGTAATTCTTGATACTTACTTAGTAAGATGCCGACATAATACTTCTTTACAAATCGGCTGCTCAGCCAAAGTCAGCCAAAATTCACATGCCTCCAAAGCCACATTTTCATCTTGGTCCTGGGTCCTTTGAAGCATATACTACACAATATAAAAATAAATTACTTGTATAAAATAGAACACTTATGTTAGAACCTTTTCATTAGTAGCTCAAAGTGCAATGTAAAATAATATGCTTTATCCTGGTTATGGTCAACACACTTGAAAAAGTGACAGCTTCAATTTGTGTAAACGGAAGCAGTTTCAGCACTAGTGCTGGATTTTTAACATAAACTTTGCACTTAAGGTCAAGCAATGCCTGGCTGTGATCCCAGCCATTTTGGGCTAATTGATTTAATGAAGAATAAACTGCAATATGCACTGCCTGTCAAACACAAAGTCAAGTTCAATTAGATAAGAATAATGTTTTGCAACCTCAGTCTTAAAGGGAAACAAAGAACCAGCAAGTGCAAGAGCAACATACCTGAGGAATGCTTTTACTTATTTTTTCTGCAATGTCAAACAGGGGAATCTGCAGAACATCTAAGAAATGAGACTCACCTCAACTATACTAATCATATGAGGAAGCAGGCGATCCATCCGAACTTCCAGCAACATTACCAGCGCACGGCAAACATTTTTGCGTACTTCAGGCTCCTCATCACCAGCCAGTGCAAAAAGATTCTGTTGGAAAGTAGTAACAGCTGAAAAATCTCAATTCATCAAGTTCAACTTGTATTAGAATTGACATTACTGGCTGACTAAAGGAGATATATTTTGTACTTGCCCAATGCACACCTCAGAATACTATTTTATATTTTAAAGACATATGGGTTAGCAAATTAACTCTTCCGTCTCTCAGTGTGTATTTTATACATAAATACAACACTGTGTATTAATTAACAAGAGCAATTGCACTGTGGCACAAGAACAGTACTTCTGGATTATTTTTTCCTCCTAAACAAAAATTGTGCCAGTATGTAAGAGGAGCAAATCAAATACTCTACACAACCAAAACCTTCTCACCCAAGTTCAGTAACACTATTCAGACAGGCAGACAGGCAGGCCCAGTGCCATACACTTCTCAGCGAGGACAGATAAGAGACAGATTGCTGCTATTACTTTTGCATCTTTACTCAGTAAGAGCTTTCCCTACTTAGGAAAAGGAAACATCTTTTGAAATACACCTACTTCTTTCGCTTACAGAGCAGTTAGCTCTGAGCACAAGTATACAGAGTGAACTTCAACCCATGGGGGCTGAAGCTAAGAACGGGCAACGAGAAATGGTGAGTTTAGAGCTTATTTATCTTGATAAATCAGATAGGTAATTTGACTTAAACTCCAAACAAGAATGCACACCCACCTCAATAAAAGAATCTATGTGCAACATAAGAGCTTGAGTTCTGCTGATGATAAATTGATTGACACACGCCACTGCATGAGACCTACAACAAAAACAGTTAAAATATATATGTTTTATGAAATAAAAACATTTTAAGGTGTATTCAGGCATCAAAATCATAACCCAAATATCTTCATATGCAAGAGAGAACAAATCTGTGCATCTGTAGCATTACCAAGCAAAATTATTAAACGACATTTTAAGTACTGCCTTATACTCAGATATAGCTAATATTTGAAAATGAAGTATTCAGTAAAGAGGCTAAGATGACTACAGCTGGCATATTTGTTCTGAATAGTATGTATGTTCTTTTTGAGCATATTATGACTGTGATCTTCTCAGACAGTAATAGTTCCATACAAGTCAACATGGCGATATTTTAGCCTGACTTTCTTCCTTGTGAAGTATGCAGCCATCTTTGCAATATGTTTAGAATTCTCTGAGACCAGAATGAGTTCACAATATAGATGTGGCTTAGAACAAAAACACACTAGTAGCTGGATACATACTAAAATACTTTTGAAAGAAACATTCTAAGAAATGAAGCACTTATTCCACTTATTCCATTTCATGCAAAGCCATTACTTACAGGTCCTTCTCATTCTCAGACACAAAAATCATTCTCAAGGCAGAGGCACAAGGAAAAACTACCTGTAAAACTCTTTGAATATTCACTACAGTATTTTTACTGTATCTTCAGATTTCTATTCTGTTTAGACATTTCTTGGAAGACTGTGTCATAAAACATTGTTTGAAAGTTGTCTTTTGATAGATTGAAAGTATTGCACTACTGGTTCTTTTCACACCTCAGCAGTATGTACTGAAACTAGGCTGTGGGTAGGCAGGTAGTTTGCTTTAAACTTGAAACTGGTTTAAGTGTCAAAGCCATGAACATAGCAGCATAGAAAAGAAGTGAAAGACCTTCCTGTGGTAAGGAAAAAGAGCATGTTTTTCTGCCTCTCCCTCAACTTCAGAGAATTATTAAGTTTATCTTTTTACAAGACCAAGTTCACACTTGGTTTCATAATTTTCTTAGTGAGCATCTTTTATACATAACTTTCTAAAGAGTATTAGAATCTTATAATTAGTCTTAGTCTTCACTATCTACTACTTTTGGCAATAAAGAAATGCCACCTTAAAGCTGTCAAATATAATTTTCAGAGAAGATAAAACACTTTCACAGAATTACAAAGAAGCATAGAATGGTTGAGGTTGGAAAGCACCTCTGAAAGTCATCTGGTCAATGCCTGTGCTCAAGCAGGGCCACCTACAGCCAGCTGCCCCGGACCACATGCAGCTGGCTACTAAGTATCTCCAAGGACGGAGACTCCGTCACTTCTCTGGGTAACCTGTGCCGGTGATTGGTCATCCTCCCAGTAAAAAAGCTGTTTTCGGATATTCAGAAGGAACATTCTAAGTTTCTGTTTGTGGCCACCACCTCTGCTTCTGCTACTGGGCACCACTGGAAAGAGTCTGAGCTTTTTATCTTCCTCCCTCTCTTCAAGTTTTTACATATGTTGACGAGTCCCAGCTCTCTCGACCTTTCCTGATATGGACCTTTGCTGGAGTCTTTCCAGTATATCCATGCCTCTCTCACACTGAACAGTCCAGAACTGGACACAGTACTTCAAGTGTGATCTCACCTGGAATATGAAAGGAAGGACCACCTCCTTTAAACCAGCTGGCAATACTCAAGCCCAAAATACCATTAGCCTTCTTTGGAGCAGGGGCGTTCTGTTGGCTAAATTCAGGGTAAAAGCTTTGCTCTTCACAATGAATACTAGCAGTAACAATTTAATTCTGAAATTTTTCTTTTATAACATTATTTTGGAGAGATTAATACAGTTTTACAGTGAAGGGATGATGAATCCATTTAATTCCAACTGGAAGGTCAGTTAAATGCAGAATTTTTTCTTCAGTTAGAACTCAGAAACTTTTCTCAGCTAAAGAATTTTCACTCTTCCATTGTTTCAGCCATTATGAAAGGAATGGAAATTTGTTATTTCTAATCAGAATATTAGAGTTCTAAGCACAGCACTGAATTTTTTGTAATAATATGTAAAAACTTAAAGAACTATTTGATTTTCAGAATCATTGACCAATTACATAGAGGTGAGATTCTTGTATTATGAAGACAAACATGAAAATTACAGATACATGGAATTTCTGTGGGTCTCTGCAGGACCATTTTAAAATGCTAAGCAGGTTTTAAACAGATGTAGAAAACAGCAGCCTTGCTGCTAATGTAAGTAAAATTTTAACAGGTAACTGTAAGTACATCTCATAAACCTACCGTATTTTTGGACTGCTGTGCTTGAAGAACTGCAAGAATTTAGGTATCATGATATTGAGTGGCCGGTCCAACACATCACTATCCAAAATTTCAGCAGAATCTTCACATATCTTCTGAAGAGCACCAAAAGCGCCCTGTTTAAAAATGAATAAACAAATAAGTATCTCTTTTGCATTCTGAAGAAGACAAAATTTAAGACTTCATATAGCATGAGTAATTTCAGCACAACAAAGTAAATGTAGCTAGTTGATATTGTAAATGCAGCTAACTAATTAATGGATAAATTAAAATATTCTTAAAGGCATTTTATTTAAACCAGCATCTGAGCATCTGTCAGCTCTCAAGCTGGGAGTCAGCAGTGACTACGTAATAATTTTAGTTTGATTTGATGCTCATCTACCCAAATATATTTCAAAGAATGCTTAAAAGCTAATTTTTATTTGAGACGGAAGTAGAATAAGACAGAAGTATCCAAATTAATTGCATATATAATTGTATTTCCTTTCATAATTCACGATGGGGCAAAACACAGATGATGGTCAATTTGAGTTTCAAATGTGGGGCTGAGTGAAAGAAGCACCATAACACCACACAACAACATGGCACCTTGGATCATCAGTCATCTCTTTATAAAAAATATTTCACACTTTCATGGAGACATTATCAAGTAATTCAAATGGTGTGATCACAATCTTTATTTTTTTACATCAGACATAGCTTTTTATTTTTTCTCATAGTTTAAAATTGTTACTTAGTTATTACCCTTCATAGAGACTAAACAAAACAGTTCATCTCACCTTGATATAGCAATTGATCACTTTTCCAGTGTAAGTTACAAGAACAATGAACACTACTTTTATGTAAGAAAAAATTCAACATCAACTTAATGATGCTAATGATGCCTAAAAGATTAGGCATCACGGAGCAGTAATTTCAGGAGACTTCTCAGCTGAGATAATATGATTATCCATCTGCAATCTTATTCCACTTTCATGCAAAGAAAATGAATTTATTTGAATGAACAGTAAGAACATGGGCCATAGGTAGAAGTATCAAATCTGAACCACTGCTCTCTGCTCTGCAAGGAGAACACATGGGGCGTGTGTAAACATGTAGAGACATGCACACAATACTGTACATATACATAGAGTCTGTGAAGAGAAATAAAAATAATGAAATTTGGATTATCATCTTCTATTTTCTGTAAATCTCCTACCTCACAGGTATTGTAATCTTCCGAATCCAACAGGCTGCAAAGCTTCGGCAAGAGTTCAGGCCAATTCTGTAACTCTCCTTTTGAGGCAATGGTTGTTATCAGAATGCCTAAAAGAAACACAAGAACAGAGAAAATGAGAGCTCACATGCTTTGTTTCATATCAATTTTTTTTTCCTCCCAAACATCTAAAGAGCTAAGAAAGTTATGGTTTTGTAAAAGACTGGCACAAATAAAAAGAGGAAGTATATTTAGTTGCAAATGTTATTTGAAGGGCTTTGAACAGCAAAGGTGGGTTGCTCCTTCCTGCTGCCATGAAGGGCTCAAACATTAGAAATCAAGCACCAACTAACTTCACTTAAGGAAATCATAATTTATAACATTTATATATCTGTATAATTTATAATTAATAACACAGCAGGGCAGCTTTGGCTCTAAATTTACTAAACACTGTACAAATCGGGACCTTTAATACATACAGAGTATCTACCCCAAGTCACCTCTTTTTTTTACTCTGATATAAGAGTATGCAGGTGGGAATATGTCATTCAAGAAACTTACACCCTAGTGATAAATTACATGTTCACAACTTTACTGTATTTACACAAAACATTAAGGACACATTCTAAGACTAAGATACCAACTAAGAGCTTAAACATCATGGTAGGTCACCCCGTTAGGAGCTGTGAGAGCCAGCAAACAGACAGGCCAACCCAAAGAGTCACTAATTCTGTTTCCAGCACATATAGAAATCCTGGGGAAAACTAATTAGGTGACAGGGACAGAGAAGGCTACTTATAAAATAGGACTGAATTTGTATGAGTCCATTTTGCCTCAATGCAAAATGTAACAGCTAGCGCACTACAACTAGTAATCTTCCAAGCAAAAAGTGATGGAAAAAGCCTCCCAAGCTTTTTCCTTAAGCTACTCACAAGACATCATTTTTCTTTGGAATAAATGCTAAAATTCTTGTTAAATATTAAAAGAACAGAGGACATTACAGAGCGAAGGACATTCTGGACAGGACAAATAGTAACTAATAGATATTTTGCATTATTCCTTTGATGCACTATGCTGGATCTTTTCAAGGTCCTAGAACTGAAATGAGGATGAAATTTCAGAGGATGAAATTATCTGGCATGCAATTCAGACCATACATGTCATTATAAACTTTCTGTATGGATGGTGCTTTGCCACTGTAACTCCAGAAGCTGATTTCTGAACTCCTTAACTTTTAAAATCTGAACCTCATAATGAAATTCCCCCTTATAGGGCATCATTAGCTTTCAATCTTCTCCTGCAGTTCTCCAGTTCCCCCACTGCTTTCAAATACTTAAACTATTTTCCCTGCTTGCTTTCAATCAGGAGCTACACTAAGGCCCTGCCCAGACTGGAGTCCCTAGAAAGTTTTAAGAACAGTTGCAGACACTTTCTAAAGACATGTATTTATATCCTAGTAGATCTGTGGGTCCCTAACAAATGCAGCTTTAATCTGTATTTCAAAATTAGCACATGGGGTTTTAAAACCTGTACCACAGGAAGATACAATCCATTATTCATTTGGGGATTAGAATAAGAACAAGCCAAGTAAGGATAAAACAATGTGCAGTTATCATTTGGTCTCAAATCACATGCTCATTCTCCTCAGCAAGGTGACTTCTGAAGATGGGATTAATCACTTTGCCTCCATCTGGGCCAAAAGGTATCACCTTTTGTTTGATTAGCACTAGGTGCTAGAGACCAAAAAGGAGAGTGAATTTTGCACTAAATCTTCTCTGATGCCATTTTGCTGTACTTGCTCATCTTGCTCTCAGAATTCCTGAGATGTTACTTGCAATCAACTCACTAAATTGATAGTGCTTGAGCCGCAAAACATGTATCAAAAAGAGCAGCTCTAATCTCCACCTGCCAAGTCATGCTAAGAGGGCAGTCTAGGTAGGTAGTAACACCTTTACACCTCACTAGTACCAAGAATCCAGTGGGTACCAGACCGAGGTCAGACAGGTACAATGATCCAACAATTCAAAGAGAAGGGTGCCAAACACATATGAAACAGCAACACTTATGCAAGCATGCAGTTCATCAGCTGCTACTCATCTTCAGAGTTCATAATAATCCTAATAATCCCTGCAAGGATCACTTAAAGCTGAACAATAATTGAGCTACTAATCCACATGCATTTCCTATCAGGAAAAATTAAAGAGTAACAAACAACCCCTACCTCCCTGAAAAAAACACCCCATACCATCACCAAACAACCCTAAGATAGCAAACCAAATGGAGCTGGAATATGTTCCTTAGCTAGCTAGCTCTACTGTACTCCACTGAAAACTATGAACAAAGAAGTAAGCATGACCTCTACAACCTGAAATTCAAAGAGCATTTGCCACTCAAAGACTTGTTTCTACACTCATTAGAAACACTGCTCATTAATAGAACTCATAGTAAAGCACCTTCACAACTGAAAAGACAACAGAAAAAAGCTAAGAAATGAGTAATTTTTTCTAGTCTTGAGTCCATAACCTGAATGCCTGGAGAAGCAATCCTACAGAAAAAGCAAATTATTCTAAACAGTGACTGGTAGATTATTTTATAAGAGGAGTCAAATGAGAGAAGCTGAATTTCTTTCTGAACTGACACTCATACCCATTTTCAGTATTCAAATATATATGTTATGTTTTTCTAGATTTTGAGCAGACCAGGAAAATTACTACAAGATTGGAGCAAATCATATTATCAAAGAACAGACAGAAAAGCAACTTTACCTTGCCCTAAGTAAAAAACAAAAACAAAATGTATTTTATGAAAGATATATATCAAAACAAAGTATTTACAAAATCAAAAATTAATGTAAAAATAAAACTTCTCATTGGAACTAGATCATCTTTAAGATCTCTTCTGAGACCATTTCATGATTTTATGATACTATGAAGTTCTGTACACCACAATTTATCTACTGCTTTCTGACAGAAGCACTTTATATGAATGCCTTATGCATGGTATGATGATTCCCTGAAGGGATGTGCATGTCTGCATGTAGGGGGTGGGGTGTAGAAAATCAGCTAACAGAAGCATTTCATTGATGCAATCAGAGTACTGCAATAGTTCTTAAGTCAGACTTTCACCATGTTCCTGATTTTAGGTACATAAGCTGGCAGCAAGCTCAAACAAACTTATATTCAGTTCCATTTCAAGAATAAGAACTGAATTGCTATATCACTTCTAAGATAACAGGAATCTAATGTATGACGTCTTTATACTCACAATAAAGAAAAATTTCATTGAAACATGGTGAGGTTGTGACAATTATGAGAAACAAAACATTTTACCAATTTAGTAACTCCTTATGTCCCTGGTACAGGTCTCACCCATATCAGAAACATTTTCAGTACGCAGAGGACAGCATTAAGAGCAAACTTACCTACAGTAGCTCTAATTAAGGGAGAGGAATCACCAATGTTGTTCAGACATTCACTTTTAATGAAGTCAGTTACCCCATTTGGAAAGTTGTGAAAATGCGCTTTTACATTATTCTTCAAGATAAGACCACTCAAAGAACGTGTTGGCTCATCTGCAACAGAAAGCAATTACAGTCAATCTTCAATCAACTCACAGAAATAAAGCAGGTTTCTAGAACAATGCCACAAGATCAAAGCTTAATATATGTAGATATTAATCTTCATTTCCTTATCTCTCCTTCCAGCTACACTCATCAATTCACCTAACAAACCTTTTCAGGTTCAGAATACACAAATTAATCACCAATCATATAAAGTTCAACAAGGGTAGTGCCAGATTCTGCATTGGGGATGAAGCAACCTTGGATGTGCCGACAAACTGGAAATGAGATGTGCCATTGGGAAACTGGGAAAGCAGTGCCACAGAAAGGGACCT
>JAODKT010001744.1:24954187-24965512 GCA_027576195.1 Cossypha heuglini
GCCCGCCCTCGGCCGCCCCCGGCCCACTCTCGGGGCCCCGCAAGCCTCGGCCAAGGATACTTGTTGCACGGCTCTCTGCGTGGTGGTGTCCGGGGACTGGGACTCCTTGAGCAGCTGCAGGATCTGCTGGAGCCCCTGCTCGTCAGGCTTCCACTCGTACTCCATCTTGGCTGTCTGGAAAACAGCAGACAACAGGCGGCCGCGGTTGGCGGCACGGCAGGGCCCGGGCGGGGGCGGGCGGAGATGAAGGAAGGCCGGGCCAGGGAAGGGGCGCGGCAGAGACTGCTCCGCTCCGGCTCTCGTGCCCCCACGCACCCCAGCAGTCGCCGGATAGACGCAGGACACCGACCTGTTCCTGCTGCCTCCGCGCCGAGCAGAGACTGAGTCACGACGAATTTGTGATCCGGCCCGAAGAGCTGCCTCGCGTCCTGCTGGGTCCTAGCGCCGGGCACGGCTCCGCCCGCCCGGGCCGCCTCGGGGCCGCCGGCGCCGCCGTCCGCCTTTCCCCGGTGCGTCCCACACTGCCAGGAGCCTGCGGGCGACAGAACGCGAGCACCTCAATCCTGGCCGACGGGAAACGGGGAGCCCACGGCACCCACGCCGACAACAGACAGAAACCTCCAGCGAACTGGACAGGCGAGGGGCGAAGGGGCGGCCCCGGGCCCGGCCCGGCCCTCTGGGATAGCGCCCGGCAGCGAGTGCCGAGGCTCCCGCCTCCCCACGGAAGAGAAGTGCGGGCGCGAAACCAGACCCCGGAGTCAGGAACGTGGTACCTGCTGCACTTCTACGTTATTTGGCAGAGCGCTGAGCAGATTTTAGAAGTTCCAAATTCCACGTGCGAAGAGGGAACAGGACGAAGTACGCAGGGAAGTAGGGGGAGGCTGGGGCATGCAAACTCCAAAGAAACTGCTTTGAATACCTACTCTACCTTAAACTTAGCCTCAAAATATCACGGGAGACGTCGGGTTAAAATTGACCCTTTCTCTCTCTCTCTCTGTATATATATATATATATATGTATGTGTAAAATATGCATTACACATGTATGCATGTATGTATATAGTTATTGTTATGTATTATACTAACAGAAGAAAGAATACATGCTGTCAAAAACGTGAAAATGAAAGCCTGTAATTCCCTGGGTTTTTTTATAGTCTTACTTTTAGTCATTGTAAGAACCTTACTTGACATGAAAACTAGTTTCTGCTGCAGTACAGAACTCAGTTGAAACATTGCACATCTCAGCTACAACAACTGTTCAGAGGCACTGAGGTCAGGGAACAATACTGATTCCTAAGGGTGCATCCCAGATAATTTGCTATATGGCTCTTTGTCTCACCTCCCCAACCCTGACTGTCCAGTCCAAGGTGCTAAGAAGTGTCCTTAGTGTCCTAACTTTTCTTCAATTACTATGTGATGATATTCTTGAAGGAGACAAATCAGTATTGCATCGTCTCCAACAAAACAGCAAAAGGAGCCATCATAGGCAAGAAGACGGGGAACGTACTTATACTACATATGAGGATAATGAGTACAGTGAAAGAGACTTTTTGATGAAACAGGAAAGAATGCACATTAGAATAAGAAGCAGAGAAATATGCAGGGAAGTATGCTGTGTATCATACAAGATAAAATCAATGGAGAGAACAAAAACAGCTTATAAAAAAAAACATAACCAAAACCCAGAAATGAGATCTATTTATTAAGGTCTTCTATTTTAGAGACTGCTGTAGTTATCACAGGACTTTTTGGGAGACTACAAAAGCTGAGCACCTCTTGAGAGTTTGCAGCACCTAAACAAGATGAAATCAGCAAGGTAGGTATATTAAGACATGCCACTACTTAGAAGGAAAAAATGGGCACAAGATTCACAAGAGATTTTTCTGATCAGGATGAATTTCCACTCATTTCCCTCTACTACAGGCACATGTCAAAAGAAAAGGATTTTGATCCAGATCATTAAAACTGGATGTTAACGGCTCACACTGTATAGGCAGGAGAGATCTTTCTGGGATGCACGCATAGCTAGAACAGATGAAAGCTGAAGTCCAACAAATCAGGGAACAGCTAATGTGGGCCTCATTCACCTAACTGTGCCTTAGCAGTAAGGCTGTAGAAACTTGATTTTTGAGACTTCTGTCCCACATCTGTCAAGTTTGTTTGAACGTGATTTGAGCTTCAAAAGTTACTATTCAGAAATTATGGCATAAGGATTATATCTGTCTAATATTATCTGGAAACCAAGTGTGCTAAAGAAGAACAACATTAAAGATGGGAAACAAAGGAAGAGATCAGAAAGGAAGATTGAGAGAGAGAACAGGAAAGAGCAGGCAGAGAAGCATGCCATGGATCCATAACTAAGAAGAATGCAGGTTTCCTTTCCAAGAATGTACCTAGAATTCAATCCTGGTGAGAATTTCCATTTCTGCAGTGGAAAGGACAGAAAAAAGCCTACAAATTCAAGTATGAATGGGACCTTCTACAGAAGACCTCTAGAAGAGACGTCTAAGTGCTTTACATGATCATCCTCCAAGACAGGTAAGAATCATTTATGAGACATTATCAAGATGAAAAGGTATTCTGCAAGATGAGGTGTCTCCTTCAGCGTCTACATATAAAACCCGTATGAAACCTGAGGAGGAACCTATCTCTAGTTCTCCAAATTATGTAAGGAAGCAGAAGTCAGAATAATTCAACCGAGACAAGAAAAAAAACTTCAAGTTGAAAGCATTACAGAAAAAAGGGAGAAAATTTATTATTTCTGTATGCTTTGCATTTATATATCTATATGCTTTGCCTTTAGTTTTCTACCTGTTTTCTGCCTGTTTTCCCCAAGCAAAACTCTTCCTGTATAGAAAGGCTATTAGAATCAGTGTTAAACAAAGTACCCAAAGCATGAATGCTACCCTCCAAAACACAGCCTGGTTCATCCCACTTGATCAGCAAAATGCAGCAGAATTAATTTAACACACTTCATCAATATATGTTACAGAAGTTCTCTAAGAGAGAAGCCTTGAACAAATGCTGAGGAATATTTGATTTTTGTTATCCAGACTACAGATGTCATGCAGTAGCCATAATCCACTGTTATCACAATGTGTAATATGGAAAACAAACAAACAAAACAAAACAATTATATTAACCTATATCTCTAAGATATGTCTCTCTTCACAGACCTTGCACTTCTCTACTTAAGTGTCCTCAAAAAGGCTATAAAAATCTCCTGTTTTCTTGACCTCTTCCATTTCCCTCCCAGAATTCCCCATTAATTCAGGCTGAAATGACACATATCTAGCATACAAGAAAACAAAAGAAATGGCTACAGTACCTACTGCTGCTAAATGGTTCAAAATCCACTTTTTTTTAGAGTAGTTGCTGAATGTATGAGACAGGCTTCGATTCTTGCTTCTTCCCAAGGTCATTAGCCCAACTTCTTTTCTGCAAAGTGTTGTTACCATCACATTAGAGTGCATTTGGTGCTAGGTCTTTTAATCTCTCCTGTTGCTTTTCATTATGTTATAAACAAATACTAACAGGAACTTGGACTAGAATCTGGTTTCTGATCAGCAACATGTATTAATTGACAATTGATACTCAAAAGACATATAGACAGAACAAACAAGAGATTCATAATAGAATACCCATCCCATCCCTTCACAGTCTCAGTGGACTTACAAAAGAAACACAAAACTGGTGCAAATCCCTCCCAACAATCAACCAGAAAAGAGACTGAGATCTGCACTGTTAGGAAGATATCTCATCCTTCAAATGCCATAGACTCCAAGCTGTACATTTGGAAACCACAACTTGTAACTGCCAGTGGTTTTGCAACTAGTTTCAAATAATCACTCTTTAATAAAAATTAGTTCTTGAAATAGACCTAATTTCAGAACTGTTAGACAGCTTCAGCCACTTTACCCTTCAGAAGATTTTTCCCATTTTTTAGTTTTATTCCATTGGTAATATTGGATTTTGTTTTAATTTTGAGATAATTCTAATAGTAATTTTAAAGCCTTCTTGTCATAAAATCCAGGCATTTTAACCTGTAATATTGATATTTAATAATGCTAACCAATTATTCAATCAATTGCTAAAATCCAGCCTTCTGAATTTCCACACAAACTGCTTACAGTGTTTCTCTGCATAGGATTGTATGCATAGAGGAAATAACACATATTCCATACTAGCTTTCCACGTAAACCCTTTTATGTCAAGCTAAGAGTGATGCAGATTAAGCAAAGCAGAAAAAAAGCTCTTATAATATAAAATAAATGTGTTTATGTGAAGGAGATCATGCAGAATAGCTACTGCTATACCCTTTTGCAATGCTTTGTGCCTGGAGACATGCCCTAAGCTTTCACTTCAAAAAAATACTGGTAGGCCTCACATCCCACCTATCAAATGGGCATCCATTCAAAAACACTTGGTGCAGTGAGTTCAGCCATAGGATACAAGATTACACAATTTATTACACAATTAATTTGAATAGTCTTGTTTGTTTCTACTTTGACACAGCGAAGCACCAGAGAGGTTACTAAAGAGATTATATGAAGATAGTTTGAAAGGATTTTGTGTTCCTGACTGAAACACCTGTGAAATTAAGTTTCCACTTTTCCAAAACTGATTGGTTATGATATAAAGATTGTTTTAAACAGAAGCCCAAGCAAACTTTGGAACATATTTTTAAGATGGAGTCTCAACATTACTTTGTATTTGTTTTGAGTTGCATAAAAATAAGTGTCAGAAGAGGCTTTAAGCTTACTGTTTTCTAATGCAACACTAACCAATTCCACTTTTGCAAGTGTATTTCTGTTGAAGGTAGAACTTTGTGGTTAGGACTGGCAGAAAGGATATTAAGTTGCCAAATGGAGTGGAATCTCTTCCTGGTAACTACGGTTGCAAAAACCCCATCATTTTTTAAGAGTACTTCAATGTCACCCCGGATGACAAAAGGCCAAGACAAAAACCACCTAGCAGAAGATAAACCGAATTCAACATGATCCATCATACTATCATAAGCCTTGGACTAAAGAAAAAAGTTTTGTGGAACATACCAAACTAAGAATGTGCTTCATAGGTAGGGTTAAGACTACCTTAACAACTTTTTCTCTATCTATAGACAGAATTCATTCTACCTCTGAGGAGCAATTTGACAACATTCAAAGCAGCAAATATATGGGCTTCCAGGTAAATATAAGATTTGTGTACTGTTAATTGACCTTTGTTTCCTACTGTTATTCTCTCTGGTCAGTAGGTCTAGGAGCAGAGTAAGAAGCTGAAGAAACTGAGAGAAATGTTAGCTTTCTACCCTCTTGAAACAATTCTAGATATAATTTGTTTTCTTTTATGTTGTGTATGAAACTAGAAATTGTGTATGTGCACAAATGCTCCCATAGTACAATACCTCGTAACGAAGCTGAACTTCAGTTTCCTAGAACACTGGCATTTCAATATTTGAGGCAAATAAATCTGTAACGTGATTTGCTGCCCGTGGAACTCCATCAATTTTATTATAGACTTTTTCAGAGCATATCTACAGTTACAATAACATATCTGCTCATGAAATCTGTTACACTGTTGCCTGTGTGAAAAGGAGAGCTGTTCTGGCTCATTGATGTTGCAGTCACCATCCATGATTTCATGGCTTCTTTTCTCAAAGGTGAGAAGCAGTATTTCTTTTTGCAGATAATGTCTATAAAAGCCTGCACTGTGGAATCCCATTGAACAGATGAATAGTATTCAGGAAAACTGACAGCCTGTAATTCCACTCTACTGACAGAAGTACATTCCCTCTTTATTTAATGAATACCTCTGGTTCTCATGCATCAAATGACCATAGCACAAAGAGCACAGCAATACAGTTTCCATACATGTGAAGGTATAAAACCACGATACCATTGTAGGTAAAATGGATGACCAGCCTCAGCATGCACCAATATTTCTTGCTTTGTAGAACAATCAAGACTTAATTCAAATTAGGATAAGAAACACCAACATATAGCACAGGCTTACGTACAGAACTGAAACTCAAATCTCATTCTGTTCATGGGTTAAATTAGACACATAACATTTTCAGGGAAAAAACCTGCAAGCTTTCACCAACTAGAACATCATCACAAGCATTTTGATTTCAAATTTTACTTTACCGGGATGGAACACCATTCTTATAATTCATTAAATGTCCAGCTGAATGAAGTAGTAGACAGTGCAAAAACTGCAAAGATCTCTAGATTTAAAATGCCTTTGATCAACTGATCTAGACAAGGATGCACTATCTCTTCAAATGTACCACTATGAGAGGACAAGAGGAAATGTCCTTAAGCTGAGACAGGCGAGATTCTGATATTAGAAAAAAAATTCCATACTTAGGGTGGTCAAGCATTGTAACAGGTTGCCCAAGGCGGTGGTGGAGTTGCTACCGCTGGAAGTGTCCAACAGGCATCTAGACCTGGCACTGGGTGATGTGGTTCAATGGTTTAGGGGTGACAGTGGTAGTGCTGCATAGATGGTCGGACTGGACGATCTTTTAGTTCCCTTCCAGTCTTGATGATTCTAAGATTCTATGATGATTTCATTTCCACAGCTAGAGATACTAAGTGGAAAAATAGTGTGTGGCTAATTATTTGCCCCACTGTAATCACACATGTTGGATACTAAAATGGCAGCACATGCTTTTAATGCTGGCAGTCAGAAAGCAATCTAAAACTCAATGGAGAGCTGTTTGAGAAAAACATCACCTCATGAATTTGTGACAGAAAATAGCAGATCAGTCAGCTGAAATCTTACATGATAAAGGGAGTAAGTAAGTGTACAAAAGATGAAAGGCATCATTCCTGAGAGTCCAGTCTTACTTAACCTCTACTGTCAAATTTCATGTCTGAAATCCAGCATATGCTTTTTACCTGCTTAAAATTTTTTAAAGCATGATTAGTGTCAAGTGCATACGAACCCTATTCTAGCCTCTACTTAAAGTATACAGTAAAACTTCTTTCTCTGAGCTGTGGGAGGCAAAGCAACTGGTATCTGCTGGAGGATTTTTGCTGAACTTCAGTTTTTCTAATTGGTAACTCAGGCTTCCCCAAGATTCAGATAAAAATCAAAATGATACACAGCTTTTGAACTTGTTCCTCATGATTGATCAGAATGCAGACTTTCGAACAGATCTGAGAAAAGTAGCAGTTATAACTTAAAAATGAAGTTATGGCTGAAAAAACCCTTATACACGGATGGGTATAAGGCTGTGAAGAAAATATATGAGTCCCTGAAATTCTAGCATTCACTTTCTTTCACTTATATATTCACTTCTATCAACCAACAGAGATTAATAAAAACAAAGACACAAACAGATGCATGATTCCTGTTTTGACTTATTGCATAGTTGAAAAGGTGGTCTTAGCCCCCGCAAATCTTGGAAGAAAAGTCATACAATGAGAGACTCCATGTTCCTGTTCCTCACACAATGGCTCAGCCAAGACAGACAGGGCCTTTGTGTGAGGCCTGGTGGCATACACACGTGATAAACATCTGTTGTTCTTCTTTTACAATAACGTTTGCAGACAAAATCATCCCTGCTACTAAAACCTGCAAATATAAAGGAGATTACATCTCATCATGGGACAGTGCCAAATCTGGGGCAGTTCTCGTCCCTGAAAAGAATGCGTTGTTTATTTAAAATTAAGTTATTTGCCATTATTAATAAAACTTAATCTAAGTAAGTGGTGATCTGTTTTTAAGCTAATTTTGAAAAAATCTGCACTATGCTGAACCAAAATACATCATAGTTCTCCAACAGCTGTCAATATGTAGGTGCTTATAAACCAACCAACAACACTATCTTAACAATCATAAACAATAATAATAAATTAGAGGGTAAAAATTAGGAATCTCATTAAATAAGAAAGAGAACTTGTAAAGGTGCTGAAGACCTTTTGCCAGCAGAAAGAAGTAACAAATACAAGTCAAATGGCATATTTATCAGTAATTATGTTTTGATGCATAAATGAGGTAAAAATGATCTATTGTGGAAAAGCTAAATTAAAACCAAATACAAAAATTTAAATCTTTTGGCCTTCCAATTTAAATTATTTAAATTAATTATTTTACAGTGTTTAAATCATACCACTGCCTTTTTATAGTATGGACCCACTCTAAAGAAACCAACTATAAAGAAAGAAAACTCAAAATACTGAGAAGTCTCCTCTGCAAAGCCCATCAGGCATAATTAGGAATTCAGGGTTCAAGGCAAAAATGATACTGGGAGCCTTAAGACCTGATTAATCAGGATTAGGTCTTATTTTTACTTCTTCGCAAAATACCTCGCATTGCAGGATACACAGAATTCAGCACCACACACTCACCTACTTTCCCCCCAGACTTCTTCTGAACACTATGTGTTTTAAAACCTTTACACACACATCATACACTAAGACATGCAACTGTCAGTGACACTACAGTGACACTGTCTGGTCTGTCATTGGTGACAACACTGGTGCTTTGGTACTTTGATACTTGCAATACTGACAACAGTAGTGCTGGCTAAACCATCATCACTGGTCATTGTAATAGAATGCCAGTGTATTTTTCCCTGCATAGCTGATGAATTTCCTCACTGCAGTGAGAACCTTATCTAAGGTTCTTAAGATGCTATTGCCTCAAGCAAATGGCAGTATTTCAGTTTCTGTTAGTCCTTGTGTGTCTCCAGTGAGCAGTTATCTGTCCTGCTTAGGGATTAATGGGGGGAGTCATGTATGAGCTGGTAGGCAGACAAGTGAAAGATCTACAAACCTTCAGAAAGAAACTGGAATTCTTATCCAGTGAGTCTGAGTATAGGGTGTTCTCTAACTTCTAATGTCAGATAAATATTCCGAAATTACATCCTTGTGGAAAAGAGCAAGGAAATAATTACTGACCTGGAAAGGACTCCTTCCAAAAGAGAATGTGTTCATCAGTGAGAGCAGTCAACTGCTCCGATCATACACATAAACAAAAGGTGATACACTACCCACCCTAATCAAAGAAGTAAAACTTTCAAGGTAAATAAGCAAATAGGACTTATTGATCTTAATGAGAATGCTAAAGAATGAGTGCGCCTTCCTTTTCAAGCTTCAGATGAAGAAGGGAGTCAAAACCAATGACAGTACTGCCACCCCCAAACGATTCCTGCATCTATATACACAGTGGAATTTGCAGACACACCAAAATCAATGTTTTTGCCTTCTCTGAATATCAGTATTTTCAGATGGTAAGTAATTACATGAGTTGAATGTATGATTGTTTAATATAACAAACAGTGATGATCCAAGTGCTTCAAGATTAACTTGGCAAAAATTTTGTGAGACAACTACAAAGGAACAGAGAAATGTCTGTCTTATTAAAGACAGATTATTAATACAAATTTAAACAGTATTACAAATTCCTAAAGAAAATTTCCAGGTTTTATCTGACCAAAGCAATAAAACTGGCTGGATGTTGTAGCAAGGAAAGCAGTATAATCTTAGGAGTGAAGACTATTTCAATTAATAAATGCACAGTGAATATCTAACAGAAATGACCAGTGGAAGAATGCTTCAACTTTTTCAGTTTAAGCATATCCAGTCATATTCTAAATGCTCTTGGATATGACATCTGAAGATGAGGTTTTAGAGAGGTCTCAGATTTCCAATTAAACAAGATATTCAAGTTGCTACAGTTTGAAGCCAACAGACATCACAGAAAAAAACCTAAAGAGCTCTACACAGATCTTCATGGTCCTTTCCAGCAACGAGTGTTAAGAGATCACTGACTAATTACAGGTAGAGAGTGGACTTACACTGTCTAGTTTAAAAAATTGTACAAATACAGGTAGCAATTTAAAAACAAAAGCATAGCAGTTTAATTCTTACTGTATTCCCTCATTTCTAGCCTTTTTTCTAAAGTATTCTCACAACCACAGCTGTGAGATCAGTTTTGAAGCAATGTCGAACCACCGTAAAGGAAAATTGCAAGGCAGTCTGAATGCAATTCACCTTACCTACAACTCCTGTGCTGAAGTGGCTACATAGCTGTTTCTGCACAGATATTGTTATTGTACAGATGAATGATCCCATAAAATTCCTTGGGCAGTTTAATGCAGCCTTAATTTACTTGATACCAGCCTCCTTAGCAATTCTTTTACCTTTCTGGTTAAAATGCAGCATTTCATGAAAGGAGAAACATTAGAAACTAAAAATTAAATTAAAAGTACATTACGCATTCAGATTAGAAAAGTGACATAGACTTAAAGAATCTGAACATATAAAAATGTAATTACATGAGGAATCTGATTGTAATTCTTAAGTTGTACGTTTTTAATATTTTAGTCATTTAAATACTTATATGTTGGTTTGTGAAGGATATAGGAATATATAAGATATATAATATAAGATATAAGAATGTATTTGAATGAGAGATTAGTTGCTGTGATCAGCTCCTTAGTCTAAATGATACGTATGTAAATTAATTCCCTTAAAATGCTACTAACAAAACAACCAATACAAAACAAAAAAATTCAAGGTTTTTAAACTATTGGTTTTCTTTTTCCCTTGCCCAAAGATAAAAGAAATTTAGCTAATAGAGAAACTGTAATTTAAAATAATTCAATTTGCCTTAAATGCACAGGCCATTTAATAAATTGAAGGCCACTTAAATACATTTTTAATAAAAACCAGTTGCAAATCACTTCACCAACTCACTAAATAAACTTGCTGGCATTCGACATATCATCTTGGTCTTAAAAAAGTAATGCAATCAGTGAAACATAAAGCTATGAAGAATTTAAACTACAGTCACAGGTTTAACTGCCTATAGCCAAGAGAATAAATTAACATCTCTCCCCCATATAACAGTTCTTACACGTTATCATAATGCAGAACATGGGCTTTTTTTCCTGCTAGTGATTTTATGATCTTCACCTTGAGGATCAATTTATTGATCTGCAGCATGCTTTCTTATATGATGCCCTTTAAAATGTGTAATGCAAAAGGTATTCCAAGATATCTTCTGCCCTTTCTCACATTTTATGTGGAAATTTTTCTTAGGTGAAATGGTCACAGAGGTCTTAAGTGTCTCTCTTAGTCTATTAGTCTCCCTGTACTTCCCTACTGTAAAACATTTATATTCTGTTTTGTAATTCAGTTGTAAACCATATGTAGCAAAAGGCTGTTTTGTTACGCACATGACATGTTAGAACCTCATATGTAGAGTTTCTGGGCACTACCGTAAGTAAAAATTAAATATAAAATTACATATTAAATTGGAAAGAAGGAAAGAAGGAAAGAAGGAAAGAAGGAAAGAAGGAAAGAAGGAAAGA
>JAODKT010001744.1:24976959-24989769 GCA_027576195.1 Cossypha heuglini
GGAAGTAAGGAAGGAAGGAAGGAAGGAAGGAAGGAAGGAAGGAAGGAAGGAAGGAGGTAAGGAGGGAAGGAAGGAAGGAGGGAAGGAAGGAAGGATTTAAGTAGTAAATTAATATATATATATTTTCATGTACAGTTAATTACTATCAAAAATAAGGCAGGATTTGTTCAACAATATGCAGTTTACATATTTTGGAAACATTATATATGAAGACAAAGTAAGATGAAAATCTTGGCCAAGACCTTGTCACTAAATTTGAGAAATACACGATTAACCAGCATTGCTGGTCAGACAGAAATAACACGAATTACTTAACTGATTTCATAGGCATGATTAGTTAATATCAAAAACAAAATTTGGAATAGATTTTCCGTGTGTGCAAAGTTACAAATATAACTATTTCCTGGTTTACAAGAGTCTGAATACATCACTGCTATTTTGCCTATTCAAAGAGTATTTCTTTTTAGTGAAGTTCATGAACTATCTCTATTTATATGGGGAATCACTGTAAGAGAAATTACATATTGATTTTTTGTGTTTGTGTCATTGCTTGTAAGAATTTGATCCACTTATTTTTAGCTAAAAATATCCTTTCGACTACATACTGGCAAGATGGTGTTTAGTGTTAGCTGTTGAGATTTTTTCAACGTAGTTTCTATTTTTTATTACTACAAAGGAATGAGCTGCTTTCCTGAAGGTTTTGATTCACAATTGAAGATAAATTTAGCAGTAGCAACTAGAGCTGTTATTGCCTGAAGCAATCTACACCAGCCATTTCTCTAAGATTAATCATAGGCATGCCAAGTACATTTTAAGTGGAATTTAAAACATAAATATTCTGGAATAAATGTCAAATTGTATTGATTATAATGTGTTTAAACTTAAAAAAAAATTAAAGATATACTTTAAGCATATAGTTTCATTGGGCTGGCTGAAGATCAGAAAGGTTAAAAACTGGCATTTAAATAAATGGTGGGAAAAACTTGTGAAGCAGGCCATCAACACATAAATCAAGGTCCGTAGCAGTAGCAGACATTAAAAAAACTGTTATCATCTGTCTAGGTACCATTTTTAATGGAAAATTGTTTATGAAGGTGTTCAGAAATCATCACATTGTTCTTGGTTGGCCACTGAAGCTTTTTCAGGAACACTAAAATCTGTTTGAAATTCTGTGTTTCATAAACTTAGTTTGTCCATTTGGAAACAGTGGAATTCTGAGAAGAAATCTTTGGAGATAAGGGGTTGAATAAGCTGCATGAAAAATGTAATCTGTTGTCACTATGACTGCATTATTTTTCAACTCCTTTGCCATGAGCTTAGAGTAGTAGAACCAGCAGAAAAGACACAAGTGCTTACCAGTCAAAGATTTGTTTTGTGGGGATGACAAAATTTACGGAGTGGTGTACAGACACAGGCATAGTCCTCTTGCTTCTCTCCTCCAGGGAGTGGAGGCAACAGCAGTAAAAGAGTGCTGAAAGTACCTTTTCCTGTTTTCAGGAGCAGTACCACTGACTATATTAACCAATGGTGAAGGTCTGTATGTGAGTTATATCCAAGATAGTTGTGCTGGGGGAGATTGTAAGAAAAGATTGTGAGAGGTTAAAGATTGGCTAACTTGAGAAAGATAAAAAATATATAGAAAAATAACTAGAGTTAATTAGTGAAGATGTCGGGTAGGTATCTAAGATTTTTGAGAAGTGGAACTGGGAATAACAAGGACTCAGAGAAAGAGAAGTATTGCCAGGTCTCTCATTTTTCTTTTACTTTACCTAGTTCTTTCTTATGATAAAGTGTTTTATAACTTATTTTGATGCTCTTTGATTACCATTTTTATGAATTGTTAGAACCTAAGCCTAAAAGGAGCTTGATTTCAACAGAGTTCAACAGCAAGACTATTCATCTTCAGTGGTTTTATTTGTTTGTTTGGGTAGGATCAAGTTTCATGTTAGGATTTTCTCATGTTTTCAGTTACTTGCTTGTGATGATTCAAGTATTGCATTCAGAATTATGATGCATGACAACTACTAATTCAGAAATATTTAAATTACCAAGTTTTGCAATTCCATGTCATCTCAGTGGAAAACTGTATAGAAAATGGAGATCTTCCATGAGATTTTGAGAGGTTAGTTATTTTATTGCCCATTTCTGTAGTTATTCAAGAGAATGGCTGTGGTAACAACAGGAACCAAAAATTATTATGCCTCACTTAAGTTTAGTTGAAAGATGTCCCTGCTCATTGCAGGAGGGTTGGACAAGATGACTTTTAAAGAGTTTTGGACTTCCAATTCAAACCGTTCTGTGATTCTATGAAAGCACCACTTTCCAAATGATGAAATATGGAGTGTAGTTGGTGAAGCTGTTTTGGCCTGGAGAAGCAACCTGAGTGTTGTTACATTGTATTCCTTGGAGAGGTGTGCTGGGAGCCAGAGCAGACCTGTCTGCGATGCTGATGCAGGATCCTGCCTCTCACCTGGCTGGGTGAGAGTTCTCTTAGCACCAGCAGTAGAGCTGACAGGAAAAGGAGAGGTGGTGACAGGAATGGGATGCTGAATGAGCACTCTGCAACACTACTAATTTTTTTAAGAGAGTCTTTGGCTAAAAAGATTTTGGGAAAGAGTGGCCTAGAAATTTCAGAGGTTATTGGTTTGTGTGATAACTGGAAGTCCCACACACAGTGCACTGTTTTTGGCATCTAAGTGAATACCAAATACTTAAAAAAATTATCAGGGTTATTTTCAAGGTTATGGATACAAGAGATATCCAAGGACACACCTGTATGTGCTCCTAAATGTTCTGATAAAAATACATACTTGGAGTATTTTTCTCAAGTAACATAATAATTTTATTTCTTTCTCAGAACTCTGCTTAATAAATCTTCATTTCATAAATGAAAAAAAACCTAAACCATAAAATTCCATCTGTATACAGACCAGCTATATTTGTGCGAGGTTTGCTGTCATTTGTGTGCCCTCTTATACATTATGCTGCATTAAGAAATACAATTACTGAGCCATTAGGATACATGATCCCAAGTACTTAGCCATGATGACATAAAAATAGAGAAATCAATTGTTTGCATTCCAGCATGTCATGTTTGTAAATAACTTAGTACTGAAAGTTAAAATGATGACATGGCAAATGTAACTTTCAAGAAGTATAAGAACTATATTATCAAACATCTCAGTATTACAAACAAACAGGTTACTTTTTTCTTCTGTTTAAATTGTGGAAGGTTTTTTTGTTATGCTTACAAATATAAAGAATAAATTATATGTGTTTCACAATTGCAATTGAAAATATATTGCAGCATTCAAGTCATGGTTGGGTCTAGATAGTCAGGAAAGTTGTATAGTAAATATAAATTTGTGACGTAGTTCCTAAAAAATTCTGACTTCACCGAAGGCATTGGCAGCATTCCTACATTTTATGTGGTACCAGGATTTCACTCAGGCTCAGTGTAGACCAAAAGGCCAAAGAATTTAATTTCTCAAGGGCAAGAAGTTTTTAAACATGGGAATATCCACTTAGATATAATCATGAGGCCAAATATTTAATAAAATGCATATGTTTAAGTCAGAAAAATAATTCCAAAAGAACTCTGTGTTATCACAGCACTGCTGTGGCAACAATCTTTGATAAGTCTGATAGCATCTTTTTAGCAAGACATAATCCCTGTGACTTAAAAAGCACCATTCTCTTTTCTTCCCAGTAAAAATGGCTGTTGAAACAGGGAATTAAAATCTGATTTTAAAAAAAAGAAGACAGAATTATGAACTTGTTAGGCATGAGAGGAAAAAAATCTCTCCCTCTCCCTAAGCTCCCAAAATAAAAAATGAGTAATTTGACTTAATTTAGTTGAATATTGGACATTTGTCAATGGACAAACATTCCTGGAAAACATTCCACTAAAAGCTATCAACATTCTTGCTAAGAAAAATGTTTGGAAATACATTGCAAAATATCCTTTTATAAAATATCAGAGATAAGCCTGAAAAAACATCATAGTTTTAACAGATGTTAACCAAGCTAAGTTAATTAGCAGTATGTGAGGCATTAAGTTTGGTTGAATGGCAGCAGAGCTCTTGATTTGACGTGTATTTCATCATGATCTCCAGAGGCATTCTGACTGCTTCCCAGAACCATTCCAGAGATTACTGATGACATTTATTGCACAATCTGTGTTGAACTCACTGCTGAAGTTTGAAAGCAATGATAATTTCACTGTGAGCAAATTGTGCCTGATCATATTGTAGATATAAGAGGAGCCTTTCATTCCCTTTGCCTGTCTTTGTGCATGTAGTATGGCTGGTTTTCACCTCCATCTCAAAGGTAAAGAAGTGAGGAGGACACAGCAGCTGTGGTCCTACCCCACATGCCTTTCCAATGCCTCTGAGAGCCTGGACTTTGGAAAGGATACTTCCAGGAAGACATGCAAACACCCTCAGGGTGGTATTTCATTCTGCACCAGGCACACTTCCCTTGGAGATGTGGGAGCTGAGGAAAGGAACGTGCCCCATCAGAGATGAAAGTCAGCTGTCTGTATCTTTCAATCTTCGTAGCACTGTTATTAGATAATGTTTTCATTTACAACAGAGAAAATCGGTATGCTTAATCTATTTATATGCAATATCTCTGTCTCTCTTTCGCTGGCCAACAGTAAAAGCCTCCCATGATCTTCATCCAGTGCTATTTTCTAATTTTGGTTGTTGAAAAGAAGAGTAGCCACAATGGGCAAAATTTTAGTATACTGGAATTTTTGTTTCTGTTAAAAAATCAATATAAGCATAAAAAAATTTAACCACTAACATTTCTAATTTTAAATCTTTATAGGCTGTGAAAACCTATTTTTCTTCTCCAAGTTACTAACAAGGTAGTTTTAAGTCCCTAGCAGTTCTCTGTTCTTTAAGAAAATTCTTTAGGTGTCTTAAGAAATTCTTTAAGTGTCTCACCCCTTGTTATATTCAAATAGTGAATTTAGTTTATATGTAGGTCCTCTTGTCATAAGGGGAGCTTGCAATAATTTTGCAGACATTAGACTCTATCAATTTCCTGGCATTACTGCAAATTCTTTGACTTTGTCTGACTTTGACTTGTCACCTTTCTAATTTTCATGTGGCCTTTTTTCCCTTTTATTTGCACAGTTTAACATCACATTTTTTAATGCCACATCTTTGTTTTTGCTGGCTTACATTGTTCCTTCCCTATATGTCTGTGACCAATTATTATGATCACATCAGTGGTTTCATGTTGGAAATCATTTCCCTAGACATGAGCTTGCTGCAGAGCTCAACAGCCAGTGTGCTTACTCCATAGGAAATACTGCATACTAGTGAACCTATTTGTTTCTCTGCACAGGGAGGTGAGTATCCTTTCCACCTGTCATCTTTAAATAGAATTTATAGTCATCAAATACAAATATATTCACTTCTCTAGCAGTTAAAAATGAAATCGTTGCTGAAGTTTCTTCTCACAAGATTTGCATTACTGCCCAGTTAGAGAAGGGTTTCTTTTTCTTTCTTTAAAACCTATGCTAATTATTTTCTTCATAGGTACAATTCTTCAAGACTGATTTCCCAGGTTTGTAATTTTGTAAAATACTGTATTTTGAAAAATAATTTTAAAATTCCATCAACATACTGATCAGAAAAAAAAAGTTATGAACCAGAAAATGTGTCTAGGTACAATAAGTCAATTTAATATGTTTCATTCATTCCTTTGGTATGCTTAATTTTAGAACTGATGAAGTAAATAATTTGCTGTCAAGAGAAGAAGCATATGGCTATGGCTGTTCTAGGTGAGAAAAATTTAATTTCTGAATACATAACAGCATAGGATTCCATAGAAACTTCAGAAATGGCTTTATTTTCTTTTGGAGACGTTCAAATCCTAAAGTATTTCATACATAGAATAGCTGATGTTAGAAGGCAGTTCTGGAAGTCATCTGATGCAACCTCTGTGCTCAAGCAGGGTCATCTAGAGCTGGTTCCCTGGGACCATGTCCAGATGGCTTTTGACAATCTCCAAGGATGGAAATAATGCTACCTCTCTGGGCAACCTGTGCCACTGCTCAGTCATTCTCACAGTAAAAAGAGTTGTTCCTTACATTTACAAGGAATCTTCTCTGGTTCTGCTTCTGGTCCTGTCACTGGGCACCACTAGGAAGAGCCTGGACTCCTCTTCCTTCCTTCGTGCATTTAAATACATTGATGACATTCCCCTTCAGCATTCTCTTCTCCCCTCATCATTTTCATATCCCTTCTCTGGCAATGCTTCTAATACAGCCCAGTATCATTAGCCTTCTTTGTAGCAAGGTCTTTACATAAGAAATCACCTTGTTCTGTTGTTTTGGGGTTTTTTTAGGACAGCTGCTTGTAGAAAATTAGCTTCCTTCATTTAGGATATTCTTTTTGTTATGTCTGTGCTTTTCTCAAGGACAATGTAATGATAGTAATTTTTCTAAAACAACCATAAACAGGATTTACTTCACTCTTTAACCTGTAATTAGAGATAGCTTTCAAGTAATATCCCACCTCTAGTGCATCAGTTTTGTAGTTCAGCACAACTAATAATTTCCTAGAAGAAAATCCATAAATGAATTATTATTGACATGCAGAATTTAGTGTTGAAGTTCATATAGTGCTTTGGAAACTTGTGCCATGGTAAAACTTCAATCTATCAAAACTGAGACTTGCATTTTATAACTACAAAACTGAGAATGCTTCATTCATATCTGTCACCAGGTTTTCAGCCACTGTCTTTACTCATTCCAGTGTCTTCCATTATTTAACAATTACAATATAACACCTGGCAGATGCTATTTGAGTTTATATTTTTGTTCTTTGCCTCTACCACTGAGAGCAGTAAGAGCCTTATCACTTGTATGCCGTTTGTCCTTCAACGAAGGCAGCTGATGTACATTCTTCCCCTACTTAGATAAAGAGCACTTTAATGAGATTTATGTGCTGTTTCTGGTAAGAGGCCAGTGGCTGATTAGTGAACTAGCAGTACACTGACATCTTCCTTTAACCTGCTTTATATTCCCTGCATGTTGAACTTACCAGTGTAAAGCTTAGAGCCAAATATTTAATGATGTCAATTATTCCACGCCCAAATTTTCACTCACAAGTACTTTTATGCATGCAGCAGGCTTACTGAATGTTATTTGACATCCTCAGTTCGTCACTGAAACAGAATATGTAAACAAAAATGCTAGTTGCATAGAGATTCTGTGCCTCACATTCTAGATTTTACATATTTTGAAGTACCTTTAAAAAGATTCTGATAACTGAGATTTCTTAAACCATTTTCTCTTTAAGTACTTAAGCATTACTTGAAAAAAATGTAGTGCATTTGGATTATTTTTCACATGATGAATCATACTTGTACTATTTCTTCATACTTGCAAGATAAAATTTCAGAGGAATACTAGAATCTTTTTAAAGCCATTAAACTAATGTTTTGACTTGGCTTGCATTAAGTAATGGGTAGAAAAGGGTTACAGTGTAATACATCTAAAAAAATTCTGCTCTAAATCAAACTATGCTGGAATGTAACAGTTGCTGCCTTCGTGTCAATGCTATTTGCTGATGCAGCTCAGTGCAGTTGAATCACCACAAGGGAGACATTTCAAGAGCTTGGCATTCAAACATCTCTTGGATGAAATCCATAAAAGAGCAGACATGAGATGAGTAATAAATCCTGCATACATGTATGCTGGTGCCATGAAATGGTATCAGAAATCCTATCCAGAGTAGCAATTAAAATATCACAGCGGTAGTCTACCAATACTTTTCCTTTTAATAAAATTTCTAATAATGAAAACAACAAAGTAAGAGATTATATAACAATGATGTTCTATTTCCAGTTAATAATGTATTACAATGGTGAAATACATGATTGCCTTTCTCTCTGTAAAAGCTAAAATATAAATATATGGCAGTAAAGTCCAGGCCATTAAGCTTTTTATGCACAGAGGCAAGCATGAAAGATTCTGCCTATATCCACTGAAGTGCTGGCATTCTCAAATTCTATTGTAGTATCTAACAGCTGGTAGTATACACTGCAGATTGAAGGCTCTTAACTTACTGAAGTCCAAATAAGATTTCCAACTTAAACAGATAGAAAATTGTAGCCTGATTTTTGCAAGGCTATGAGCCAAAAAACTTTGGTTTTCAGGCCTAGTCATAATGTATAAATAATTCAGAATTTAATGACCACTGTTAACAGGCTATTACAGAAGTAAATCCTGAATCACCTGTGACCCACTTGGTCTCTCCCAGGACTTCTGAGGTTGCTCTGACAGCTGTTGTCTTTGACGAAGTGCTTCCTAAAGATAACATCTGAGGATATCAAAATTATTTTGCCAAAAACACCGTAGCATGCAAATTAAAACAAATAGTAGAGAAAATCTTCAGTGGTAGACATGCAAATAGTAATTAAATTGCATTAAAAATAGTGAAATAATAAATAAATCACACATAGGTAAGCTACAAATAGCAAGTAGTTTTTAAGCATGTCCAGAAGAGCTTTCAAATTGACTCCATCATGATCCATTTATGTGTTTCTCTATTAACCTTGCAAACCCACAGACTCTGAGCCCTATTATTTGGGCAGGAGAAATACAATTCCCTTCACATGGAGTATTTACTGATTAAGAACAAAAAGATATTATTTTCGTATATTTTCATGTAATTAAACTGTCTTTTCTGAGTGGTTCCATTGATTTCACATTTTTTTCACTGTAAATTTGACTGAATTAAATTTGACCTTCATATCTAAGTCAGTATTTTCATGTAGTTCCTTCAGCTGGCTGAGGTCCCAAACTGCACAGTCAGACTAGCATTAACCATCTCTGTGTTTACATTTTCCAGTACATGTCCTATTTAAAGAAGTGATGTTAGCAATACCATTGTAACATGGATTGTTTTCCTAGTGAAGAGTGCAAGGAAATTTTATACTTAATTTTGAAGGGGTGTTTTGATTTATTTTCCAGCCCCTTATTAAAAAGGTGACTTCTGTTACATGATAGGTGCAGAAAGGGTTTCAGCGTCTGTGTGTATAAATGTTAAGATATGTGCACAGTCAAGAACTCTGTCTTCATAACAGTTTCATCAAGTAAATTCCTCCCAAGAAGAGGCATAAGTGAATTTTGGACTGCATAGAGTGTTTTTATGAGCCAGACTTCCTGGAGAATCCCTTGAAATGGACTTGCTTCATTGATCAGAGCATGACATCTTATGGAAGGGGCATTCTGGTTCACAAGAACTCCAAAGGAGTTATTTCCCTTCACAACATTTTTGATTCATTACACTAAATTTCACATAGCTGGGGAAATGCCTGAGCCTTTTTCTGTTCTTCATTCCAAGGACAATCAAATCTCCAACTTGCCAAGAAAAAAGGAAGTTGGCTTGTTAAAAGTGTTGGAAGAATGTTGTAGGAGGGGAAAATGGTCAAGATAAAGACATATTTGAAATTCACTTGGGAATGGAAAGGGTAATAACAGCAAAACCCCTATACCAAGACTACTCAGTATAGTCAGCGCAAAACCTTTTAAAAATTTGAGCTTCCTTTTTGTGCTTCACTGTATTATTGGTCAAATCCACCCTCAAATACATCATGACTTAAATACATGTCAGGCAACAGTTGTTATCTTGACTTAATAATAGTTTTTGCAAAAATCTGATTAATTTTTAATTTGTAACACACCTACATTTCACAGGGGTAATCACGTAATCCTGATAATCTGGAGATAATCTGTTGATGACCCTAACCCAGACTGCACTGTGTTATACTCTGTGCTCCTGTCCATTCATGAAGCTATTTTTAACAATGTAATTAAGAGAATAGTCTTTACTATAAATAAAAAGGCACAGCTCCACATCACAATTTTAAAAAATAAAAATATATTGATAATAAATTAATTAAATTAAGCCTGAAAGTAGCCTATGAGGAAAGACAGATGACAGCAACAGCAACATAGCAGTATTGATGCCTTTATTTGATGGAGCACCTTGTCCCATTTTATCATTAAAAAAATGCCTGTTCGTGGATCTTTTTCTTACTTAATTGTTCTTCTAATTCTTGAGTTAAAAAAAAAGAATATTTGGCCATAGGATAAGAAATAGCTTCACTTTCTAGAGATTAACTTGTTTTAGCATATACAAACACATTGACCTAATTGCTTGGATACATTTTAGCCCCTAATAATAGAATGAAGCACATTTACATTCTAAAAGTAACTTTATAGACTGTATTTATAGACATTGTAATGGACATGAAAATGTAAAGAAAGAGAAGAACCACCATTTGTTTAATATAAGCAATTTGCGTTATTTTATGACTAAAGAAATTGCAATCAAATAACTAATTTGTCTTTCTAAGTACTCTGCTGTTTCCCTGCAAGTAAGTATCTGAGTTATCTCATCAAATCTGACAGATTTATTATGTAGTTTGTTTCTTAGGGAAATAGTTCAGCAATTTTTTCAACAAATTTGAGACACTAAAAATGATGTTTGGATTTGCAAATTCCTAAATATATTTTGGAAATCAATACAATAAAAATGCAATAAAAATGTAGGACACAGTTTACCTGAATATTGGCATAATTTGGTGACATAAAATAGCATACAATTCCAGTTATTAATTTGAGAGTATAAAATTGCAGTGCTGATAGCATCATGAAGTGTTTGCTGAAATGGTAAATGCTTTTAAGAGCAATTTTTTCCTAATTCATAGCTATCTGGTAATTAATGTGGAAACCAAAGCAAGCTTGTAAAATGACCTAGTAATTATTAGAACTATAATATAGTATCTTCTGCTGGAGTTTCTCTGGAGTATAAAAAGGAAAAAAGCAGTTTTAGACAAATTGGCAAATTGACTTTTTTTCCAGTTACTTTGCTTACAAAGTTTACATTGGCTCTGTGCTAAGGAATTATTTGAGGCTTTGGAGCAATCAAGAATGAGCTAATGAGGTTTTGAATGAAACCAGAGTGAAAAATTTACAGTTATGGACCATTCAACTGTGGGAAGTTCCATGTGAAAAGAAATCCTTGGGAATACTATTAGACAGACTATGACACAGGCGTACATAATTACATCAACTCAATAGAACAAAAAGATATGTATTTGCATTACTGGGAAAATGAGACACCAGAGACTGACTAAAGCTACAGGCATAGTTAATTTCTTAAAAAATTATTTCAGCTTCTTTTCCTTTCCCCCATACATATCTATGCGCTTTCTACCTCTTCCATGCATCCACTATTTTCTCTCTGTCCTTTGGAACTTCAAGAGATCAATTCTAAGGCAGCCTATATGCAGCATAATGCTGGGGAAACCATCCTCCAAAATATCACAAAAAGTCATAAATAAGAGGGCTGAAGAACACAAAAAGACTGGTTTGTGATAGAAAAGGAGGTACTGCTTCAAATAGTGGGTATTTACGAGGCTGGCTTCCAATGGTAAAGATCTGTATTTGCAATAACCAGAATAGCAAATCCACATTTTATTTCCTTACTGCTGACACACCCAAGCAGGCAAAATTAATTCTCTGGGAATGTCAACAATGACACATCTATGGTGTATGAGATTGCCAGTAGTGTGAATTTTCACTTCCTCTTCATGTACAGGTTTGCATTACATAAGATGCCTAGAAGAGGAAGACTTTTACTTTTCAGCCTTCATTTCATTCTCAGCACTAAATTAGCTTTGTTAGACTCTATTAATAAATATAGGACTTCTTTGGGTTTATTAGTCATCTCTTTGACAGAGCAACTTGAGCATTTACAAGACAAATAACCTTTACCTATTTGAATTAAGGAAGAAAGAATCAGCCTTACCCTTGCTATAGCTGTTTACGTCATTTGTCAGGCAAGTCTGCCTCATGCTGGGTAAATGCGATTCTGATCCCAGAAATTGTTCTGACATAGACTTGCTCTGCTCTTTTGAGGAGAGGTTAGTGTAGTCAGTGAAGACAAAATTCATAAAGCTCTGGTCTCTTACACCCACTGTAACAAAATGCTTCAAGAATTATATTCACTGTATTTCACTGTATTCCCTGCTTTAAGAATTCACGGCGTAATAGACAAGGATAATTAAGTGATGGAGAACAGAGAGCAAATGAAGGTAAAAATGAAAGGATCTATTATTTGGCATGCAAGATTGCCTTCAAAAACTTATTGGAAGCTAATTTTGTTCTAGAGACCCTGCAAAACTATGCTCATAGCCAAGTGAAAGCCTGCTTGCTCACTTGGTGCCAGAATTACCACCCTTATCTACCTTCTTTTCTCACTCTGTTAGTCTGTTTCTCACCAAAAATGTGTGAAAGTTTGAAAAGACAGTGAAGGGTAGTAGCTGCTGCAGCAACAGGGGATCTGTGTCTACTACCATTTTGGGATTTCGATCTTTGATGGTGATGAAAGGTATCTCACTTCCACTCTGCCTTGATGAGTATGGAGGTGTATTGTAAAATATCTTTGTTCAGACAATTCCATGGCCTGTCAAAAATCACATTTAATTTCACATTGTGTCTGATGCCCTAGCAGTTTACTCCTTTGGCTACCCTGAGCTGAAAGTTTATGTAAGAAAAAGGAACAAGTGAAAGCACTCACTACAGACAGCATTTCCAGAATTTCATTTTCAGCGTGGAAAATATAACACTATTACCTGCTTGCTGTTGAAAGGTAATATTTATTTTGATATGGGCAGATGTGAGAAAAGCTCACTCACTTTAAAATTTTCAAAGATTTATTAAAACCTTAACAAAATACAACAAGGGACTGAATAAGGAAAAAGGCAGCGCCCTGGGAACGT
>JAODKT010001744.1:25013145-25035248 GCA_027576195.1 Cossypha heuglini
GGGAGCCGCTCCCACTTGCACCTTTTGTTTAGAGTCATCAAAGGTCCTGGGTGTAACACGGCCAGCTCCAATGGCATGATAATGGGAAAAATTCTTTAAATCAACACTGTAATAGAAAAACACTCAACCCCCAACAATAGTGTACAATCTACTGTTTCCCTTATGGAGACAGCAGTCCTGAGAGTTATGGTTTTATATCTCCTCTGCAAGTATTAAATATATCTAAAATCTGTTATTTGCCTGTAGTATGCATACTGAGAAGACATTAATTCGCACAACTGTTAACACATTTCAAAATTTAGTATTTATACTTGCAGTACTAAGGACATAATGAGGATTGATGGAATATAAAGAATGTAAAACCTTTTTATTTCTTTGAGGTTAATGGCAGAAGGATAGGCTGAAAGATAGATCAAGATGGTTGAAGTTGTTCAAGATAAATGAAAGTTGCAGCTCATCACAGTAGCCTCGCTCACAAACGCACTTGGAACCATGGAGTTCTGCTTTAGCTTAATTTTCCTATATCTTTTAAATCTGTAGCCCTTGCTTTTCCACTTAAAAAAGAACAATGTAAACACTTTGCTTTTTAAGTTATATGCCCCTGATGAAGTGAGTATATAATTGTCTAGCTTTAAAAATTGCTATTTCAGATCTTAGTTATGGAACTTCATTGAAATAAACAAGGACACTTCAACAGATCAGCAGTCTTTTTCTCTTGCTGTAAAGAATTTAATTTAATTCACTTAATCAATTTAATTAATTTAATCAATTTAATCAAATTCACTACATCAAAAATATTTCAGTAGCAACACCTGATTTTATGAGCACAAGATTAAGCTTTTGCTGCTAGAATATGCAAGTGCAACTTAGCTAAATGAAGTGGAGCTAGCAGTCTTTGTCAGCAGTGGGTTTGACCCCAAGGCTTCATTATTCATATTGTGAACTCCTGATGCGAGGAACTGTCCTTCTGTTTGCTTGAGAGATCCTTGAGCTTCTTTATAAATAATAAAATCACAACTTGAAGCTTCAGGGAAGAGGAATACTGACTGTGAGAGAAAGGGGCTCTTTAGAAATACAGGAAACCCTCACTTCAGCTGCCTTACAGGGGCTTAGAAATAAAAAAAAAAATAGTTGAAGTATTTATTATGTATATTGGTCTTTAAATAAAACTTTGAACAATGTGTATTTAGACCTCTGGAGATACTTCAACATGGGTGCCCCCATACAGCTGAGTTCACAGATGGATGGTCTTGCAGATATGAACGTATTTATCGTGTTATGGGTGAATACAACAAAGGAAATAAAGTATTGGAAGAATATTTATGGTCTGTTTTTCAGGTGTGCTGGGGAGAGGATTTACTGTGAAGGGTCTGGGAAGACAGCAGTCTCACTGCTACCTTCTGGCAATGTGTCTCACCATGATGTGATGCCAATGAAACCATCACCTCTTGGAGAATCATGACCATCCTGGTACCTTCCCACCTGAGCAACTGACCCACATGCAAGCCCACCTTACAAAGACAAACAAACAGCCAAAATTTGCTTTGGCTCAATACCAAACAGTTAGGCAGTGCAGCTCTGAAGAATTAAGTACCATCGGTCACATTTGCAAGTAATTGGTGGGATTTTTACTCTAAACCTAAGTAAAATACAATGAGAAAAACAATAGTCTTTATCAGGAAGTGAAGGCTTAGATTCTTGAACGGGAACACAGGCATTTGATGAGTAACCTAGCTGAAAAGTCTTTGTCTGTGCCATTTGTAGTACATCATCATACCAATTTCAAGACATTAGCAGTCTAAGAAAGCATCCCTCTCTCTTGGAGCAACCTGAGAATATGGCTAAACATGCACTCCAATATAGTGAATACAAGCAGATCACAAAGCAATGACTTTACGGGACTGAACTAGTCTGAATAGTCATTAAATGAATGTATAAGTGTTATTATACAGTCAAATTATTGGTGGGAATTTGCAAGAGTCCTCCTGCTGCAGAAATTTTCAGAAGATGATAATCACAGTATCTCTTTTTCAACACAGACCCACACAATGCTAGGAATTATATACAGGGGAAATCCCTCAGGGCCAGATGTAATTCTAATTTATTCCCACAGAAAATGTGAAGAAGAAATGTGTTTCCTGTTAGAGTTATGTATAGAGTTAATTGCTTTGAGACAGATAGAAAAGTAGATGCATTTGCAACTAAGAGAAGGACTAAATCTTTGAAATTGCATGTTAATTTAGAAAATATGTTAATTATCTTATTTCAATTTTTCTAATCTCAAGAAAGCTCTGAAAGCATCCAAGATTTTGTGTCAATATGCTTCTACTGCCAGAAGTGCTACTTTGAGCTCTCTGTACATTACTGCATCGTAGAGTTGTGTTAAGAGAAACACAGGACCTTCTTCCAGGTTGTCTAATCTGATACTTCTTTTCTGCATGAGTGTTTTATAGATTCACCTCCAAAAAAAAAAAGAGTTCTGTGTTTTAGGGATATGTATGTCATGAAAGACTGGATAAATCCAGAAAAAAAAGTGATGTACAATGATGAATGAAATATATTCCTCATTACTATTGTAAAGAAATTGTCAATGAATCAGCAGTAACGATGGTGATGGTGAATTTACTACAGAGCTGACTCAGTTATATATTGTCAGACAGGTGATAACTTTAACTGCTTTTTTTCTAATACTGCAAAAATAATCTCAGTGAAAAAACAACTGCTGACAAATATGCCCCAACTTGCTCATAACATGTACTTCATTACTCTTCATCTGATCAAATAACCTGCCTTCCAATTGCTTGTAATATTTGTTGAGAAAAAGTAGCCTTTTCCAGCACCTTGCAGGACAGACAAGATTTTTAAAAAACAATCTTCTGCTAAAAAAGAGGCTTCAACAGAGCAAGCATTTTTTTCTTTGTATAGATAATTTCAGAGAAGAATGGAATGTGCATTACTGTAAGTGGAATAAGAATTATGTGCTTCCCAAAAATTTATGGACCATCCAGAATACATTATTAGTAAGAGATCAACAAGACCAAGCAATTTAATCAGAGAATTTAGTTCATTTTGCTGAAATGCCCAAGGCTGGATTTTTTTCAAACCTATTTAGTCAATTTCAGTTTGTGCTGTTTATTTTAAGGATTATGCAAAATTTAGTTAAATCTTAACCATTTTACTTACTTAGTTGTTATGAAACAGTGAAATCATAGCAGTAATATTGCTTCTGTTCCCAAATGTGACAGCATTTCTGACAGCAATTATAAAATTCAGTTTTCGGCTAAGCATGGAAAAAGACAATCTTACTTATGAAGGATAGTGGGAGTAGCTCATATCAAGAGAATTTAAGAGAGAATATGAAATCAACATATTACCGAATTTTTTATTTCAGCTGGAAGGGAGCATGTATGTGAATGGTCTGGGTTTTTTTATTGAGAGGGGTGGAAGCAAATTAATTCTACAGTAGTCACAACAGCATTTTGGAACCCAACTTGGCCAAAAAATGAACTTATGTTATTTGATTGACAAATATGTACTTCCACAGGTATTCATATTTCAAATAATCATCTGCAGAAGTCACCTTTATATTTAAGTATTTTAAGCTGAATTAGTAGCTTTTGCTCTCCCATGCCAGTAGTTGAAAATTTTCTCTGCTTCCATTTGGTTGAAGAGTACAAAAATAAAAAAACCCAGCAAAACCCAAGCCACCAACCTGAGCCTTCCATATCCTCAAGACTTCATTGTTCCTGCAAAAAGGCAGAGTGAAACCACAGGGTTTATTCAATTCCCCAGGGTGCAGCACTTGTAGTTGATTTTGTACTCGTTTTGCCAGGCAATACGGAGCTCACTGAACGTCTCCTAACTTACGAATGTCACTGTAGTCCAGACTCAAAGGAAGTTGTTTATGACCAAAATATATAGGCACTGAAGTCTTTGTGTGCATGATACTCAGAAGGAGAAATCTGGAAATGAGAAGCTGACACAGAACTTTTGTTACAGTAATAATAAGACATCATACTGTGATTTTGTGGTCTGGTGCAGACAGAATGTTTTCTATGAATTTCACACTGTCCCTCCTTCATTTTCCCTGTATTTGAAATGGGAGCAATGTCTCACTGTTTTAAGCAGAATGGAAGAGCTAGTAGGGTGTTTGTAAAGCAATGTAGAAGAAACACAGACAGCTAATAGAGAGCCAAATTAAAGAGCTGTACTGAAAATGAAATAGAAATCTTTAGGAAGAAGTCCAAGAAAAAACATCTGGCAAAGGAAGCATGGGAGGCCTGACAGAAGGAACAGAAAAGCAGGATTATTAGTCTGTTTTTCCCTTTGTAGATCAAACCAACATGTCAGATGCAATGCAATCTGTTGTTTGTACAGGGAAAAATGGGGGAAGAAAGACTGGGAACATCCAAACTAAGAGAGCGTCATAAAAATTAGCCGTGTTGAGCCAAGAAGTAGATGGAGTGTGTGGATGGAAGCACAGGGGCTCATGGAAGGATCTGGCATTGAGCTCCACCAGTCTCCTAGGACAGGGCTACTGTGAGAGAGGATCCAGGCTGTGCTGCCATGCTCATGAGCAGATGGAAATAACTTTATGAATCTCTACAGGGAAGTGAAAAAACGTGGCAAAATGTTTAACATCCAACAGCTCAACTTGATAGTATATGAGTGGTGCATCAGTGAAATGAGCTTCCAGAGACAGCAGAGACTCGATTTTTTCGTATTGCCTTTTCCCTGGGCTCCCTGTGGTTCTTACTTCAGTTTCAGCTTTGCTCTTTTCTTTTTGTCTCATATTTCTTCATTTTTCCTGTACTGTCTTAATCTTCTTCTGTCCTATTCCTGTTTCTTTCTTTTCTCCATTCACTTGTTTATTTCTTCTTTGCATTTCACAGTGTAACTATGCACTGATTTTCCCAAAGCCTAGCTGTGTGTTGTTTCTTCAGTGAATGATAGCTGATAGTGACAGCTGTTCAGCTGTGGTGTTCTCCAGTTCTCTTGCCTGGAGGTAGTGCTCCTGTTTAGAGAACCAAAATCAAACTGATGTCCCAAAACTTGTAGCTACATACAAATAGAGACTTCATTAACAAAAATTTGACAATTAATGTAAGACAAACAAATTCGTATTGTCAGACAGTGAACTAGAAGGCAGAAGATCCTGCCTGATAAGCCAAAGACTTAGTAACTTAGCTCTAAGAAAGATTCAGTCTTTTGTAGGTGTCAAGACGACAGATGATGAGACTGATCTGAGGCAAAGCAGGAGAACCTCTAAAGAGCAATGAAACCTAGAGCAGTGTCCAAGTGCTGGGCATAGAGTTAATTTTCATCATGATGGCTAGTATGGGGCCATGTTTTGGGCTCGTGCTGAAACAGTGTTGATAACACAGGGATATTTTGGTTATTGCAGAGCAGCTGTTGCACACCATCAAGGCTTTTTCTGCTCCCCACACCACTCTGGCAGCAAGAAGGCTGGGGGTGCACAAAGAGTTGGGAGGGAACACAGCCAGGACAGCTGAGCCCAACTCAGCACAGGGATTTCCTATATTATATGACATCACATTCAGCAAATAAAGCTGGGGGAAGAGGGAGGAAGGACAGCACATTTAGAATGATGCCATTTCCCAAATCACCAGTGTGTATGCTTGAGTCCTGCTTTCCTGGGAATGGGTGAACAACTGCCTGCCTGTTGAAAGTGGTGCCTGAAGCAAAGTGTCTTTGCTTCTACCCATGGGTTTTCTCAGTTTTATTCTTCTGATTCTCTCCCTAGTCCTGCTAGTGAGGGAGTGAGTGGGCAGATGAGTTGGTCTTAGTTGCTAGCTGGGTTGAAATGATAACCAGAATAAGAAGAAAAGGGCTTGTGTTGAAGATCCATCATGGAGCTCTGTAGGATCATTGTGAGTGATCAGATCTGGGACTTCATCTTGTCATGCTGAATGGAAGGCAGAGAGGCCTATAGAAAGCCTATGAAAAGGAAGATTTTCCTCTTCACTCTTAAATATTTGTCTTCTATGTGTTAGAGAGGGAGGAGCCACCAGAGTGACATGTCTGAAAAGATTTACCTAGGTGGGTAACTCATTACAAGCTTTTTTCTTCTTCTTCTTATAGTTTAAGCAACTTTTAAAAAAGAGAAAAAAAGAACACTCTATGACTTGAGCTTGAAATATAGTGCTTTTCTTAGAGCAATAACAAGTAATGAAACAGGCTCAATAATGATCAATAAAATGATCAGCTTCATATCTGGTAATTATCTGTTGGTTTAAAATGTACGCATTCACACCCACGTACAGGTACATATTTCCTCATGTGGCTAATTTTATAACATTCACATTTAAGTTTTTTGATGGATGGTTTCAGGCCTGTCATATTTTGTGATTACAGGAGACCTGATGAAAGATGAAGATGCTTCCCCCAGCAAGCACTCATTCTGTCTCACTGGGAGTGAGATCTCAGTTTTTGTGCCTGGAGTATTCTGTCTTAATATGGGTCTGAAGAGGCTCAAAGGATTCAAGCAAGGCCAAGCAACTGAAGAGAACAGCAGACAGTCATGAAGAAAAGAGAAAAACACTGAAATAAAAGAAACATGGAAAATTTCCTCTCTTTTGGTTACTAACCAGTAAATCCAGGAAAAGTGATGACTTATGTGGATTTATGCTAAACATGCTCCAGTCAACAGAAGGATGTGTGATCTGAGGTGCTCTCAGCAAAATAACTTTTTCTTGTCCTTTTCATCAGTGATATTTTCATCTGAGAGGGAAAACATTCATTCTCCTCTACACTCATCTTAACTTGTTTTTGCAGAAATTCTTGACCGAAGTGTTCTGTAACATCCAGGTGGGAAATGGGAACTTTACAGTGGCCTGCCTGAAAACAATTATGGTTAGTAAGACCACTTCTGGGATCTGGGACAGGAACAGCAGTAGCCTCTGGTTCCTCAGAGATTACTTTTGTTCTACCACTGCTTATCTCATGTTGTGACCTGATGGGAAATATTGCTGCCTTGGAGTGCCTGAGCTCCTTTCCCTCTTTTCTAATTTTTTGAGTCTCTCCATCTAGTTACATCTCCATCACTTTTGTATCCAGGTACCTGCTGGGCTCAGAGCCAGATTTGACTCTACCTCAGAAGCTTTACCACAAAGCCCTCAGACTCCTAAGATGTGAATTTGCCCTGTTTCCAGGCTATGCAGTACACACAGGCATAGGTAATGCATGCTGATGAAGTTCTACACTGTTTGTGAAATGTACAGGCTCAGGACTGTATAACTTCTGATCTTGTTGAATGGAAAACATCACACTGAACTTAAACTTCTGACTAATGCAATGCTGCTCTAATGTCTTTCTCATTTGTATTGCTCAAGGAAATCCTGTTCTCTTTGATATTAGGTTTTATCTGTGCCATCAGTCTCTAGGAGAAAGACATACAGAAGCTCTGCTTAGGATTGCAAATTCTTTTTTTGTTATTATTAATGCTAAACATAACCACCTCATCTTTGTAGTTTGGTATTTTCAGAATTCATCTTCATTTTTCTGGAACTTGAGAAAAATGTGGTTTTTATGTCTTATTTAACGAACTGTGGTTCACACCATAATGGAATAGCAAATGACTGTCAGATCACAGATAATATGCCATCTGTGATGTTATACTAAGTTGTTGGGCCAAATATTCTGGTATAAGTCAGCACAGCTTAATTTATATGAGCAGAGCCTTTCAATCAAACTTAAAAAAAAGAATCCATCCACACAAGTTATCTTCCTTCTTCTAATTGCAGGGCAAAGGGCAGATTTCAGAAGTTGTATTAAAACCTCTGGGAGTGTGAAAGCACTACAGCAGGAAAGCAAGCAAAAAACAAATAAAACCAAACATCTTAAAAGAAGTTCAGATATACCTTAAATATTTTTTTCTGATATATTTTTTGTGTTTTGTCTACCTCTAAACATTAAATCACTCAGTCTGTAGCAGAATTTTTATCTTCAGTCCTCAAAATTTAATGCAGGAACTGAGTCTTTTCATTTTTCAATGTATTAAGATTCTCAGGGACAGGCAGAGAGATTGCTGTGGACAGCAGATTGCTGAGGCAACTCAGAGACCTCACAACCCTTCCAGTGATGGAGATATAACATGGCCAGATTCTCACCAGACACATGATGAAAGAAGCAAAATTTTGGTAAATGTTAGAGGCTCTTCCAGTCATTGGACATTAGAGAACTTGGCTTTGCAGTGCCAGCATGGGATGTTATACAATCTGTCTCTGCTATAACATTTTCCACCCTGCCTTGAAATATGTGGAGTCACAATTATTGCCAATATCAGGCACTGACAAGGGTAAGCATAATGTGAATGCTGTGACTGAGCTGCCTGTGACTTAGTGAGGCAGGAGCCTCACAGCAGCTCAGCATGTGGACAAGGGCACAGGCAAATGAGAGAGCAGCACAGGTGTGTTCAAAACTTTCCCAAATTCTACACTTTATATCAAACTGAAAAATATTAAAATCTCCTCAGTAATTCTATGGGGGTGTGTGTGGGGGAGGCTAATCTAGGACCTTTTGGAAAGACCCAGCAATAATTGCAATGGTTACAGGTACACCCACAGTCTGTTTAACACTTGTCAGCAATAGAAGTTCTGGACTGAGAAGGTGAGAACTGAAACTCTGCAATTTTTATCCTCTGAAAACAAAAAATAGCTTTCACCTTGCAGTGCATCAGCACAAACAGGTCTGCTCACATCCAAGCACCCAGAAACATACTGCCAGCACTCAATCACTGTTTGGAAAACAGGCAGTTTTGGGGAAAAAAGGATGAGAAAATTTTTACACAATGTTTGGGAATGTTTGGCATGCAGAAAACCCCTGCTGGCTTCCGGCCACTCTGCCTGGGAGACAGGGCACAGAACTGCAAATTCTGCTGATAGCATCCTAATGTGTTAATCTTGCGGCTGCTTTCAGTGTTTTTCATCATCCTTGGTGAAAGCAAGAGAAAGGCAGGAGGGACCTTTTACTGCTGCCTTTGAAGCCCACAGCAGGTTTTCCTTCAATTGCAGAATGTCAGAACCTGTGCTTGACCGAACAATTGTGTGTTTCTGCAGCAGACTGCAATCCCCTAAAAGTTCTTACCTGAGTCATAGGTCCCAGGCATAATCCCCTAACTCCACAAGAGTTGGCCTTGGAGCTGGCACCCCGTGCAGATGATGCTCCTCACTTAATGTGACCCACCACAGTGAGCCCTGGATGTCCTGTTGATGGCAATGCCCCCCACTCTCTGTGGCTCTGTGCCTTCTCCTAAAGTCCTATTTGGCCCTTCTTGGTTTTCACTTCCACACTTGCACTCACACTGGGGTGCCAGGACTGTCTGTACCAGAATGTGCCAGGTCAGGGCAGGAGAGATCATCTGGGTGGGTTGGTTATCTCCCTTGCTGACCCTTTGGTTCTGGTCCTGCAGCAAAATGTTTCCTTGCAGCGAAAGTCACAAATTATGTTCTTGGTGACAATTCCCTGCTCTGACTCTGGTGCCACAGGCTGTCTGAGGGATGTGACCCTTGAGCTGAATGTCGAAAGCAAAAGATTCTCACACTGTGTGCACCCAGAATGAGTTTTATCCTCTGACAGAAAGGACATTGAATATGTTCATTGGAAGAATAAACTCCAAGCTTGAGCATCACACTCACCCTGGCTGTAAGCACAAACTGGTTCACATCTATATGCAAGGTATATCTTGCATCTATATGCAAGGGACCCTGTGGTCCCTCCCCATTTGTGGCAGGAGGGATCAAGGAAAAAGCTGTAAGGAAGAAAGCCTTTACAACCTCCACCACCAACTTTTCAAAGCAACAGTTTGTATCCATTTCCTATCTCACTGACATAGGCAAGTAAGATGAGAGCACTCCAGTTTTAAGCTTAAAAGCATTAAGAAGTGTGTGGCACTGAAATGAAAAATATATATATATATGATTTCTACCCCCAGGAGATGCATGCTTTCCTACCAGGTAGATCAAATTTAAATAGGTACAAATAAACATTTACATAACAACAAAGTGTGCTGCTTCTTACAAGACTGTAAGAAACAGCATACTGTAAAAGGAATCTGTAGAAGCTGAAGTAACGTCATTTTTTCTGGTGATAACAATACTCAAGCAAATAAACCACAGGGCTTTGAGAGCACATCCAAGATATGCATTACTGCTTAAGGCACTTAGATGAGATGGGAAACAAGCCTGCTGGAGCTATTCCATATCTGAACAAATGCAAAGTACTAGAGTTTGTGTGCACAGAGCTAACAAACACCATCAGGAAGCAGGAGGCTCTATTACATGTTTTCACAATACATGTCATACATATTCCTCTCTATCATGATATGATAAACTGTTTGTTTGTATCCACAGATTCACATACTGTAAAACAATCAGCAAAGGACTGCATTGCAAAGCAGGTTGTCACTGCAGATTCTCTAAGCTTTCAGTGACCTCTGTTTTGACCATATTGTTGCTGTTTGTCCTTCTGGAAAACACGTGGCAATATCGCAAGTATCAGAGCAGGAAGAAAGAGACATCGCTAAAGCAGAAGTTTAACTGCGTCAATCCCTGCTCAAAGCAGAGCAGGTGTTAGACATCTGCAGCCTGACATGGAAGCATTTCCCCTTCCTCCCTTAACACCATGCAACTCTCAGTGTTATCTAGTGGCCTTGCACTCTTCTGCAGCCTATGGTCACATGTTGTGTCACGGATTGTTTAAAGCAAATAGAATATATGTAGATTCTCTCAGCCCTTTCCTATAATTGAAAAAATACCAGATGACCAGTCAATTTTATTTTGCTTTTTATCCAAATTTCTTGCAACTTTACAGAAAATTTCTAAACCTCACGAACCTCATACAAGAAAATGTGTCTGTGCATTTTGTCAAGATGAAAACACAAGGACATGGAAGTTAGATAATCAAATGAAAAACTTACCAGAAAATCAGTGGCAGTATCCAGAACAAAACAAAAAATAAAGAAGCCCTTTCTCAGCAACCATCTTGTACCAGCCATTGTACTATAGAGTCTTCATCATGGTCCTTAAATGCAATGCATAGAAGTGTACAATTGCTTCCGCTGATGCTCTACCATTAACAGTATTTTTCAGTGCAGATGAGAATATAATTTTTCAATGTAGATTATTCCCAGTTTGTATCAACTGTTTCTAAAACCCTTAAGTGAGTCTCCAGTATTCCAGTATTTTGTGCTTTGAAAGAAGTATCTTCAACAAATTTTACTTTATGATCAGGAAGAATTTAATAATTTCTTTTTCAAGTAAGATATTGGGATAACCAGAAAAGATGACCCTCTTCTTAAGGAAAGTCTAGTAAGACAATAATTTTCTTAAATTACTGTCATGCAAGTTGAACACTAGAGGTCATATTTAGATAACCACTGACATACTGCAGAGCACATCCAGGGAAAACCAACCACTCACTCATCAATGACCTATGAATTTTAAATAGTTTCCAGAGGAACAGCAATGATTTTCATAGTATACAGGGCAATAGCTTGTTTGCTGTGAAGTGCTGGGTTGACTCCTGTATTTCTGGACAGGAGCTGGGAAACAAAATGGGAAGGCTAACAACATGCTCACAGCATCAGACGAGCTCTCTTTCTCCCTAATAGGGACTGCCCCTGTGCAGGTATTTTGGTCTTACCCTTTTGCATTTTCAGTAGTTCTAGTACGGGAAGAGAGGAACACAAAATTTTTGTTGTTGAGACAAAGTGCTCTGGGGAAAGCTGCAAAGTTCATTTAGGAGTCAGAATCAGAGGCAGCAGCACCGGCATTTTCATCAGTTTTACTAAGCTTTTCTACACTTACACATTTCCTGTAGTTAACTTTCACCACCAGAGAACTGGCTCTAAGCAAAGTAGCTTGATGCTAGTTTTCCACCACTCTCACAGCAGTGGGAGGAGACAGCAAGGAGATACATGCATTTATGGAAGTGAAGCTCTACCAGTGTTGAGACACAGATGTGTTCCCGCACATCCAGCAAGAAAGGTGAGAAGTGCCCTGGTGCTTGTCTTTGCATTCCCACTGTCCCCAGCTGTGCCATGGTTCCCCAATGTTGCAGAAGGCTTGTGTGCTTGTGCTGTTATGGGTTGTCATAATTCTGGGTAGACCTCAACTTGCAGCATTGTGCCACTGCAGTGCCATGCGATGAAATGCAGATATAGAATACAAGAGTCATGTCAGGTGTAACACCTTTCTGGCCTCTGGGCTTGCTTGTTTCCTGTGTTATAATTTCCACTACATAGTTGTCCTTAAAAATCGTAAGTGCTGGAGTTTCCAGCTTTTCCTTTTGAAGACTATTTCACAATTCAAAATGTCTTGCAGTCACAGAGGCATTCCTGACATCCATCCTAAAATTTCCTTTTCTTAATTTCATCTCACTATTCCTAATTAAATACCCATATAAAAAATTCCTTCCCCCAAGTCGAGCCAGACTGATCTTTCAAGTGCATGCAAGCTGAAGAAGAAACAGAGAACCTGAATTTCCCTGTGCCTGTAACATAAATGCAAAACTAGGACCATGAAAGTCCCTAAACAATATTCTTTCAAATTTAAAGCGATGAGTATGTTAATATATACAGTTATTTTGAGCTTGGATGCTGTAAAAAACATGAAACAGAACTGAAAATAAATAAGCAATTAAAGACAAATAGAAGTTCTAGGGTTTTTTAAAAGCCTTTACTTCTCTTTCATACTAAATATATCATGTCACGAACATGTCTTTAAATGTCTCTTTGAAAATGTATTGCTGCATTTAAATATCCCCACTGTTTTGCAGAGCTTCTTGTGAGACTCCCTGACTAGCACAACTTTCTAAAGTGGTTAATAAGTTATTCCAAAGCCTTCTTGCTGATAACTTACTGGTAACAGGTTATTTGTTGAAGCAAGGATTTGCACTCAGGCAAGGTGGTAAAAAATGCTGGATTCAGAGCTTCGACTAAAAGTCATCAGCACTTTGTTCAATAATAAGAGATTACTCCATATTGTCCTCGTTAAATTCTGATTTACCTGTGTTGTGTTAACTTTCAATTTTCCTGTAGTTTCAAATTGAAAGGGGTGGTTTTTAATACCCCTTCCCAAAAATGAGTGTGCTGCTTTTCTAGTACACAGCAGTGGGTTTGGTTACACGTATCGCAGACACTGAGCCTCAACACCAAGTGGAATCATGGATGAGATACTTCAACCTCTGAATGCCTTGTGGGAAATCAAAATGATCTATTCATACGGAAATTTACCAGTATAGACACTTTTTGTTAAAATATGTAGTTGTTCACAGTTTGCTCTTCAGAGACCCCTGTTATTCCATATATCACGCTTATCTCAGATTCAATTGCAGAAAAGTTATCATAGCATAAACTGAGGCTCAAAAGGACTAAACTAACAACAGTCAAAATCCTACAGAAGTAAAAAGAAGTTTTAAAAATGCTCCAATTCAAATGGAATGACAGACATTTAAAATAGTCTTGTTTTCTTTAAGATCTCCAGGGAGTGATCAGTCTTAAAAAATTGATTGATTTCAAAAAACACACCGTACACCAATTATTGAGTCCTTGGTCTATTAACTGAAATACCAAAAAATTATGTTATTTTTATTATTTTTTGCACCTTGGGACAGAGAAGCTCTGTAGAAGATGCTCCACAAAACTAATTGCTGAAACATGGTTTTCCCTACATCATGCATAGCTGGATTTGTGGATTTGTTTCCAGCCCTAAGTCATGCCAAAGAGTGTTGGGTACCTATTCCTCTCTCAATTCATCTTGACAGGAATTTTATCAGGGGACAGTCAGTAATGACAGCCAGTAATGACAGACAGACAGACAGACAGACATGTTGCTGACCCTGATTTCAGGGTGGATGAGGAGAGCACATGTCTGGATCATGGCCACTAGGGATGGGCACTTCTGCCAATTGGAAAGGGCCTTGTCTGGAGTAAAGCCTACCAAGTAGTGAAATTTAAAAAAAACAATAGAGGCCTACAGACCCCTTGTGTGCAAAACAGATATAGTAATAGCATAATTATATATTAACATAGCTTTTATTTCCTTGGGTGTGATATGACAAGGTAAGCATGAAAGGCTGAGGCTGGTAGCTGGAAGAGTCTTCCTGTGAGTTTTCACAAAGCTTAACTGGTAGTATTTTCGTGCTGGTAGGTTTTAAACAATTTGTTGCAGTCTATCATTGTGACCCATTTCAAATCCCAGGGAGAGCTCTATTAATTCTGGAAAATCTCATCTCCTAAAAGGAAAGATGTTACAGGCTTTTGGAAGCTCAGTGTTTTGCTACATCTTGACCTCAAAATTTCTAACAGTAGGAAAATAATTTTATTGAGTGTTTATGTTTATTTTTAACAAAATCCATTCCTATGATCAGATAAAAACTATAAGAGGAGGATAAATATTAAACTACAGAGTTTCTATCCAGCAGCAATAGAACACTATTTTTATCAAATATGTCACTTTGGGATAAAATGAACACCTGATGTATTAAAGTAAGGCAGATGGGGCAAGTCATCAAAGGCAGATCAGAGGCTGGAAGAATTAGCACAGGACTCTTATGCCAAACTCTTAGACTCACCTCTTCTTGATATGTTTTTGAATTCCAATAGGAAATCACATAAACAAAACCTGAGCACTTAAATATTGAATTTAGAATTTCAAATCACAGGTTGGATACCTTTTAAAAGCTGGTGAGAAGATTTAGCTTGGGAACAGATTATGCAAAACACCAAAGCACAGACATTTGCTGTGACAATGAAGAGAGTGACTCATCTTTGGAGTTCTAGCTTCACTATTTGACTCTTCAAATCACACTTTCCCTGTTGGGAATAGAAGAGGCCCCTACAAAGCATGGGGCTGAACATCCTCACTTCTTCTTTTTAATGAGGATTGGTGAATTCAGCACCTTGCAAGAATTGGGTTATGTTTGAGGAACTACAGTCCTATGTTTTGCTGTAATTTGCTGTAAGGTTGAGAAAATCTTCACTCAGCAAGTTATGGTCGGAGAATTATTTGCACCCTTGAAGTAAAATTTTTAGACTGTAAGAACCAGGCCTATATGCTGCAATCTACTTATCTAGGGGTTTATCCAAAACACGTAAATAAAATCTACTGCTTTTCTGGGGAGTGCCCCACAAGTATATCTAAGCCAAATACTATGTTTCTGCTGCAGCAAAAATAGATATAAAAATAGGAAGTCTATCTCTATGGGCTGCCCCAAGACACATAGCAGCAAACCAGCAAGACAGCTAAAGAAAGGGATAACTAAAGACCTCTTGACTCTAGCCTTGCCCAAGGGAAAGAGAGGGTGGGAGTCCCTGGCTGTCCCAGGAGCTCTCTTTGCTGTAGATGCGGAGCTCCTGATCCAAGAACTTTGCAGGACTGCCAGGTGGCCTTGGGATGAGAGGCTAAAATGTCACCTCTCCCCTTTCTTCCTCATGCACTTTTCAGAAGGTGGTTGATTTATGCATCTGCAGCTTCATGACATGACATTTTGGTGGCAGAACTTGCTCAAGATGTTGCAGCCCTGATTTCCCCATGCTACATGCATCCTGTGTGGCAGTGCGGCAGTTTCTAAGTGACCCGGCAAACAGAGACTATTCCTTTAGTTTGGGATGGATAAATCATTGCTCCAGACATGACTTTTAAGCACACAGTCTCTGGACCTCAGCACTTCCTGCGCAAAGCACTGCAGGTCTCTCCTAAATTTTCACTTCCTCTGTCACCAGTAGCTCATTCCTGCCCCATTGCAGCCCAGCTGCAAGAATGACTGCTAGCATTGGGGAGCCTGCTGGGGAGGTCACAAACATAAAGCAGGTTGTCTCATGCTCTTCTTCATATTCCAACAGGTCCCAGAGCATAAAGACATTTTAGGGCTAGATGGAGAGGGAAGTGATATAGCCACAAAAGAAGTGAGGGTTCTTGTGGATTCAATTTCTCCTTCGAACTGTGATCAACTCCTAGGAAGCTTCATAAGACAATTAGAGCTTATCAGAGGCAGCATAAGCTCCCTAGAGATGTGTTCACACTGTCTAATTTTAGACATCCAATATGTGTGCTCCGACTAGTCTTCTGCACAATCCTGTCTCTTTCTCCATTAACTCTGTGGGAGCTCAGGCACACAGGCTCTCCCCAGGCTCTTCTGTATTGTCTCCTGCAGTTACAAGTCCAAAGTGGTCAAAAATATTGAGACCATTTGCAGAAGCTCCACTCTACTGAACTCTAGCAGCAGGAGCTGCTAGCTGATGCAGGGAGCTAAAACTCCCCAGCATTTCTTCTCCTGATGGACCCCCTGGTGGGGGGGTATGACTGGGCATGAGGAGGTGTCCCTGTTAGCAAGCACTGCTGTGTGTTTGCACATGTGTTCTTTGTGGTTCTCTCTGAAGAGACCCCTTTGACATAAATGGCCATGCCTGAGCTTCTTCTGTGTCCCAAGAGAATGGCAAAGGGATTCGTGAGGCTAGGGTTGCTTTGTGAAAGATACAGCATGCAATAAAAAGCCTACGAAATGAACATTTCTTGTGTTTTCTAAGAGTGGGTGACACTTTAAAAAAGTGTTTATCTCTCACTTTATTCTTGAATAGGTTGAGATCTGTCTTGCAGCTGCAAAGTGATTCAAATCTTATCCTTCAGGGTAATTGTGTCGATATGCAAATGAGATGTACCAGAGACTGAAGACTGTTCGCTTAGTTGGTTATAGGAGCAAATGGTTATTGATAACACAGAGATGATCTTCATGTGATAATCTCTCCATGTATCTGGTTCAGTGACAGCTGTTGGCAAGGAAGATAAAAAGGAAATCTATAAAATTTCAAGCAGACGTGGGAGAATTAAAAGAAAAGGAAAGAAACAGATCTTCATAATCTATGAGTTGTTTTTTTAATTATTACATTAAACATGGACAGCTTCTTCAGGAATATTCAGGAACCCTGCAACATTGCAGGAAGAAGGTAACGTTGCATGGGTGGTAACTTGTCAGAAGGGGTATTCTGGCAGTATGCTGATACAGAGTGATAACTAGCAGAGTTGTATCAGGGTATGCTTATGCTGTGTGAGCCAAAGCAAGCAGCCATGGTGAACCAAGGGTGAATGTAGAGCTGATTAAACCCTAGTAACAAATCTTCTAGTGTAGTCTGAAGTTTTTCTTATAAGTGTTTTCTTCCCCTGTGCTTTAAATCATAATCAAATGCTTTTCTGCAAAACAATAACAGTCTCAGCAAAAATGTTTTGTCAAAATAAAAAAGAGTAAGGTATGAAAAGAAAACCTATTTAAACTTTTGAAAGAAGAGGGGAAATCTAACAAACCTAAGAGGTCTGCTGAAGTTTCTATTCCCCTAATTATTCTTGGCTATATATTGTAACACTTTTTATTTATTGATAACAGTTTTGAAGTACTGTAACCTCATGCGTCAATCCATATGCTCTATCACAGTCAATTAGTTTACATTGTGACTACTGGCTATAGTCTTTAATACATGTATGGGGCCAACACAATTATCTCCTGTTATGGGGAAGTCTATGGAATAGGAGCATCAAATGAATGACGACTTCAGGAGTGTTTGCTCTGCCCAATATTTTGAGGAAAAAAACAAACTTCGAAATACAAGAAAATCCAACCCCAAAATAAGGAAACAAACAATCCCAAACTTCCTGCCTTCCTGCCTTCCTGCCTTCCTGCCTTCCTGCCTTCCTGCCTGCCTTCTTTCCTTCCTTCTTTCCCTCTCTCCTGCCTTCCTGCCTTCCTTCCTGCCTTCCTGCCTGCTTTCCTTCCTTCCTGCCTCCCTCCCTCCCTCCATTCCCTTCCCTCCCTTCTCACCCTTCCCTCCCTTCCCTCTCTCCCTCTCTCCCTCGTTTTCCTGTCTTATTCTCGTATTCTCCTATTCTTTCTCACCCTCTCACACTCAGGCTGTAAAAATGGCCTTGAAAACACAATTTACCAGCATTCACACTGGTATGGAGCACATATTTCCCTACAGTTTTCCATCTCTACAGTCTAGCAGCCGTAAACCAGAGGTGCACCACCAGGTAGCACTTCTTCATTTTGCTCTCAGAAAGAGCCTTTGTAAAGTGCCCACAGAAATTCAGCTGTAGCACAACCACTGGATTCTTTGGGAAAAGTGTCAGAAACTAAAGGACAAAAAGTGTGTCGCAAAAAGCAAGACTGCCAATTATTTTATATAGGACAGAGACAGTATTATCTAACTGACTAAAATATTTTAAATTAAAATGACAGCAGCTGGAGACTGATTGGAAAAAAAAAAGATAAATTCATACTCTTTTCAAATTAATCTTGATATAGAATATCAGGCCTCCAGAAGACATAGTTTTAGTATCAGATCTAACAAGGTAAGAAACATCACTATACAGAGAAGAATATGCACACATGCCTTTTCTTCATATTTTTTGAAGAGTCACACATTTTACAACATTAGATGCCCAGCCTTCACATGTAAACCTATCAAGTAATTTCAGTACTACAGTACATTAATTGGACATCAGAGCCCATGAACATACTTAATTGAGCAAGATAACCAAGAAAGAGCAGAACAAATGCTGGATTTATTTTCCAATCTAAGTAGATATAAAACTGCAGGTGAAACTGCTATCAAATGGCCATTTTGAGAAACCACAAAAAAACCTTAATGTATACTTTGTCAGTTTCCACGTTATATATCTTCAATATGACACCAAATTCAATCATACTGTCCAAAGCCAAGTTCTTGTCCACCTCTGACCTGAATAAGGCTCACAATCCTGCTGTCATAACTTCATGCATGTTAAAAGAAGAAAACACATCCTCTTAATCAGATCATCAAATTTTAAAGTAGCTTTTGATCGTATTGTTTTAGTAAAGGTAGTTGTGATGATTACATACAGGGTACAGGAAAAGCATGTCTTTAAAGGACTGCAGCCAATGTCACTTACCAGAAATTATCTTGGCCCAGGATAAGTTATAAAGGCCACTTTAAATTATAATAAGGTATTTATTGCCAAGAGCATTACTCTCTTCGATACAAATCTCCACATTCCTCTCCCCAAAACAATTGACATATAAATGGTTGGTCCAGAGGTTATAGTCTGCAAATATTAATTGTTCTTTAAAGTGGTGATAGAGTGTTACCTGTCTCAAAAGTAAGAAATACATTGATAAAACAGTAGTAAATTTGGCTGTGCAAACACATACTCATGAGAATACTCTGGTCATACTATAATAATGGAAGATAGGCAATAGCATAAAATCTTTGTAATATCTCCTAGCATTCAAATGTATTATAAACTGAGAAACTAAATTAAATACATACCAGTGTATGCAGGTTTATTACACACAATACAATACAATAAATTGCAAAACATTACCTAATATTGGTCACTAGAGTTATGTCCTCCACGTGCTGCAGCACAGGAGTTCTCTAGACTCAGCCTGTACCTGTCTCTGGTCGCATTAGTGCTCTGCCAGATTATTCCTGAACAATCTGTGTTGAACATGCAATGCAGAAAAGAGACCAGGAAAGCACAGAAGAGAGGGATTTATGCAAAACAATTGGGTGTCCTTCAGCACTTTTGTCTCTGAATGAGAACTGAATTATTTTTACTCAGCTAAAATGCCACAGATATGCTTTAGACCAGAAGGAAGATATTAATCTTATTTTTTAGCAGGCAGTTCAGATATATATAATTATTGTCCTAAAACAATGAAGAAAACCAGTCAACTTGTCCAGGCTTTAACTCTGGTTTCATTTTCTCAAGATGAAGTGGGATATTATTACTGGTGCATTTACCTCTGTGCTCTTTTCCATTTTGTTGGATAGAGGCTGAACTTGTTTATTCCATTCTTATTTTTCACATATAGGAAAATATCCCTGCTGTCACTGGAAAGAGACTGTGAAGCATGATTTATTCCTCAATGAGGCAAAAAAGAAAAAAAATAAGGGTCTTAACTTCATATACACTAATCAAATTAAAAGTCTAGTCTAATCATGCAGACTGGTACTGGAGGAATCTTCTTGGTCTTCATCTTCACCATGAGCACAATACTGGCTTTTTTCATGACCACTCCTTACATTATGTACCAGACCCAGGCAGTATTTACACTCAATAGTGTTCATCTAACTGCATTGAGGCTGACACTGTATCTCTCTGAATTTGTATCAGTGCCTCCAATTTGATAACAGCGGAGTGAGAAAAGGTTAAAGTAAAAGCAACAATAGAGCAGGCAAATATTTCTTCCAGAAATGTTCTGAAAAACCACACAACTTGTCCCTTACAACTTGGTTAAGTATCATAGTGTTGTGCCTTGTTACTTGATTTGTATGACTCTAGATACTAATAATTTTGTGCATGCTTTTTTTTTTCTCCACAGTCAGTAATTGTAGATTGACCTGACATGTGAAAGACATGCATTGCAAAAGACATGACCTTGCAAGGTATTTTTCTGGCATGAAAATCAGTTTTAGTGTCTCTACCTCCCTGGGTTGTGATTTCTGGCAGCAGTTCGAATAAATTGGCAAAAGTAAGAACAGGTCAAGTACATCAGTGGCTGCGTGCTGGGACTTGATTGGGGCAAGTCAGTCAGTCCTGACCTCTTGGATGGCGGAAGAGCTGCTGACAATGGAACATATGGTAGAATTAAGTGAAGGAAGGCCTTACATCTCCTGCTGTCCTTGCTGAAGTAGGGGTCTCTCACAGGGGGTCTTCCCTTTAATCAGGATAGTGAAGTCTCATAACTTGTCAAAGGAATTCAGTAGATATTTGTGTCCAGCTCCTTAGCTTTGCAGTCCTCTAGGAAAGAGAAGCTGCTCTTTAAAGAAGCACAGGATAGCTGCAACAATTAAGTCCTTCACACAGGACTACACAGACTATCACATACGCTCAGAGACTTACTTAAGAATGATCTTACCTTTATCAGTACAGGTTTTCAAATAGACTTTTGGTTCCCAATGGAGAGAAACAAAGGTGCTACGTAATGGCAGCATACAGGGTCTCATTAGCCTGCTGTGCCTGGAAAATAAATAAATTAAACTGTCTGGACTGGCCTGGAAGCTGCCACTATCTTCAAGATCACGAAAAACAATTTCAAAACAAAATTACAGGCTTTATGCTATTAAGCTGACCCTGCAGGACAATACATTGCTTTGCTGGCCTCTTTACTTTCCTTGTGCTCAGTATGCAAAGGAGACCTCTTCGATTAGGAACTCCATTCCCAAGGGAGAATTAAGGACTTCACTTGCAGTATGTAATCTAAGTGCATTGCACACTTTTGCTCTTAAAATTCCCCCTCATGTCATGGTTTTGCCCGTTTCAGAAAACTCTGGTGGTTCTGTAAGGCCAGAGATCACTCATAGCACCTGCACTGCTCTGTCAAATGCTGATGTCCATTATCAAAAATTTCATTTTCTGAATGTTAAGATAAAAGCCTCTCCAACAAAATAATGGCTAGGTACCTTCAGGAAATAGCACCAGAAATTGCATAAAGGAACACAGGTGCTAAGGAACTACTTCCTGTGTTGGTTTAAAGCCTATCAATTCTTGTTATTGTACAATAAATGAAATAGTAATCTTTATGGGATGACATAGCAACTTGTTCCTCCAATAAAACTGGACTTAGAGCAGTAATCTAAATTATTTCAACAGCATTGACCTAGATAATGTTTCCAGAGCAAAGTCTTATTGAAAAGCTTGCAGGAGAGAGGCTTTTGAAAAGGCTTTTTTTTTTTTTTTAAAGTTTTTCACAGAAATCAACCCGAATTGCTTGTTGAGAAGCAGCTCCATATTCACTACTGCATTACAAGACAAACTAAACACACAGCTCCATGACTGTGTGAAGGTGTTTGCTGGCAAATATGTTAGAATGAAAAAAAATTAATGGCAAAAAAAAGGGAGCATCTAATCACTGTAAGTGACCTTCGGATGATAGATAAAGTTAGGGGGAAAGATACAAGCAAACAAAAACACAGTGGAGCACAATGGGCTAAACTTATCCCAAGTATAACTCCAGCCAGCTGGCCGGTACATGGTTGTCAAAATGTGTTTAATGGGGAAAGAAAGAAAGAAAGAAAGAAAGAAAGAAAGAAAGAAAGAAAGAAAGAAAGA
>JAODKT010001744.1:25036492-25070493 GCA_027576195.1 Cossypha heuglini
ATTAAGAAAAGGCATTAATCAGAAAAATGTTTAACTGATAAACGAATAATAACCATATGCATTAACGAGCAGTCTTTTAACGCCAGAGATACCTATAGTCCTGCTTTTAGATACTGGTGCTACTACCATATGGTTTAACCTATGCAGATAGGAAAGTATTTTCTAATGGAGCTGATAATATTCATAATATAATCTGCTGTGAATTTTGCATATATAAGTCCTGCTTGTCCAGAATCTTGTTACAGGCTTCACTAACTTCATCCCAACAGTTTCAGCAAGATTCACTGGGCCGTTGCTAAAATATAGAGAGGAACTGTGTCATATAGGAATCAATGTATTTCATTTATCATCTGCCAGTATTGAAGTCTGCTCCAGCACACCAGCCTGTGCTGTGTTGGGAGAAGAATGGCTGGGGCTGTTTTTGTTCCCTTCAAACTGCATTGTGTTTAGGGTTACACATGTTTATCTCTACTCGTCTGTGTATATGATTAGTCTAGGAACAATGACATTTAAGAGGTGGTAAGATGGTTCCTGAATCTCACTTGGAAAAAAACAAAACAAAAGAAAAAGTTCATGTCGTGCAGTACATAACAACTCTGAGGCTGATCACTCACATCAGTAGTAGGATGGACTCAATTGTATATCTCTGGTTTACATTTTTGTAGACATCAATAATGTTTTTCATGTTGATCATAAATGCATCAGAATGATCAGAATTGCCATGTGAAATGAGTGATTGAATACAAGAGTGTTTCAAATATTACATGAACACTTTTATTGAAGCAGAATGCAGAGGTGGGGCAAGAAATAGGACAGGCATCCATTTCTTTGCATAAGGAGAATTCGCTCATTTTATGATCAAGCTGCTGCTCTCTGAAGTGCAGGGTCCTCTGCAGGATGCCCAGAGCCTAGACAGAGAGGCTACAAATGGTGGGCAGACATTGCAGAGGGCTGGCAGGCAGCTCCAGCTGCCCCACTCCAAATCCTGCTCCTGCGCTTCCGCCCTGGGACAGCCTCCTGCTCCCACCCCTCACTGAAACAACTAGTGGAAAGGACTTTCTGCCTCCCTCTCTCTGGTGTCTTTCTGAGGGTTTGTCCATAAGAAGGAATGAACCACCACAAATTCAGCCCAGTTTCTGGGTAAGTTGTAGATTCCTTTTGCTTTGGGAGCAGCCAAAGGGGGTTCTGCCAAAGGAGGTGGAAATAACTTGTTTCTTGAACTCCTTAGCTGAATGTTGCCACTCTCTAGCCTGGTATGAGTTAATAGTTTATTTGGTTATACTAACTCACAAACAATTTGTTATCTGTTCATAACAAAGGTGTGCCAGGTCTTGCAGTGAAAACCATTTACCACATCTTCTCCTTGGGATGTCTGGGTTTATTTTTATGTGACTATATACAGATGCAAATTAAAGACATGATTTGGATAACTATTTTGACAGTCATGTGACAAACACCTGGAATATCAGTTTTTACACCAAGTAAGACCTATAGGAGTCTTCCAAACACACACAGAAAATTACATAAGCTCTGGGTTTGTGGTGGTATTTTGTTCGAACTGCAGAGTATTAGTCTGGATTGCAATCACTTGTATGTTTTTGGTCTGGTTGGTTCAGAAATTCAGTTTGCCATGTAGGTTAAAGCAAGCTGCAGCCTTTAGGTACAGATTTTATTTCTGAAGATTATAAACATTTGTGTATTCTCTAGTAAATCCTTTTTTGGAAACATTGTCATACATAAAATACATAAATATGAACAAATTTGCTCAAATCATAGGAGGTGAACAAAAGCAGGTGAAACCAGTAGGTGAACAAAAACATACTGTTTTAAAACTCAGTTCTCAATAATAAGTCCAAAGAGCTTTTTTAAAGGAATGCTTAGTAGTTTGACAGTAAAAAACAGACCTTGAATTTTGAATTTCATTCTTATATTTTACCTATTAGATTTACTTCCTTTAAAAATACATTTCTGCAATCCTTTGAAGTTTATTTATTTTTGCTTTGTATAATTTATTGCAAGAACCACTGTAACATGATTTAGTACAACAGGAGCTTGTAACAGAGCTAATATCTTTCTTGAGATGTCAGGAAGATGATTTTTTGACTGACATGTTATTCCTACATCACTGAGATATTTACAGCAGAGAAAGGTACAGTCTGAGTCTGTATTGGGTGCAGATTTGCTTCTAGTTTACAACACAAATTAAATATTTGTGCGATGAATTTTCAGTTATTCACCCCAATATTTGTGAGAGACTGGACTGTTCATGGTTAATGACTCAACTCTTGAAATTACAAAAAACACTCACAAAAGAAGCCAAGAAAAAAAAGAGACAGTTTGTGTTTATTTTGCTTAGAATATTACTGCTTCTACTGCTAATAGCCATATTTATGTATATGACATAAATAAGTAAATGGTCAGTCAATGCATGTATTTGCTCAGAGAATTATTTAAAGCCATTATTTCCACTTGATATGTACTCAGTTATAATGAAATAAAATATAGAAGAATATTACCTTTGTTTGGAAATAGAAAAATAAAGCTACACCAGCAATAGCAGAGAGGTTACAGAAACAATATGTAGCCCTGGAAATCCCAAGTGAACAGGTCTGGTACAAAAAGCATTGAAGCTAAGAGAAATCTTTCTCTAAATGTCAATTGTCTTTTTATATCTAAGACCAGCTTCTTTAATGATGTGAGCTATTGAGACTTTTTGGATACAGAATAGTAGCACATTCCTAGTAACATTTTGGCACATGTATTGTACATTTCTAACTGGGAGATAATTTGAAGCTTTGAATGTCAAGGAGGTTTGTTTGTTGGTTTTTTAAATTGTTTTTCATTCTTGCAAACAAGCACATCAGCAAGAGCCTTGTTTTAGGACTATCAAGGTCTAGAGAAGATAGTGGAGATTTGAAAGACATGATGTGCATGTCACAGATAAATGCAGTGTTGTGTCTTTAAGGTGTTGTTACTAGTAGTGCTAAAGAGATATACAGGATTTAGAACAGGATAAGCATGAGAGGTTGAATCATGGAAGCAATCCAACACAAGCCCCATACACAGAGACAGAAGAGTATGTATCTCAGACAGCACTTACATTGTTTTCAGTCTTTGAAACTGCCACGACTCAGTGGTGCAGGAAGATTTCTGAGTGGGCTGCTCCATTCTTGTGCACATGTCAGCAGAGTGGCACCATAAGAAACAAAAGCAGTAAAGGTTGCATAAGGTAATGGGGATTTTCTGTGGCTGTGGTTAAAGGACACAAAGCAGTGGCATGTAAGGCAACATCTTACTTACTAGTTGATAAAAAATGATCCACAGTTTCTGATCACCAATGCGTGTTCTTCAGTACCAACTAATCTAATCAAACTGGTGCTTCAAACAGACCTTATAAGTGCTGTGACAGTGCTACAGGTTGTTAATTATTAATTTGTTTGATGGCCTGATTTTATAACCCAACAAACTTTAAAGAATAAACCACTATTAAAACCAAACAGTTACTTTCTTCTTAAGTGCAGTAGTTTTCTTTGATCTAGCTTACGATCTCAGAAGATCACTAAAGAGAAATGAATGTCATCTTGGAGAAGAAAGAATTATGGAGACACAAATAATGCAAAGCCTTTGAAAAGAAAGAAACAAATCCAGGGGGAAAAAAGAGACAAAAATTTAGTTGGGATTCTTCATTTTTTGCTGAAAATTTGTTATTCTGAAATTGAGAATGCAGTTTTCCATTGCTCTAAAAATGCATTTGCATTTTATAAATTATATTCAGATTTTTATCCAATGAAGAGGCTTAAGTTAATCCTCAGCAGTTATTTAAAACATACATTGAGTTGCAGGCTGGATGTGTATTTTTTGTTTGTATCTACCTGACAGGGACTAGTCCTTCTTGCTTGACTTCTAAAATACTAATGATCCGGTGAAAATATTACTTAATCTTTGGTTTAGTTCCTTCTAAGTGTAAAAACGTTTTGACTTGCTTCGTAAAACAAATGGTTTTATACATATTACTCTGCTCTTGATAAGTGAAGCACAGCGTTTTCTTTTTCAACCAACAATTCTTAATGTACTGTAAAAACTTGTCATGTCACTGGTAGTAATTAAACTAAGTAAACATGTAATAAACAAAAATTTTTTTGTGCTCTGGAGGTTATAGGAAGAAATTATATGAATAATTTTTTTTACTTTCATTTCTAATTTCCTGGTTTTTATGTTAGAAAAAACCCGTTATTATTTAAATATAGGATGAAAATACCACTCTATTTTTAATTTCTCTTCCCTTCCTCCCTCTTCTACCATGAAAGCTAAAACACGAACACATTTTCCTTCTACTTTGTGAAGGTGCAGGAATTAATTTGATTTAAAAGAAAAAATCTCAGGGTAAAAAGTGTGTTTCCTGAAAACCTGTTTTTCCCTTGTCAGTCTTCAAAAAAGTAAACTTGGAAACACTCAACTTTTCATCTGCATATGCTCATTAGAAGCACTAGAATTCAGAGAACACTGAAAAATACAAAGTTGAAGATTGGCTTAATTACTAAAAGCGACCAGGTAAAGAGAGGTCCTACACTGATAACATCACCTTTTACTGAGAGCTTGAGACAGGTATAACTGATTTGAAATGGAAAGTAAGGCTGTGAGAAGGAGCATACATTTTTAGCTGTTTTTCTTGGATGATGCTGTAGTAGAGGGGATGCTGATGCACAGCAAGTAGGCATCACCCACACATTCCTCTGTCTGGAGGCCTGGTGAAGAATAGACACTGCCTAATTTCCGTGCATGGAAGAATCTTGGTCTTCCCACAACAGAGGACTAGATGTGGTGGCTCTGGGAGAGAAGCCTGTGGTTTTGCCCCTTCCTGTTCTGACACAAGCCCCTCTGATAAGCCACAAGTGTGTTGACTGGGAAGGAAAAGAAGATTCCTAGCCTTCCTTTTAATTCATTTGTTGCTATTCCTGGTTGTGAAAGAGCCACTTATACTTCAGTCTTCCCTTTTTTAGGGTTGCACTGTAACTCTTAGACCCTTTTTGCAGTGATGAAAGACTTCCTGTTAAATGTGGGCTCTATGCTGGATCTGCTGCTAAAGACTTTGTCAGTTGGAAAGAGTAAGGCATGTAGTGTTTCAGCCTGATGTTTCAGCTCCAGATAAAAATTACTTGAGGGCATTATTTGAAAAGGGGGCATCTGTCATATGATACTTCATGTTAGCATAATATTTTTCTACTAGCCTGCTTTTTCTTAAAAGTATTTAGAGTACATGTGTAAAGAAAACAATATCAGGAGGTGGAAAGGGAAGGAATGACCTGTTTTTAGAGCATCTGTCAGCTTCTAAGGAACAGCAGAAGTTGTTTGAAGCATCTGGTAGGCACCAGCCCATGCTGGGTCAGTTCCTTCGTGCAGATTTCTGGAGCTGTGAAGATCATCCTGTATTTGTCCAAAACCATTGTCCTGTGATAGGAATTCCAGAAAACTGTGGAGGACCTCCTGGAAGAGCAAGCTGACAACAATTTCTTTTCAGGTTCACCAGAAATTAAGCCCATCCATTTATAAATGAGCAGTAAAATGTATTTTCTATAGAACCGTAGAGCCAGGAATGAATGCTATATCAAACAGTTTTCCTGCATAATTCTGCACTCACAATATGAAGTCACCAAGATTTCTGGAAGAATTTTATGTGTGTAGGCAGCATTTTGTCAGGATGCCACAGAAAGAGTCACATATATCAGAGAACTGGAGCTCACCAACTCCTCTTTCCTCTGCCAGAAAAATGGAAATACCAATCTTTCATTCTAAACACATTAATTGATTTTTTCACATCCAACAGAAAGTGAACTCCACCTAAACCACAGCCACAGGTAATGAATACAGTTGAATGACTATTACTGGATTCTGCAGGACCATGATCAGGACTCAGGCTTCACCCTGGTGACTTGCTACAAGAATTTTGACTAGTTTGTTTCCTGCTAAAAAACAACGAACAGGCTCCCACTGGAAGGCAGTGAATCTGGTTACGACAGTAAGTCATGGCAGAGTTCACTGGGTAACGTTCCAATGTCCAGACCAGAACCTTACCTGCTATTCCTCATAAAAGATGACAATAATTCCTTAATTTTTCCAGGTTTTCGTATCACATACGTAACGCATTTCCCTGTTTTTTCCAGGGAAAAGGTCCTGGGGGTGGGGTTATGGAGGTGTGGGTAGGGACTGGTAGAGACATTTATGCTAATACACACGGTGATTTCTCACAAAACTTCATTTTATAATGCTAGTTGGCCATTCTTAGTCAGGCTGTACAGGCACAGTGGTTTGATGCGATTTTTTTGTTTCCTTCTCCTTGTGATGAAGATCTGAATTGAGTTAATATACAGAGCAAGTCTTCGTCATACTCATGATGAAGGATTAACACTGGAGTGGGAAATGTTCAGAATGTCAGGTTTCAAACTGTGTTGATTTTCTTCTCACATTTTTTTTTTTTTTTGCAAAATGTAGTTGCTTATATATTTGTGATTCTAGTCAATGTTCCAGTATCTGCTGGTGATACTTGGCTAAGTCTGAGCTGTCTTTCTCACTCAATATGCTAGTTTATTGAATTCAGTAAAACTAGCATTTTAAAGCTGTTTCAGTTTAAAATAATTAACCTCAAGGATTTTTCTCCATATTGACCAAAGGAATTTGTTTTCTAATTGATGAAAATTGCAGAAGCAAGATAAAATTTGTTTTGAATTTCAGATTTTCTGTAGTTTTTGCAAGAAATTAGTGCTTGTTTTTAAAACTTTCTACAAGTTAACAAAATCATTAAGAGCAATATGCAAGATGTGTTTTGGGGATCAGAGAGGGAAAGTATTTTTGTTGTTCATGTCAAGGACATGACTCAAGTTTGGCATCACAAGTGAAGGGCAAAGGCAGAGAGGAAGGTATCTTATATTGCTCTTGCAGGTACTTCATATGGTCAGATAAAAGTGCCATTCTGTGCTGGGACTGAAGAAGTAAACACATTATCTTCAAAGTAAATAAAATTATCTTTAAAAAATGAACCCTCATTGAATGAAATTGTGAGACGTATATGCAAGCAATAATTTTTCTGGACAATAAATACATATTCAGAATAGTTTCAAAGCTTTAACAGAGGTTTTGTGCTCTGGCAGGTTGGAAAGCAGAACTCCCTAATCACAGTGCAGATGCATCAAAAGAAATTCCTTCCAATGCCTCAGCAATTTGCCTTAAGAGCCTTTTAAAATGCTGTCTTGTTGATATGATTCTTATTTTTTTCTTGTTGGGTCTCAACAAAATAAACACAATCGTGTCCTAAGAACAGCACTGATATGTCTAATTCCTTTACTGTGTTTTCTGTTGTACTTAGGTTCAGAGGGAAATATCTAAGTCATTACTAAGCCAGCTTAATTACAAGTGAGTAATAAAGGCTAATAAGATTAATCAGTCTTTACAGCCAAGCAGCTTTTCCAGCAAGAGATCTGCTCAGTCTCTAACTGAAATAAAATTTATTCATCTTTCCTCAATGAATAGGAAAGCATTATCTGGTAATTAGTTTTAATAACTGGACACCAAGAGAAATGCTATCTGTTTGGTAGCAGATAAGTTTTTAAAAACAGAAACACGCATGCAAACACACACACACATACACACATAAATATACACTCCCTTCTGTCACTTTGTGGGTGAAATCCTCTTCTTTCAGTTCTTGTAGGATATAGCATGTCTTACTGAAACACATGGTACCTACCACTTTAGGAACCTTCAGTTTCACTATGAGTTTTGAATTGTGTGAAACAAGGAATTGAGCACAAAAGAAATGCAAAAAGCAATGGTCCTGCTGAGGACTAATCATACTCTTCCATGCTAAAAAAAAATAGCCTTTCATTAAAACTTTATCTGTTTTGGAACCTTTTTATGGAAACCCTTCCATACAATCCTTTTCTCCCTTGCCCCTTTTCCGATAGTATGTGCACATTTTATCTGGTCCCTTCTTTTTTGAGGTATATACAGTGCCCATAAGGTGCCATTATCTGCTGATGGGGGAGTCTGCCTTGAAGAACCAAACTGAAGGTGGCCCTTAGCTCCCTTTGAGACAACAAAGAGATGGGAGGAGAGCAGACCATCTCTCTGGCCTCCGCATAGGTGATAAGGACACTGGGATTACAGTAGGAAGGAAAGCTCAGTGTATTTCCTTTTAAAAGGTCATTAATGCCAGTGAAAGGTTTGCTTTCAAAATAACAGCTCAAATAGGAGGGTTATGGAAGGGCATGCTTTTTTGATCATTCTAATTTTGGATGTTCTTCATAGCTCTGTTATTTTTCTTAAAATAACAGCTCAAACCCTCTCTGTTCTGTTTATTGTGTTTAATGATTGTGCATTGTAGGTGGAAAGATTATACCCAAAGTGTTCTTTAAGGATGCTACACTCTATCAAACACTGCTATTTTACTACAAAATTCTTCCCAATATTTACATTATTAATTTGTTCTTTTCCTCACCCTATCCCTTTTCATATCTGTATGGAGAGAAAAAATCCTAAAGCTTCATGGATGTTATTTGATAATTTCCCAGAGGAAAAACTATTTAACACATAGTATTCCTACAGCGCCAAAAATGTATTATTTTAATTTGCAGTGGCAGATATGGGATAGAGAGGAAACAGGGATGGAGTGATAGGACTTCTATAAACAATGATTAAAGTGACTCCACATACTTCATAAAGGCAGGGACACATCCATGATTCCAGCCTGTGACATGAAATCACCTTATCAACTTAAGAAAAGGAAGAAATTTTTCTAATTATCATCATCTCACAGTAGTCTAATCCCAAATCTTGTTCTCAGCTACACCCCAGATATTCCATAATTAATTCAATACAACACACATGATGTCAGGGAGAAAATTAAGTCAGCTGCTTAGGATGGGTAATTAATTGAGCTGGCCAATCCATCATTAATTCCAATGCTGAGTGAGGGCAGGATCAAATTGCATTTTTCACCCTGTCTGCTAGCACCAGTCACATTTTGCGCATTTTGAACTCTTCTACTACATGTGCTACAAATGTCACCATTAGGGCCAAGCTAATCTTGTCAGCCCTGAGCTTTGAGCAGGGTCTGAAAACCCAGGATATCTATGCCCATGTGCTCTTGGGAAACAAGCCCTGTAAGAATACTTACATGTAACTGAATATATGCTGACAACATCAATTTTTGGGAAAGAAACAACAGCCACAAGATGGGAGACTGATTAATTTCCCTCCAGAGAAATTTGGACCAACATCTCTAACCTCTTAGAGGAGCTCCCTAGCTGAAGCCTGTACTGGTGACTCTGGTCTCCTTTGGCTGGAGCTGGACCTAATAAAAGTGCAAGTGTCAAGGGGCAGGGGGCAGAGGCAAGTCAGATGTGATCATTAGCGGATGCAGACTCCAATCCTCTTGAGTTTGGACTGCTCCCAGGTGAAACTTCAGGTTACAATCTGTTTGCAGGAAGTTTTTTAAGATGCCTGAAAATCAGGCTGGAAAATTGACATAGTATGCCTTCCGGTTTCTTGTGTTCTTCACAAACCAGTGTCTTGGGTTAACTCCTCTGCTAGCCTGAGCTGACATGCCTGGTTTTACATCCTCCTGTGCCTTTCCAGAGGCTCTGTTTCCTCTAAGCTACACTTCGCAGGTTTTTGTGGAGGAGCAGTGAAAGGCAAGAGGCTGGGCCAGAGCCCACCCTGCTGTGGGCAGGGATGGAGCAGAGCTACATAGTGGACTCAGGGGTCTGCTGTTCCCTCTCCCTTGCACCCCAAAGCAGTTCTGAATTTTATCTTAGTACCAGCAAATCAGGCAGATGCAGGTGCTCAGCTGAGGACATAAAATCTTTGTCCCCTTACACAGTTTTAGACCATATAATTTGCTGTGCCTTACAGGCTCCCATCATGTGTAGCTATGGTTTAGGGTGACTTTGTGCGAGCAGCTAACACTTCAGAGTCTGTTGATTTAACATTCATTTCATTTTCAGGTTGTCTCTGTGTTGCTGATCATTTTAGCAAACAGAATATAGAAGTAGAGAGGGAGTGAACAACAGATGGAATACAGAAGTGAAGGGGGAAGAACGTGTAAGAGGACTAAGAAAATTCATAAAGAGGAAGAAAAAAAGGGAAAAAAAGGAGGAAGGAGGATAAGAAAAAGAAAAATAAAGAACCAAAACAGGAGCCTAAACTAAACTCAAAAACTACTTTGTTCATAACCTGAAAAAACTAGAGAGGTCCACTGGGCTAAGTACTGTTAGAGGCATTGCCAGTAAGCTGTTAGGGTAGATGATCTGTGGGTAACCCAGACATACTGCTCTGTCACCCTCACCCACATCATTATTAGGCAAGGGAAGAGTAGAGAGAATGATAGCAAAGGTGGCCCGAGAATAAGCACACATAAAAAGCAACAAGAGGGATAGCAAACCATTTTGCTGAACTGACAGCTAACCACTCACACTGGAAAGAAGAAATATATCTGCAGCTACCTCGCTACAACATTTGACAACTTTTTTTTGGTTTAAATCTAATCAGTGCAAACATGGAACACAAATTATGCCATAAACCCTATAAATGCATCTGATACCACAAACAGCACCCCAGCTTTGTCAGGCTGCACGGGGGGACTGCTCCAGACTTTCAGAGGAAATCTGAAGATCTAGTTTAATACTTTCAGTAATTATCAAAACAAAAATCATTTGTAGGTTATGGAAAAGTGAATATGTATCATTTTGATACTATTTTAAGGCATTTTCTCTATTATAACAAATACCAAAGTAACTATACTCTTGTGGAAGCGCGCATAGTGTCTTGCTCTCTAAAAATGAGTACAAAGAATTAAACAAATGAAAACAAGTTAAACACAAATCCAAGGTGAGTTCAAAGACTATAGTTAGTGTAGGCAAATGGGTATGTTATACTTCTGCATTTCTCAGCTAATGTACAAATAATTATGCAAGTTAAAATGTTAACATTCGGGAGGAGCAAAGACAATTCAGGGAAACTATTTCTACTCCACAGTTTTCTGTGAGAAGACCTATTTCTTTGTATTGGTGAAACCTCCTAGACAATATTAATAAAGCTATACTGGATAGGAAGTCCTTAGACCAGGAAGAAATTCTAAAATGACTGAACTTCCAACATGAAGCTAGGATGATACCAAAATAGCAAATGAAGGGGGGAAAAAAAATTGATAAATAAGATATCCTTGAAAGTTCATTACTTGTTGTTCTGTTTACTGTGTCATGTCAAGATGTCAGATTTTTAATCAACTAACTGTGTTTGATTTTCATTAAGCTTGTCTGCAAAGGTTGCCACTTGCTAACATATGTTCTGGAGATACAAGTATTTTTTTTTTTCATTTGTTTGAGGAATAGATGACTTCCTATCTCATTGGGCAACAGAACCCATAACAAATAATAAGGAAAACTGCAAACAGTACTTTCAGGTCTGTTGGAAGTCTTCCCACAGGCCTTAGTGAGGTCTGATTATGTCTTATAAAGAATTACTGAGGTTATCACTTTTCTTTTACCAAGTATTCACTGAGAAAAAAACCCCCACATCTGTTGATGGAAAGAAGAAGTTTTATCCTGAAGCCTACTACCAGCAGACAAAGGTAATTTCCCAGGGAGAAGTGAAAAGACAGTGATGTTCTTAGTACTACAATACTAATGTAGGAAGAAAAAACCTGATCTGGTCCACTTCTCATTTTCAGTCATTCCAGATCATGCTCATGAACAATTGTTTACTTATTTCCAATTCCAGTTCCATTAGTGATGGTAATCCAAAAAGGGAAGAGGAATGTTTATGCCAATATTTTTATCTTGATAGCGCTCTCCATTTAAGCAGACATATCCCTTGTAAAAGCCATGGAGAAAGAAACCTTATATCCATAGACAATTAAGCTAATGGTTAAATCATGGACTTAACTTGACACTGGGTCTACATGCATGTGAGATTTAGAAAACAAGTGTTTGTAGTAAGTGGTATTGAAAAGGATTTGACTAAATACGATGATTATCATTCCCAGCTCGGGTTTGTTTTTCTAAAAACTTGCAGTATATTTGTGTCTCCTCATCACCATCTCCACTCACTGATTTTTGGATACTTTCTGTAAATCCATATTTATTCCTACAAAGTAATCCAAATTTCACAAGGTAGTCGAAATTTTTCTCTTCTCCCAGCTCCAAACTATGGCAGAAGAAGTGCTCTTTTCATTTGAAACATAAATAATCTTTGAAGTTAGCTTCAAATATTGTAGCATAGAAACTTTAAGGCTTTGATCTGGGTGTCTTAATACATACTTAGTTTATATATAATATGCACACATCTTATATACTCAGATTGAATTTATTACCATACACTCCATATATGTTAATGCGGTCCATTTTTCAAAATTTTCTGCTAGAAATGTGGGTATTTATGCCTGGAGAACATGTATGGAGAATACACCTTGCACTGGCTTCCCTAAAGAATAGGATTTTAGGTTTGACACTGATCTTAGAGAAATTCTAATGTGGGTTTGGACATGTTTTATTACCTTCTGCCTAGAAGGATTCATGCTTTCATTGAAGGAAAATAACAAGGAAAATTGTAAGGAGGGATCAGATGTATACTACCCAAAAATACTTGCTTACCAGTAATGGACATTTTCACCTTAGTGCAGGTGTTCTCGGCATTTTCAAAGTCTGACAAATTAGTTAAAGCAGTCTAGATTCACTAGGGGTTTTCACTGCTGAAATGAAATTAATTCAGTATAATAAAGTCCCTCTGTCAGATCCTGAGTCAGATGCAAGTTTTGCATAAATAGCAAATGAGAGAAAACTGTGTAAATAATTTGCTGCTAAGTTCAACAGCTGTATAACTGAATAAAGTTAAAACCAAAACATTTGGAAAAGCAGACTAAGGGCTCATTAAACCTATTAAGACAATGATAATTATTGACATAATACCAGTTGACAAGAATCAATGATTGAAAAAAACCCAGCTGGTTGCTCAATAAAGCCGAAGCTCACCAACTTCTGAACTTTTGCTCAAGAAACATAATAGCATTAATTTTGTCAGTAATCCTTATGACATCCAACAGAAACAGCTGTTACTTTTAATTCTTTTCTTATAAATGCCCGTATTTCAGGCCTCAAAAGGAGAGCAGAATTGCACTCTTAAAGGGCGTAGTTTCTACAGTCCTACATATTCAAATAAACGTGAAATTTCTCTTCCAGAGAAAATAAGCTGTTCAGCCAATTTGGTCCCATTTAGACTTCCTACATTTTTGCCTATTTCATCTTCTTCTGAAAGAGCAAACATAAGTGCAAACCTCCTAATAAAGTAACTCCTTCAACTTTGTCATATCTCTTTCGCTCATCTTAGCCTTTTTCTGGATTTATGATTGTGTTGCCCAGGAGAAAAATCATAAGAGTTGTAGTCAGTGTTTAAATTTGAAAAACTTTCATAACCTCACATTTTTATGACTGGATATATTATTAGTCTATAGACAGAAAGTACTTTCATCCAGGAAGCAGAATCTTGATTCTACTAAATTCTTAAGAAAATTAGCTGTTTACTCCAATACTGGGTAAGAACATATTTGCTTGTAGAGTGAATAAATAGCATCATTTACATACTTTCTTTAATCCTTTGTCTTAGAAATGAGTCCACATGAAGTAAATGGTGATATATATTCTGCATTAAACTCTCTTCCTCTTTCATGGAAGTTAACAAGATTGTTAGCTGCTGCAGAGATATTCTATTTCAGAAATTCCTACACAACTATCTCAAGTCACTGTAACTTTCTTTTCGTGTTTTGAAAGGGCAGGAAAAAATACTTCAAAATACTTCAATATTTTTCAAAATACTGTATTTCCATTTACATAAAGAAATAAAATTTGAGGATGCTTGTCTCTTCTACACAAACTGACTTTAGTTCTGGAGTGCCCAGTTTATTGGGGGTTCTTTTTTTTAAGGACCAATATATAATGGAAATCTCTGTTTCAGTGAGCTTCCAGTCTAATTTTTCAAAACCTAGTAGCTTATATATTACTGATAAAAGCTAGAATTTTCAATGACCAGCCGATGTTTAGAATCACACTACATAGCCCTACATTTTAAATAATAAGTTCTGCAGAAAGAAAGGTGTTTTAAAGTCCTTATATAAGAAACAGAAAAGGCCCCTAGGTGATATTTTAATATAAAAATATTTAAATAAGAATGGACATTAAAATAATGCCAAAAATTTAAATTCAAACTCCTGCCCTGCCTTATTTTTTGTTGAATATCAAAAGGACATCTGCTACTCCAGAGCAAAGTAGAAAAAGAGTACTGTGGACATGTATTGAAACTTTGAAGTTGTCTGCTGAAGTTATTTAAAGGACAAGGGACTGTTCCATAAGTATATTTTGCATTGGGGTCAAACCTGTTGTCTCTCCTCTGGTTTCCTCAGAACTCATGCTTTTGTGGAATTAAGTCCTGGACATAGTTAAGATCATGCCTCCATTCAAATTAGCAAGGCTTTGCCATGAGTATGAAAGAAGAAACAATTAATGTGTGTATATATATATATGTGTGTGTGTGTGTGTATGTGTGATGGTAGTTTCAGGGGGACAAAAACCAAAAAGGTGATCCACATTTAGACTTCTCCTTTCCTTTTAAGTCCTCTTCTGTTGGATTATACAGCATGTTTCTGATTGTGCTGGTCACTGACTCTAAGCACTTTCCCTTGTAGGATTGGTCCTGAGATGCCTGTAGCTGTGACCAATGGAATAAGTCCATACGCTCAGTGAAAGCAGTCAAAGGTCAGTAGTGCAAGGAAAATGCTTCTTTCTAGTAATTTCAAGGAGTTCTACAGCTCTGTGTTCCAGAAAGAGTGAAACTTTGCAGAAAACTCTGTGGAAGAAGGGAGTAACTGGCAGCCAAGAAACAAGAGAGCAGTTAGAAACAACTCACTGTCATTTCTGTGTACTTTTGGCAGCATTTTAATAATCAAAGAAAAGCAGTAAATAGCATAGCTGAGTCCTCAATTGCTATGGGCTTTCTAAAGAATTTTATACCCTTATTGCTGGAGAAAAGTGAGATACAAAGTTGAAAGATGTTTGAGGCACATACTTTGCAGGGAAGATTTTGATCTATAAGCATTGTGTTCAAACTGCATGAGTTTACTTTGCTAAAAAGGATTCTTAAAAGCAATTTTTTTCTTTTCGGAAAGAAGTTGAGAATTTTTCAATATTCGGGGGATTCTCTTCCCCTTCTCAATTTTTAACAAGCCAAACCTTCGTACCCAAAGAGTTTTCAAGATCTAACTGCTCATTATTTTGACCAGGGAGCTAGGGTGACGAGGAAACATTAGGGTGAATACCCAGTAAAAGTTCTATCTGGTGGAATATACACACATATATTACACGCATATATTACATATACATGTATGGACGCATGCAGACACTGTGCAGTTTTGGGTACCACATCCTATGGAGGATATAAACAAAGACAGTGAAGGGCCTTGAGGGGATGCCATATGAGGAGCAGCTGAACTCCTTTGTCCAGTTCAGTCTGGAGCAGAGGAGACTGAGGGGAGACCTCATTGCAGTCTACAACTTCCTCATGACGGGAAGAGGCAGGGCAGGTACCAATCTCTTCACTCTGGTGACCAGCGACAGGAATTGAGGAAACAGCCTGACACAGAGACAGAAGACATTTGGTTTGAATATCAGAGAAAGGTATTTCACTCAGATGGTGGTTCAGCCCTGGATGAGGCTCCCAGGGAAGGGAAGTGGTCACAGCACCAAGCCTGACAGAGTTCAAGAAGCGTTTGGACAACGCTCTCAGGTACATGGTGAAATGCTTCAGAGTGCCCTGTGCAGAGCCAGGAGTTGGACTCGGATGATCCTTGTGGGTCCCTTCAAAATCAGGATATTCCATGATTACTTGAATTGATATGGTGTAGATGTGCACTATTTCCAGTCAGTGCACTAGTGACTGAAAGTAATACTGTGGTATAATTATGAGATACTTGACCAAGTTGTAAGCAATTATTTTATCTTTTCCCTCTATCCAATGTGGGTTTTGAGTCATAAGTTTAGATATCCTTCAATTTTACCTTCAGTTAATCCTCCGTCTTTGTGAGTTGTTTGATCCTTTTGTCTAAACTTTCTGTCTTAGAGTTTTGTCACTGAGCTTTTAGCTTCACACTTTTATCTCAAAGATAATTTCTCAGTCTACACTATTAGAAGGAAACAATCTGTTTGCAGAAAGTTTTTTAAGATGCCTTCTCTTGCCCATGGCCTAACTAGGTCACAGAGATGTGCTTTCATCTATCTTTAGAAGAAGGCTTATCCAGCATGGAGCTTCCTGAAATAGAAATAGAAGTGTATTTAATGCTCCACTCACCTTCATGCTCTCCACCCAGCATTTCCAAGAATGATGGTATAAATAGAATCAGCATGTCACAGACGATAGAGGGAAAATGTGCCTAGTTTTCCAACCCAACCTTTGGTTGGCTAGATACATACACACAAACACACACATTCATATAAGTGCATCTCTCAGGAGGGCTACAAGGGTGTCACAAACTTATGCAGAGAGAAAGCTGGAGAGGTCAAAGCCCAGCTTGAACTTAATCCAGCTACTGCCACAAAAAATGACACAGAAAGTTTCTATATATACATTCACAAACCAAGGAGAATCTTAATTCTTTGTAGGATGTCGGGTGAAACTTATTGTCAAATGGTGAAGAAAAGGCTGAGGTACTTTGTGCCTTCTTTGCTTCAGTCTCACATAGTCAGACCAGTTGTTCTCAGGGTGCTCAGGCTTCTGAGCTGGAAGACAGAGACAGAGAGCCAAATGAAGCCCCCATAACCCAAGGGGAAATAGTCAGCAACCTGCTACAACACTTACACATGCACAGTCTGTGGGACTGATGGGATCCACTCAAGGGTACCAAGGGAGCTGGTGAAAGTGCTCACCAGGCTACTTTCCATAATTTACCAGCACTCCTGAATATCTGAGGAGGTCCCAGTTGACTGGAGGTTGGCTCTCACCTATAAGAAGGGTTGGAATCAGGGTTGTGGAGCAGCTCATCCTGAGTGCCATCACACAGCGCATAAAGAACAGCTCGGCTGGGGATCAGGCTCAGCCACCCTGGGTTCATGAGAGGCAAGTCCTGCTTCCCAGCAGGAACTCCTTCTATGACTTGCTTAGTGCAAGAAGGAAAAGCTATGTATTCTGTCTTCCTAGACTTCAGCAAAGCTTCTCACAGCATTTCCCACAGAATTCTGGAGAAACAGACAGCTCATGGCTTCATGGGTGCACTGTTTCCTATATAAAAAAAAAAAAAATGCCCTGGCCCAGAGAGTGGTAGTGAAAACATCCAGCTGGCAGATGGTCACCAGTGGTGTTCCCCAGGGCTTAGTACTGGGGCCGGTTTTGTTCAGTATCTTTATCGATGAATGTGGGCACCAAGAGTACCCTGGCTAAGTTTGTGGAGGACTCCAAGCCCAAGGTGGGAGTGTTGATGTGCTGGAGGGCAGGAAGGCTCTGCAGAGGGATCTGCACAGGCTGGATCATGGCCCAAGGCCAGTGGTGTGAGGTTCAACAAGGCCAGTGCTGGGTCCTGCCCTTGGGTCACAACAACCCCAGGCAGTGCCACAGGCTGGGGCAGAGAGGCTGGAAAGGACCTGGGGGTGCTGCTGACAGCAGCTGAACATGAGCCAGCAGTGCCCAGGTGGCCAAGAAGGCCAATGGCATCCTGGCCTGTTCCAACAATAGTGTGGCCAGAAGGAGCAGGGCAGGGATTCCTGTCCCTCTTTACTCGGCATTGGTGAGGCCACACTTCCAGTGCTGTGTCCAGTTTTGAGTCCCTCAGTCCAAGAAGGACACTGAGGTGCTGGAGCCTGTCCAGAGAAGGGCAGTGGAGCTGGTGAAGGCTCTGGTGCACAAGTCCTGTAATGAGGGAGTGGGGGTTGTTTAGTCTGAAGAAAAGAATCTTCAGGGTAACATTATCACTCTCTACAGCTGCCTGAAAGGAGGTTGTAATCAGGTGGGTATTTGCCCCTTCTCCCAGGTAACAAGTGAGAGGACAAGAGGAAATGGCCTCAAGTTGTTCCAGGGAAAAAACCTCTTCACAGAAAAGGTGGTCAAGAACTGAACCAGGCTGCCTACAGAAGTGATTGAGTCTCCATCCTTGGAGGTATTTAAAAGGTATGTAGATATGGTACTTAGATATAGATGTTTTTTGGTGGATTCAGCATTAATGCTGGATTTGATGATCTTAAAAGTATTTTCTAATTAAAATTTTCTGATTCTATGACTCTAGAAGGAAAAGGGAAAAGGTAGCAACCTTATTTACGAAATTTATTACCAATGTTTTAGATGAACACAAATTCAAATGAAGTTTCCCATATGATCAGTGGAACATAAAATTTTGCCAGGAGAAAATTATTAGTCTACCTCATCACATCGTGTCATCAGATATGTTCAGAGCATTTTTAGGTGTCAGTTACTCTAGAGTCCCAGGGGTTTTGTTGACATTAAAGTTCTTTATTTAGTTTTATAGTGGTGCTTTTGCCCACCTGTTTAAAAACAAACAAACAAATAAAAAAAACTTAGATAAAGCCTATCAAACTGAATATAATTTGGAGAGTTGTCAAATGTCTTTCCTCCCCCAGATCTGCCAGGCAAATAACTCTGTGATTATAACAAAGAAAATAAATTAATCTCCGCCTTCTTATTACAATACAAAGTGTGAGCAGCCAGGAAACATGGCGCAAAACCTGATGGTACACAGTGTCCTTAGATCACTTGGCCATTGTTTTCTCTCACAGCAGCACATGTTAATGATACAAAGAAGTTTAACATTTTTTGGCTTTGGCTTTTCATGTCACAACCATAACAAATGTGCATATAATTGTTTGTATTGCCATATCCTTTAGATGCACCGCCAATTTCTAGAGCCTGTTCATGCACAGCCAAGGATAGAATTTTGCCCACAAACAGACTGACTGAATTAAATTAGGCAGAAACATCGCCATACTGATTCATCTGTGAAGCAGTGTGTCACAGTACAGAATGTTTATGTTGTAAAAATATTGTGTGGGTCAAACCTGCTGTAGGAAGACCAGAGCTTTTTGCTTTTAGCTTACATATTTAACTCTGCTTTAAAAGGCCTTTGTCTTACATGGACCTAAGAAATCCCTAGTTGTATTTATTTAAAAAACCCTGCAACCTTCAAAACAATAAAATGGTCAATAGAATGTTAAATCCAGAAAAACAGGAATAAATAAACAGATTTGGGGTTTCTTTTGCTTATTTAAGGGATTTTGGCCACAGAGAAGAAAACTGAATATGATGAAGAACGAAGAAACAAGTTTTAATGTGGACAATACCCGAGCCTCTCCCTTCTCTCGCTGCCTGCAGCCACTCAGCCCCATTACAAAGCCACACAAAACAACTCAATTTGATGAAGAATTCAGGGCACACCTCTCTCATTTCCGCTATGGTCCTCCTCCTCTTGAAAACATGGAAACATTCCCGGGGTCCTTGGAAGGAGGGTCTCGTAAACGCAAGAGCATGCCAACAAAAATGCCTCCTCCCATCACCCTTGAGGATTCCTCATCATCACCAGATAGACCTGAAGACCACAATGATGTAGGCTCTTCCAGTCTCCCCTTGGTGTTCCAACAGCCAGCTCAGCCCAAGTACAGCTCCCAGATGATTGACCTCTGCAACTTTGGTTTTCAGTTCTACAGAACTCTGGAGCACTTTGGAACCAAGCCCATTAAGCAAGAACCAGTGAAGCCTAACATGGCATGGCCCAGTGGCCCAGCATTCATGCAGGCTCCTTACCCTTATTATCCTAAAGTCCACCCTGGCTTAATGTTTCCTTTCATTGTACCACCAAACTTTCATTTCAGAAACCCTTTTCAAATGAAAAGACCTCCAGAACCACCCTTTAGGAGGGCTGAAGTAAGAGAAAGTGGTGAAAACAAACAGAAAGTGGAAAGGGTAGATGTCAACCTTCAGATAGATGACAGCTACTATGTTGATGTAGGGGGTGAGCAGAAACGCTGGCAGTGTCCCATGTGTGAGAAGTCCTACACATCCAAGTACAATTTGGTCACCCACATCTTGGGTCACAGTGGCATTAAGCCACATGCTTGTACCCGGTGTGGCAAGCTTTTCAAGCAGCTGAGCCACTTGCACACGCATATGTTGACACACCAGGGCACTCGGCCACATAAGTGCCAGGTGTGCCACAAGGCTTTCACTCAAACCAGTCACCTTAAGAGACACATGATGCAACACAGTGACATCAAACCTTACAACTGCAGGATCTGTGGCAGGGGTTTTGCCTACCCCAGTGAGCTGAAAGCACATGAGTCTAAGCACGAGAGTGGACGAGAGAACATTTGTGTGGAGTGTGGTCTGGACTTTCCAACTCTGGCACAGCTGAAGAGACACCTAACCACCCACCGTGGCCCTATACAGTACAACTGCACCGAATGTGATAAGACCTTCCAGTACCCAAGCCAGCTGCAAAACCACATGATGAAGCACAAAGACATCCGCCCGTACATCTGCACGGAATGCGGCATGGAGTTTGTGCAGCCCCACCACCTGAAGCAGCACTCCCTGACTCACAAGGTAAGCCAGCTCTCACCTTGCATCTGAACGTAGCACAGGGATTACAGCCTACTAAAGATAAGATACACATATACATAGAGGTACCTCCTCAGAAAGGTGGTCTCTTGCCAGCTGCAGAGGCTTATGCAGAAACCCCAGCACTGCTGGCAGTCGTATCAGCCATATGTCACCGTCAGCCTGAAGAAAGCACAAGCAAACCCGACTTGGTTAAAAGCAGGAATTCAATTAAACCTCCTGTATCACTTCCCCAAACTTGATTCACATGTCTCTGTTTCTTGGGGTTTTTTTTTTTGGAATGACCTTCTGTAAAATGTTGTGGAGCTGTATAACCACCCCCCTATCCTGAAATTTTAATTTTTTTTTTTATTGAGAGCCAGTTCTGATACTTTATTCCCTTAATTAGGAAGTACATGGATTTGTAGTGGACTGCAGAAAAAAAAGTGATGATTTTGAAGAATCATTATAATGAGACATTTAAAAAACTAAATAACCCTAAGAAAAATTCCCCTTTGTGCATATGTTATCCAGGATACCAGTTAATAGAAATGGACAAACAGGATCATAATCACAGCCAATTCATATCAAGTGGCAGTCTTGCCACTGCCTAGAGTGGTGACAGCAGGGTCAGCTTAGGATAGGAGAAAGCTTTGGAACATTTCCCAAAATATTACTTTCAAAAATAGGAAAAATGTAATTGTTCTATTCAAGAAGTTCTGAAATTGACTACTCACTTTTACAAAACTAATAAGACAAATCAACACCTTTCACTTAAAAAAAAGTTTGCTTCCAGATTTTCATATTTTTCCTTTAAAATTTGAATTTTGGCATATTTAATGAAAAACATTAAAAATACAGAAAGCTACAGCACTTGAGTCTTATAGTCACGTATTCTTTGTAAACCCGACAACCTCTACTTCCACATTTGCTTTTTATTTTCTGCTTCATGCTTATAATTTCTGTTCTTTCTGGAGATTCCCTGGTCTTTGGATTTACCATGCAAGATTCCACTAATTGAAGACTTGGTAGGTTTTTTTGTCACAGGAAATGAAATGCTCCATAGCCCTTGGAGGGCTTCTGCTTCTTTGTCGACAGCCACAGGTGGATTCAGCTGTGAATATAATTTATAGTATTTAGCTGACTAAATGCAGCCTCATATCAGATGAGCAGACACTTGAAACTGCTGCTGATGTTCATTTTTAGCTTTGTAATTAACTGTGAAAACCACTGACAGTCATTTCACATCTTTTTAAAGAAGGCTTGTGGAAGGAGTAATTGCTCTCAGCACCTCACTAGTAAATCCTTATTACCTTCAGCAAGTGAAACTCTTAAGCTATTTAATAACAAATTCTTTGATTTTCATAGCATCTAAATCACTTTTGAGAACCTGACAGATCACACAGGTGTTAGTAAGAGTATTGAATTATGCAGTAGTAAATTGAGTGGATAGCATAAAAAGTGATAGAAATGTTCTATAAACCTCATATAAAATGAAATCATTCCATTACGGTTACTGAAAATCCCACTACGAATGAACAGGTTTTTTCTCTCTGCAATAAATGTAAGACGTAAAATCTTATTTGGTAATACTGCTTGACTACTCTCAGTTACTTCAGATTATTTTTTGTAACTTTCTTCAAAATAGAGCTTTTCATAATCCAGTCACATTTAATTATTAAAGGCAAGCATTGCTTTAGTCTTCTAACTTGTGGGCTTTTATTCTTGGTCAGTAATTTTATACATTTGATCAATACTTTAATTAAGCAGCAGAGCAGGAAAGGGAAGCTCTGACACTAACTATGTCTGATTGATTTGTAAACAGACTTCGTTATTTCATTGAGCTTACATTTTGTTTTACTTCTCTGTTTCTCTGAAGCTTGCAAGAATTTGTCAGGAGAAAATACATAGGTACCTTGAAAAATGTTAAAAATGAAATTATTTGTTATCAACTCTGTTAATGCAGAATGAATAATTCGTAAGTTGCTGTACTGACAATTGAATTATCAAGAAAATTTTCCATCTACAGAATTTTTCTTTTCTTTCAGGGTGTGAAAGAGCACAAATGTGGAATTTGTGGCCGGGAATTTACCCTGCTGGCCAATATGAAGCGACATGTCCTGATCCACACCAACATCAGAGCCTATCAATGCCATTTGTGCTTCAAGAGCTTTGTGCAAAAGCAGACTCTCAAGGCCCACATGATTGTTCACTCTGATGTTAAACCCTTTAAATGCAAGGTAAGAGCATTTGGTGGCAGAGACATAAACCTACAGAACATTTCTCTGATACTATCGTCTTGTGATATGGTAGAAACCTGCTAACACATACTGCAGTTGCTGTTCAAAAATTAGCATAAACCAGTCTGATTTTCTTTCTTTATCCAGATTCTGCTTATGTAACACAAAATAATGGAGGTAAATACCTGTGATTTACTTCCTTTCCCTTCACCAACATTCATCCTCACATAGTTTTGGGGTTTTTTGCCCTGTGATTAAGTGCCACAGATGTTTGAGGACAACATATCTGACATTTGATTAGTACAACCATTCAAACAGAAGTTTAAGTGCTTAGTATTATGCTTGAAACACTGACAAAACAGAAATCAATGCACCCTGCAGAGGATCATGGAAAAGCAGCAGCCACAACTTCACACAGTGATGCTATGCAATAGTTCAAGAAAGGAGTCAGAAAAAGCCACAGCAAAATAAAACTACAGAAGGGATTTGAATGGGCCAAGTGTAATTAGCAGACTGAAATTCAGGGCAGGATATCAGTATGCTAAAAAACCAGCCTCTGAGACCCCCTGGCCTTTCTACAATCCTGTGCAAATTTAAGTTTGCTGCTTCCTCCCAGCACTGGAGGCTGGTATTCCCTTTTTTCCACCCCTCCATAAACCTTTAGGACTTTATTGACCCTGTTCCCTTCTAATACATTCCTTATGAATTATTCATATCTATATTCTTACTCAGTATTGGATGCTACATAAGTTCTTTTCCTGCCTGTCTGGTTCATTACTGCAGCCATACCTTGTGATGTGAAAGGTTGTAGATTTTTCCCCCACTTTAATTTGTTCTAAGATGGCTATAAATACAGAGTGTAGCATATTACCCGTATTATTATGCATAAGTAACTGACGACTGATTTGGAAGCAATTTCTAGAATTCTTTCATCCTCCATCTTTATGTTATTGAATATTTTCTTAAAAGAAAAACTTCATGAAGAAGCAGAGATGGATGAAAAATTTTAAATGGAATTATTTTTCTTGAAAAAATGTAGAATTTCAAAATGCCATAGGAATATATGATATTTAGTGTTAGTTTTATTAAAAAAATGTCAAAATTAATCCTTCTGACTTAATCATTTTGCTTTGTTGCCTACAAAAAATTTTACTTTAAAAAACTAGCAGCAAAGTCTTCCAACTTCAGTATTTTGTTTCATTTTAATTTATGTTTTATGAAAATAATATTTTGTATAGTAGTGCTTACATTATCGGATGTTGATAAAAGAATTTATTTTGCTGAAATTCTTAGGGCGTAAAATGTCAGGTCTGCTGGAGATTTTCATTCTTTGAGAACATCCTCCTCTGACTCCCCAAACTTCAGATAAGAAACTCAATTTTTGGATCAGATTTTGTGGGTGCAGTATGTGGATCCACATGATTTTTTGGGTACGTGCAGATTAGCTGGAAGGCTGTGTTTGGCTCAGTGTTTGACGATGATAGACTGTTTTAAGTTGGAGAGGGCAACAGCTGGAACTGGGAAACAGAGTATCACCAGTATGTTTTCCAGACAGTAACAAAAGCTCTACAGGAACACCTGTTTTTCTTATTTTTTTACTTTTCTGTCCCCACCCAGTGTTCCTCTGAGGAAAGAAACAAGTAAGCACAGTGAATCTGTTTCTCATATGGCTGAACGGGTATGAATCAACATCAGTGCCCCTGACAGTGAAGACTGAAACAATAAGCAGAGGCAGAATCATGAATTGCTTTTTTGCATTAGGAACATCCTAACATTACCTCTCTGACAGAGCTCTCAAAGACTCCTAAAAGCAAATATTTCTGGCTGGTACTTGGAGGGTTAAGGCAATGACCAGATAGCAGCCTTTTGGCACCAAGCTCCTCCTCAGCAGAAGGAAGGATATAGCTGTATGAACAGCCTGCTTAACAATGGCTCACATGTCCCCGGGGAACCGCCTGCAAATAGATTTCATCTTGCTTTCTCTTGTACTTTTCAAAGCTTCCTGTTTTCTCACGGTCCTTTTGGACAGTTTACAGTCATTCTCCCTCTCCTTCTTTCTTTGAGGAAAGGAACACCCTTCTTATGAAGAGAAAAAAAAAAAAATAGAAGAAGAATGCAAGGGAAAGAGGGCACAGCAGTAGCCTTTATACTTCACCACATGCAATGGTTTTCTTTACCTTTTTCTCACAGCAAAAGAAAACACGAGCTTTCCTATGTGTCTAATCGCAGCTAAGCACATACTATCAAAAGTGAGGGAGTAGCAAATAGTTGTCCCTTCTGTTTCCTTATCCAGATGCAGCCTGGATCTCTGTTTGATTTTCTTACAAAGAGTCAACTTTTGTGTAGCATTTAAAGGCCTGAGCCCATGTTGCCTTTTTTATTTCTGTTTAAGAAAAAAAACCTGAAGAGTTACAAAGATATTCCACCAACTGGTGTAACAGTACTAATTTGGACTTATAGACAAAGGTTGCATGAAATTTACTGTTGCTTTTAGTGCTGAAGTAATCAATGTTTCAGATCTCCAATAAAGGATGCAATGGATTTTTCTTCAGGCCAGACAAGTATCTGCAACAGATGTTTTGAACACTGCTTTTCCCCCCCATCTAAAAATGTGCATTTAAAACAGGAGTCAAAATCAAAGAAAATGTGAGAGAGAAGTACTTTGAGAAGAAATAAAACAGGTGACAAATCTAGAAGGATGATACTTCACTTGCTGGCTTAGGAGGACAACATCTAGGGTTGAATTAATGTAGTCTTTTCTAGCAAACTCTACTGAATTCCATTTCACCAGCCAGAGCAACAAAGTCTGTTCAGCAGACTTGCAGCTGAGATGTTCTCTTCAGGACTTTAATTTTTTATTTTTATTCTGTGTAAAATAGACAGCCTAACAGCAAGTCCGAAAGTAAACCATACTGCTCTTGATATCCCAAGTTTTCTTGCAAACTTCTCATCTCCCTGAGTGCACAGTGTACTGTGATGGGTTCTGCTGGAACTCCTCCCATGCAGCTGTTTCAGGGTCATCTTCCACACTCTGCTCATCAGTGTTCACAAGCCTGCCATGTCAGAGAGAAAGAAAATCTTGTACAATCTTCTAGTTTGATCTGCAGACTCAGGCTCTTCGCTGAGTGTTACCTGTGTACTCCAGCTAGATTTGAGTTGCAGACTTCCAGCATACCAGTGAGAAACCTACTTTCTTTTACGTCTGGATCACAGGTATTCATCTGAAAGGCGTCTCGTGCCTTTTTGAAATGATCAGTAAAACAGAGATTATGCCACAGAGACTCATCATTCAGAAAAACAGTTTTCCTATCTGCATTTCTTTAATTTTCCTGCCACACCTCTGTACTCTAGTACCATTTCCTCATGTCCCCAGAGGAGATTTCAGGACAAGAACACATTTCACATCTCTAAGATGTGCTTGACTCAGGGAAATGGAAAACCTGTCAACTTTATACAGAGACACAGAACATTTATGCTGTAAAGAACTATTTTTTTACCAAGCCCCTGTCTTTTCAATATAAAAAAAGAAAAACAAATATCGCCTTGACAGAAAGCAACTAAATGCTACTCCTAAATCAATTTTAATACTCAAGACCTTATAAAGATAAGGGTTTTCATGCAGTATTGAAGCCCCTCATCTACTCAACATGATTTTCCTTGGTTACCAGTTCAGACAGAGAAGACCTAGCTATAGAAAAGCAAGTCCTGGTGATAACATATGTCAGCCACAATACAAACAGATAACCAGAGGCCTTCAGCAAAGAGTGTTAGAGAGATATTATTGTTTACGTTCTTGTAGCAAGAGTAATATTGACAGGTTGTTCCAGCAGCTGTCAAGATAAAATTAGTTGCTGTTACTCCTTGCAAATTTTCTGTGCTCATTAGTACTCTCGGTAAGATGAGAGTCTGTTTCCTCCCAGCACTGTCAGAGCTATTTTGTGATTCCATCATTTCTCTGAGTGTAAATAATCCTGCATATTAAGTTTCTTTGAATGTGAAGAAGACAGTATCTTTCCTCAGTGGATGGATGACCTTGCAAACAGCTATCTTACCTGTAAAAATTAATTATTCACTTTCAGTGGCTATTCTTTTTTTATCACGAACTGTCTTGTCTAACACTTTGCTGACAAATATATTTGCCAGAATTCTCATTTTAGTAAAAATCACAGACAGAAAACCACAAAAGGGCACATACGCAGCTGAAACAAATAGTTTTCTGAAAAACAAGTAAATGTTTTCAAACTCTTTCTTCTTGCAGCACTGACTCAGCTCTAGTTTTTATTTTAACACAGTACACCTGCTGATTTTTGTATTAATGAACTGATTCAATTTTCCTTCAAAAGAGTGCTTAAAACATAAAGCATACAAGTTTCTCCAAGGATCCTTTCACTGCTTACATTTCATCCAGATATTCCACGTGATGGCTTTCTGAATTTACATCTACAAGTTTTGCATCAGTTCTTCTGTAATACTCAAATAAATAAAATTGTAATTCATATTATACAAAATAATCTGGTGGACTCTTGGTAATTTCTATTTAGTAATTGTCTGCCAGATGGTTACCCTGCTAGATGAAGGTTTCAGTTACTAAGTAATGGTGACTCTGGTTCATACCGTAATAAGAATAATGTTAAAAAATTAAAATCCAAGGGTAAAACAAGTCAGGGAAAAAAAGTAGAAAGCAAACACAGAAGTTTGCAGAGGATGGAAATGACCACTTGAATGTGAATAAAATTATAAATCCTGATAAGGAAAGACCAGACGACAAGTAAGATTGAATGCCTATAATAGTGATGTCAAACTCTCATGTCTTAAGAATACATAAGAGTCCAGACTACAAAAGGACTCATCAAAATAAACAACAATGAGTAAAACTCATCCTTATTGTTCCATCAAAAGGAAAATTGCACGATCAATGGCTTGAGCTGGCAGGAACACGCTCCAGGGAAAGCTGAGTCATTCTTGCAGCCTCATGACTGTTAAATTGCAGCTTACTCACCAGAGACACAAAAACACAAGAGTTGATAAGCAAATGATGAAAGAAACACGGAAAAAAGGAGTGAGCAAGAAACAAAGAAAAACAAGGAATTGCTTTTTCTAACTTTAGGCAAAATGTGCAGTCATTTAATTTCCATTTAAAGAGAAGTAATATTCTGCTGTTTCACAGAAACCCTTAATTGGTTTAATTTTGTAATTCTATTTCTGCCTGACATTGTTCTTGGTTAAAGGCTATATGCATAAACTGCAAATGGAATTTTTACCAGGGCAGAAACTTGTACTTTGAATCACATTCAAGTTAAGAGCTTTCCAGATTACTCCCCTAAGTGTTTCCCCTCTTTACAACAACATTGACTACTTTTTGGGAATCCTTGACTATGTGTGCTGGTCACCAGTATTAAAAAATGTCAGCAGTTCAGAACGTCTTAGGTACTCAACCATATATTTTTGCCTGTAGAATTTTTGCCTGGAACTTTGAAAAGCATATTGCAGCCAAAACCTGCCAGGGTTTAAGTTGAGGAGTGTAGGTCCTATTTCCTTAAAATATGTTGTCCTTGAAAATGCTGCTTCAAACTAATAATTTTCATTTTTACCATTTTTACAGCTATGTGGAAAGGAGTTTAACAGAATGCACAATTTAATGGGACACATGCACTTGCACTCAGATAGTAAGCCATTTAAGTGCCTCTACTGTCCCAGCAAATTCACCTTGAAGGGGAACCTAACCAGGCACATGAAAGTCAAACATGGGGTCATGGAAAGAGGATTTCACTCTCAAGGTAATAATTTTCAGCAAGATAATTCTCTGTGAGATCTGAATATGCTATCAGTAAACACAAACGGGTTGTGTACTACAGATCCACAAACTTGTGCCAAAGATCCAAGACTGTCACAAGAGATAGAATCCCATAAGCCTGTGAAGATTTTATATAGCTGTATAACTATAGCATTGCATGTCCCAAATAAATCGTAAATTAATCCTAAATTGACAGAAAAAGAAAATCTGGAACACTTATGGTCCTTTCTCACTGCTTATTGGATTCCAGTCTGAAACAGGGATGGAATCCTCAATGGGTCTACATCCAGGAGCCTTGGTCATTCTGTACTGTATTGGCATAGCTGGTGCCAGATGAAGGCCATAGGCTCAAGATCCCATTTATAAGGAAGCACATGAAAAAGAGGGGATATTCCTCAAAATATAAATATCAGAGTATAGGGATTTTTTGACTACTGAGGGCATCCTGCAAAACATTTCCAGTCTGCCACCTACCACATATACTTCCTGAAGTCATCCTCGTGAGTGTACACAGATCAATGCTATCTAAAGAAGTGGAGGAATTAGGGAGAATTTTTTAAGGACTTGGGTATCCAATACATGTTATTTAAGATTTTGCAGATAAATAATTCCTTAATGGGCAAGATTTCTTGGTGCTCCTCGTATTCAAGCTTTAGGGCAGCTTAGCATGAGTGCAAAACACTTACTCTAATGACATTTGGTGTAAAATTTATGAAGATCCTAATGGCTAATACGAGTTTATTCTGCAAATCTCCTACAGCAACACGCTAGTTAGACAATTACTCATCGTTGGAGATTGCCTAAGAGCTTTTCATGGTACAGAGATTCTGCGGCCCTTGAGGCTTATCAGATATGAGAAAATTTGTGTGGCCTAACACCTGTTTATGAATCCTCTTAACAAATACACCTTGTAGCAAAATAACATCTGCTATCTAGTGAGACTGTATAGATCCTTCAGGAACCGGATTCAATTACTGAGCAGAAAAAAAAAAAAAACAAACCAAAAACCAAAAACGAAAAACCAAAAGCAAGTAAAATAGTGACTTTCATAGGTATTTTCTATTGGGTGAAATCCTCACCTTGTATTGTCACTAGTCTTTAATGAAGCTGGCCTGTGCCTGCAGTATCAGAATTCTTTGATATATATCCTGATGATGATTGGAGTATATTTGAGTCCAGACAAGCTTCTTGGATAATCTGTATTTCTAGCAAGGAGGGAGACACTGACAAATACTAAGACAAACCAGATCCAGGATTAGATGTGTATCTATATACACTGCTCAAAATCATCATTTGTTAATAAATATTTCCTCAAGCTGAAGCACTATCGAGTGCACAGAGTTTTTCAGTTGATTGTTCCTCAGTGAATGAAAGGGGGGAAATTAAGGAGACTCATAGGCTGCTGAGACTGTTGTCTTTTCATTTTTAAAGTATTAATTTTGAACCCCAGTGTCCATAGAACAAATACATTACCATGCATTTAGTCTCTTCCATTCCTCTGAAAAATAATATACAAAACCTGGGACTTGGGTTATGGACTGTGATCCTTTAGAACCAAGTTTTTTTTTTTTTTTAAAGAATAGGAAGGAGGAAGTGAGTAGGTTCAGTTTACAAAAGGCCAGACCACTTCACTTTACTTCCCTGCATCATCTAGAGACTGGCTGTACAAAACAATGTTTTGTATGTCCTAACCTGGTTGTGAAGTGTATGCATTAGCATAGCTTTTTGTAGCATCTCAAAGGAGATGCTATGAGATGTAAACAATGATGTACTTGGAGATAGCTGGATGGAAGACAAAGGTAAAATATGAAATACAAGGACACCTCAGATTTTGTTTTTAGCCATGTATCAAGAAGTAAAATTTCCTATATATAATTTTTTCCTTTTCTCCTCCCCTCAAACCACTACAAGGTTTTGGAAGAGGAAGGATTGCTCTGTCCCAGACAAATGTCTTGAGAAGCTTGGAACAGGAAGAGCCATTTGATCTTTCCCAGAAAAGCCAAGGGAAGGGAATCTCATTTCATTCTGATGGTGAGAGTGCCAAGGGAAGCTCATGCCAGGAGGAAGAGGAAGACAACTGCTATGAGGCAGAGCAGTACAGCCCTGCCACGTACCATCACGATGACAACAAGCTGTACATGGCTCAAGATCTCTCTGGCAAACCTGAGTGCGTGATGAAGGACTTCAGGGAGTCCTACTGCAATGAGAAGGAGGTGTTAAGTGAGGGAGGACTGGGGAAGAGAATAGGAAATTCAGACAAAGAGGAGAGATGTGGAGAGGGAGAGCTTGCAAACAACAAAGAACATCTCAGCTTTAGATCCTTTGAAAAGGCCAGACTTGGTCACTCTCTCTCTGATTACTTGTATTTCAAGCACAGGAACAAAAGTTTGAAAGAATTGTTGGAAAGAAAAATGGAAAAACAAGCAATGATTATAGGCATTTAAAATGAACATTTTAAAACAGCTGGAAAATGGTAACCAGATAGATTTTAACATGAATTGTAAGCTACTAAAGCCTGGAAGTCTGTAATAGTATTTAGAAATAAATAAGCCAAATTATTGAAAATAATTTAGGGTAAAACACATACATTACAAGAAAAAAGCAGCTCAAGATCATCAAGAAATGAAAGAGATATTGAAAAATAACACTTTTATATTTATCCATTCAATGTATAACAGACAATGGGTTGGGTACAGAAGTTTACTTCCTATTATATGGGGATAGATACATGCAATTTTCTACTTAGCAGAAAGCAACACACTTTAGCAACTGATTTATTATCTGACTAAATATATATGAACACTTCTAACCATATGCCTCAAAAATATCTGAAAACACAAAGTATTTCACATTATAAGCCAGACTACTATTAAAAATGGCATGCATGAAAATGCTGCCAACATTCAGAACTAATACAGTCCAAATACTTTGATTTACTGAAGTGACTCTTAGTTCAATTACCTACAGTGACAAACGGGAAACAAATTAATAAGAAATACTAATGTCTTGCGAGGCAGTAAATTTCTGTAAGGCTTTGAAAAGACTGGAATTTATTACGAAATCTAGCCCTCTGGCACAAGGAATGTTTGTGCTTTGCTGTGTTTCAAACAGTATGGGAGTATTCAGATATTCTTGAAGTGTAATAGCACAGATTTTGTTGACATTTTGTTCTACGGCCTGCTTAGACCAATTTACTGGGCAACATCAGCATGCAGCATTCAGAATCTTGCCATAGTTACTCATAACACAGTATGAGTCATCCAATTGAAAAAATTATGTAGCTTTCCCATTTTTCTCTTCAGTTTTTCATGACTAGTAAGGATAATTTTGAAATACATAGATCTGATCAGTTTGTGTTTCAGAAGGTGAAAATCACTCTTACAGAACTAAAAGTACCTCACAGAGGAAAACCTTCCTCTTATTTGGTTCAGAAATCTTCTCTTCTTAAACAAACACAAATTGACCAGTAAGCTGAGGGCCTTTCAGACAAATTTCACTCATGCTGTTTTTATGGCGTCCAACTCAGTTTTTCACCCTCTGATTCCCATACAGTTATAAGTTTATAACAAACAGGGAAAAAGCATATTCCATTAAACTTTTATTAATTGCATGAATACTTTGAACAGCATATTAGTTCCTGCATGTTCAAGAAAGACAAAAAGCAGCCCTGCACCATCCTATTGTTTACCTGGAAATAAATTTAATTAATCCTAAAATTTGTCTTATGTCCTTTGGACATCCCAGCTCAAAAGGTTAAAATCCATGAATATGGTACATCTCTTCCAAATATTACTACCTTTTTCACTTACCTGCCAAGTTCTTGATTTGAAATGCATTGTAATCATGCTCTCTATATATCAAGTTATAATTAAATATAGTCATTTACTTATGGCTTGCTAAGACAAGTCATAGCTTGACTTTTAGCTGCACCTCTCTGCCTCTATAAGAAAACACACACCTTTCAAATTTATGATCCTCACCAGTTAATCAGCATTCACAAGGCAAAGTCCTTATTCCTCATATAAAACTAGATTTGTGCAGTCCAAGGCTGCAGGCAGTGCTTTCCTTTTTCAAGGCTCAAACGTGGCATAACACACGTGGAAGCTCATGCAGAAAAAGCTGTTGATAAAAAAAGAGTACCATGTGGGTGACTCTTTTAAATTAACTCCATGTCTGATCCGCACATTTTTAAAAATAAAAATGTTATGCCAAATTGAACTAGAAGGCAGGTCACTTTAAACCTAGAATTAAAAAAGTTGTTGAAAGTGAGGTCTATTTTAGAGGTATAGAGTCATGTTTCTTCAGGGATGAACTGTTCTATCAAACATTCCTCTTCCTTGCTTAAGCTCTAAGACAATGCCCACTGAAGAAAGATTCATCTTTCTTTCCAGGAAGACATTACAGTCAAGCAAATAAAGTAGAAAATTTTCAGAATAACAAGTGTAACTATATTTTTTCTTAGACTATAGGGGTAGGTAGAAATTCAGCATGGTCTAGTAGATGGTCCCTGAGAAACGGGAGCAACTCCTTCAGTTAACTTCTTGGCACTTGCTTGTCTCTGCCAGACAAAAGATTCCATTTGAGCATGTATACAGCCAAGAGCTGGGAGTCACTAACTCTTAGAATTCCCTCCCTCTTGGTGGTGTAGTTTCCAGCTGTGCATGGTTCAAGATCTGTCCACTTCACCTTTCCAGATATATTAGTTCCCATGATAAGAAGAACAAGCGAGAAATCAGGAATCTTCGCAATTTCTTGAAAGGTGATCATGCAGGTGGGTGGAATTCAGCAAATCCTTCATTCCTGTGTGTGTAAAGCAGGAAAGTATGCAGCCTTTCCATTGCTTGCAAAGTCTTGTCTATTGATTGGAGAGTGCTATGGGACAGCTAGACAATCCTTAAAAAGAAAGAAACCAAGTATTATATATCAACTGCTGTCCAGACAAAGGGAGCAGAGGAGACATTTTCAGCAGATTCAGCTCCCAGCCACTAATATCAAAGGATATATTCTATCTGGGCTTCAGCAAAGCCTTTGATACTATCTCCTGTGGCATACTTCTTGAAAAGCTGGCAGCTTATGGCTCGGGCAGATGAACCCTTAACTTTGGTAAAAACCTGTCTGTATGGCCAGGCCCAGAGTGTGGTGGTTAATGGAGCTATCTGCAGCTGGCAGGCACTCACCAGTGGTGCTCCCCAGGGGTCAGTACTGTGCCCAGCACTGTTTAATATCTTTATTAGTCATCTGATGAGGGGATGGAGAGCCCTTCAGTCACTTTTCAGCTTCTTGGCCCAGGGCCAGTGGTGTGAGGCTCAACAAGGCCAGTGCTGGGTCCTGCCCTT
>JAODKT010001744.1:25089049-25117972 GCA_027576195.1 Cossypha heuglini
CAGATGGATCTCTGCATTCCCCACGGATCTCCATGGGCTGCACCATGGGCTGCACAGGAACCTTAGCATCTGGAACATCTGGAACATCTGCTGCTCCTCCTTCTTCACTGACCTCAGTGTCCACAGGGTTGTTCTTCTCACATGTTCTCACTCTGCTCTTCTCTGGCCACAATTACAACTGCACAATAAATTTTTGTTTTGATTTCTTCTTATGTATGTCATCACAGAGACATTACCAACATCTCTAATTGGCCCAGGCTTGGCCAGCAGCATGTCCATCCCCAGAGCCATCAGGGATTGGCTCTGCCAGACATGGTGGAAGCTTCCAGCAGCTTCTCACAGAAGCCACCTCTGTGGCCCACTTTCTACCAAAAACAAGGCCATGCAAACCCAATACATCACTTAAAATATGGCAAGTAATTTGACTTAGGTAAACCGTGATTATTGGGTCAATGACAAACTTGCAGTTCTCCTTCCAACACATCAAAAATATTAACTATATTCCTCCTTACATCTAAAGTTTGTAAAGAATTAATTTTGTATGTCATGCAATAGACACAGTAAACTTTAAGTATGTTTTGCCCAGATAAAACATTGTTTCCTAGCTGTTTGGGGTTTGTTTGTTTGGGTTTTTGTTGTGGCTTTTGTTTGTTTCTGGTTTTGTTTGGTCTGTGGTTTTTTTGGTTTTTTGTTTGTTTGTTTGTTGGGGTTTTTTTGGTGGTGTTTCTTTTCGTTGCTGTTGTTGTTGTTTTGGTTTGGTTTTGGTTTTGGTTTGTTTTGTTTTTCCAGGGGGTGGGTTGTTTTGGTTTGGTTTTTTTAGACTGTATATATAGATTTTGTTCTGTGGAATATCCAGTAAAACTAGCACTTGCTGTGTGGGTCTCCAGCTGAAGGAAGTTTCTCCTGTGTAGATACACTTTGCTCTAACTGGTCAGTCTGTATGTGACATAGAGGATTTTGAGATACAGCTCTTTTTTCATTGCCTGAAAAGTTCTTTCTTTGTCTTGCCTTCATTTGCCTGCTGTGGTTGCTGATTCAGCATGGTGATGATATCTGTATTGCCAGGTCTGGTTCCAGATGTAAATGCTTTGTAACACTGTGAGCTGATCTCACATTATTTCATTTACCATATTTCAAAATGCACATGCAATTACCTGGTCCCATGAAACAGCAAAACACCATTCTGTGGATTTGCCCAGTTTCTGTCCATGCTGCCAAAATTTATAGCCTACAACCACAGTGTAAAATTTATGCAGACAAAAAGATGTTCTATGCCAGAACAGCAGTGTCACATTCATCATTAAGGAGAGGAAGTGCACAAAGCACCAGCTGGCTTCAGTGGAGTATGCAAGCAGAACATTTTTTTTTCTCAGAAAGCCCTTTGGCCTTACTAGTTTTCAAACATTTGAATCCATCAGTAAACTTAATCACGGTCTCTTCCTAGCCTTGCAGAAAAAGACATAGAGGGGTCCAGACGTAGCAAGACACATTTACCATTGTTTTGCTGTAAAAATGGTGAATTCAGAGTCTCAATTCAGTCCATATATGTAAAGGAACAAGAAATAAAGAATGGCTGCAGCTACAAGCAGCAGCAGCTGCAGTTGTGCAATGCATTTAGAAAGATTCCTCTACAGCAAAGGTAAAAGTCTCTGCCTCTTACATTGCAGAGCAGGAGGAAAGTGCTGAGCAATAACACTGCCCTCACAGAGCAAGAGAAATTCATGTGCACAGATAAAGATCAATGCAGGGAGAACTGCTTCCTTGAAGGTCAGAGCATACCAAAATAACCTTGCCAATGATGAGGCATGAATCTTAGGAAAAAAAAAATGTGGCATTTATTGACTCACACAATGAGGAGAATAAGTTAGATTAGACCAGGCCAAAATTAGGTTTGTGCAATAAATTGCAAATCTGCTATGGTCTTTCCCATGTTTCTGGACTGAATTTTACTCTATTACTCAAAAAGGCAGTTTTTAGAAATGTCTGATATTCTCAGTTTTATACTTTCATTTGTATTCTTAAGGTCATTTAGAGAAACAGGAAGCATTTTCATTTATTAAGTTTCTGCTTGTTGTTTAAACAATAGCACTTGATGAGCTGGGCTTTTAAACACATTTGCAAGGTCTACAGACTGGGTGCTTGGTGTTGGAACCCAGTGAAAAATTCTCTTACAGCAGACGGGAACTGAAATGAAGCGAAGTGGCACACAGTAATGTACACCAATGCGTCTGACTTCCATATTTTCTCGAGTTTCTACAAAAATCCAGGTACTTCATGTATCTGAATGAAGTCATCCGAGATACTGTAAGACAAAATTAGTTCTATTTCAAAATAATGCATGTTTTATGGATGTTTTTAGATTAATTGTCAAGATTTCATGATCTTTGGATTTACAAGGCATGTGAGAAAAATACAAGACCACACTGCTTCCTATCATCCTTACAGACATATATTTCTGGCACAAGGAATGGCTTGTGAAGTAAACCACTCTGGTTAAGTACGCTTAGAGTGACTTGACTGCAACTTCACTGCCAAGAGCTATTAATTAATTTCCCAGCAAGAAGTCACCAAGATACCATATAGCTGCCAGCCAAAACTGTCGACAACAATTTGAAGGAAGGCATCCAGTCTGAACTGCCTCATTTCTGGGACACCTTACCTTGTTCAATTTTCTGAGCTGCCAGGCAGCATAGAAAACCCATGTGAAACAGTGTCTGAAATTCTGTCCCTAAATTTCCAGGGGCAAATACCAACATTTTGGCTGTAAGTACATATTTATCCATAAAATACATGGAATAATTCCTTCACGTGAATGTTACTTCTTAGACCCTTGGTGTTTCTGGCTAGAAGCTGAGGAATCAGGATGGCTCAGGTGTTTCTAAGGAATAGATTTCAGTTCTCACATGAGTTTTTGGTTATGGCCACAGCATCATTTTGAGAATACACCTCTACTTGCACTCAAAATCAGAGAGATGTGGCAGTCTCTCATGTTATTCACAGGAAATTTTCTAAGGTATTGCATAATAGACCTGATTAAATTATTAAGCATTACAATAATTTTCAATGCGTTTCCTTTTAAATGTATATATTTATTGGAAGCAGACTGGGCTATTTAGTGGAGTATCATGGCTTTTGAAAGAAATGGGAAACATTCTTGGCATAAATACAAAACAGATGATTTGTTATTACCCTCCCTCATTTCTTTTATTTGCCCTGATTCACAGTAGGAATTATGACTGCAGCCAGGATAGGAAAACAGCTCTGATGAAGTAAACACACAGTGATGTAGTTTTCTTCTGCCATGGAGAAGCAGGTCTTGTTTCCTCTCCCCCAACACCCTGTTTTCATGAGTCTCCTTTCTAAGTGTGCAAGCTTAAGAATAGAAATATTAAGAAACCAAACAGAAGAACAGAACAGTATGACTCTTACCTTGCTGTTCACAGGCTGCCTACATAAATGTCTAGACTAATTATGCGAGCAGTGTTGCTCAAAATACACACTAATGGCCTGACTCACTCTTTATAGAAATGACCTTGAATATTTGAAAGACAAAAACCACATGTGTAAATTATTCCCTGCAGCTAACAGGAAGACTTTCAGCTTTTAAGCATGCAGGCAAACAGAACGTTACAGCAATGCACATGATGACTGGCAATTTGAACACAGACCTCTTGCTAAATTATAGGGCAGGAATAGGACCAAGTATAGGACAATGGAGGAACATAATCACACCTGGATTTTTATGCGAGCACGAGAGAAAAGAAATGCACTGACATGCCAACATGGCACTGGAGCAAATATATGACTGCTCAGATTGGGAGAGAAAGCAACTTGTTTGGTCATCCAAACCTGAGTGAAGGACAAGAGACAGCACAGCAAGACCAATATTACTTATAAGTCTTTCAACACACTCTTACACAGCAATAATCAGAGACATACTGGGATATTGCTTCTTATTGCTGCTATCCTGGCAGTGTGAAAAGTCTTTTCTTGATCCAGACATTTCTAGATATGTCATCAGGATCTGGAAGAAGCTCACTAGATGAATATCCTTGGGAAAAACATCATGAACACTCCAGCCTGTAGGACTTCAAGGAAAAAAAGTGGCTAACTATGTAAGTATTCCATTAGATGACTGGCATGGGAAGTATTGACTCGGTTCAGGAAGTCGTTCATATACTCTAACCCTAAGGAAAAGATATTTTAAAATAATAGTGTAAATATAAAAAGAACATTAATGAAGTATGTGGGACTTAAAATTTATTGAATCTTTACTATTCTTTGTAGAGATCCACCTGTAGCAGAAGGCGACTGATTATATTTATCCAGTAGGTAAGAAATAGTCTGTGGGCAGAATGGAATGGAGCAGTGGTAAGTTACTAAAAATCACCTGTCAGGGCAAGAAGAGCTCTTTGCTCCACTCTGGAGATCATAGGATACTTTTAGGCACCCCAACTTAGGGACAAACAATAAATGTTAGTTACTATTGCAAGGCCTAACTTGGAGTGGTTCTCAGCCCATACTTAAAACACTCACAGTTATTTTAGGAGTAGGCTAAGAACAGGAGCTACCTGTAATCATGTGCAAAGAAAAAGCTGAAAATCCATGGTTCTTAAAAGGAATAAAAAGTGAAAGAACAAGGTTTATTTCACTGGTAAAAAAGGGAGCTACATGCACATGGCTACAATTGCACAGGCAAGGCTTCTAATTTCCTTTCTCTGATGATGTTTCATGCTATTCTCGGCTGATATGAAATGGGGGGTGGGACAAGATGAGCTCCAGAAATCTCTCCTGTTGTAAGTTACTCTATAGTTCAATTCTTCGTTTGTAAGATATATTAAAAAAAAAATCAACCCAAAATAGAGGTGTCACTAAGATAGTTACAAATACATGTAAAAAAGGAAAAATCTAAAACTGTCTTTGGTAATGTAAATTACAAGGCACCACACTGTCCCCCATCACATTCTTCAAGGCAGGAAACTACTTTGTCTGGAAATGCACAGAAGATAGAGATCCATGACAACTCAAGGGAGAAATGCCTTGCTGTCTGGCCAGTTCATGCACAGGTGCAGGTAGTGTAAACTCTCAGGCCTGAAATTTGACATGCTGATGCTTTCATCTGTGTGACTGTTCACAAAGAGCTGCATTAGGGTAATAGACACTGCAGGCTCTTTCCTAAATTCAAGTATATGCTTTTCTTAGCATTTTGGGAGAAATTTTTCAAAGCTTTTATTTGCCAATGCTTACAAATCTTAAACCCTTCCAAAGGGTAGTAAAAGTGCAGCAGAGCAAATTTTGTGGTCTGAATTTCCCCTGAAAGTACCTAACCACTATGGCAATTCTGTAGATGTATCATCCTTTCTCCATCACAGTTCTCTTTTTCTGTCATTCTGATATGAGAACTGATAAACCTTCTAACATAAAGAAGAAGTTCTCAACAATGTCTCTGCCTTTTATTTCTCCTTTTTATTCCTCCCTTCCCTTTACCCTTCACCAAGTGATGTATTACAGAGACGGAGGATGAGAAGTTTCCCAAACTATTTTGCTCATGTTTAAGCATAAACTTAGGACTTTTAAAATTATGTAAAATGAATTTGTGAACTGATTCTCTTTCCTGTTATAACAAGTTATGCTGGACCCTCTGTCTCCAGTACTGCAGCACATGGTGGCTGAAAGGACTGCAGAACCACTCTTTGTAACAGTGAATTCAGCAGCAACAACAAAAAAATTAAAATCTTGCAATCCAAATGAAGATTCACTTTCTGTCATAAAGCTGAAAGAAGTGTTAGAGCACTTGTAAGTACTTACAGGTGGAATAACTGCAAGGAAGCTGTTACTTGGTGTGCTGGTTTGGGCTGAGGAAGAATTAATTCTCATCTCAGTGTCTGGCATGGGGCTGTGTTGATCAACACAGGGGTTGATAATACAGAGATGTTTTTGTTATTGCTGAGCAGGGCTTGCACAGAGCCAAGGCCTTTTCTGCTTTGGTACTGCCACACTGGTGAGGGGACTGGGGCTGCTTGGGAGGTTGGGAGGAGACAGAGCCAGGACAGGGGACCCAAACTGACCAAGAGGATATTCCAGACCATGTGGCACCAAGCTCAGTGTATAAAGTGGGGAGAAGAAGGAGGAGTGGGGGCACACCTGGAGGGTTTGCCTTCCCCAGTAACCATTTTGCATGATGGGGCCTTGCTGTCCTAGAGAACTGCCACAGCACTGCATGCCCATGGGATGCAGCAAGTGGATTCCTTGCTTTGCTTTGTTTTCCCTATTAAACTGTCTTTTTCTCAGCCCATGAATTCTCCAGCTTTCATACTTCCAATTTTCTCCCCAAGTGAGTGAGCAGCTGTGTGGGGCTTGGCTGCTGCCTGGGGTTAAACCATGGGAATTCTCACTCAACTGTTTCAAGTGTTACTATCAAGTTATCTTTCCCAATATTCTTCTCTAGAATTTTCCATCAAGGATGGTGCTGCCAAGTCTCCTGCTACAAGACATGTCCAGTTCCTAAAGTAGACGCGATAATTTTCTAGCCTGAATTGCCTAGCAGCCACAAGACTGGTGATTTATATTTCATTTTGATGTTGCAGTTTCTGCTGGATACAGGTGAGGCTCTAATCTCTCCTCAAGCACCTCACACAAGTCAGGTGGAGGGAGACTCCAAAAACTTCCCTCAACTTCATAGAAACCGACAACAAGGACTAGCTCACCTTTTAGGAAACTGGAGACAAAAAGTTCAACTTACAGTCTATCTAGAATACAAACCTTGAAAACCTTGTGATGGAATTAGCCAGACTAGCTACCATCATGACTATTTGTAGATCACATGGCTGTCACATGATTGGGGAAATTGCACTGCTATATTCTGGGCAGAAGAGGGGCAACAGAGAGGCCAGGTTTGAGTCCACAACTTCCATTTGTAACTCATAACCCTGACATATCAAGTGAGCACTGGGGCCACGATAGGTAATCACCAGTCTGAGTATCAGAGACTAAAAAGAGAACCTTTTCTGTACAGTGGTGTAGAAGACAGCTACATCATGGTGCTCTGGGAATATGAAATCTTCATTTATTTTTCACAAGACAGGATAGTCAGTAGGTTCAGGTGTATAACAGAATGTACCCAGGTGTATAACAGAGCAATTCAGTTTGAAATGAACCTCCAAACTCCAGCTCAGAGAAGGTCTAATCAGGTCAAGTTTCTTAGGGCCATGTCCAGGTTCCAGGTGAGTTTGAAGGCCTTCAAGAATAGAGATTTTACATCCTCTTACAAACTCTTTCAGTATTTGATCTCCCTCATTATAACTTCTTTTATCCCAGTACCTGGCCAGAATGCCCCATGTTTCAACTTGTGGCCATTGTGCCCAATCATATCATCATGCATTTCTGAGAATAGTCTAGAGCTCCACCATCTCTTTGTCATCTGATCAGGATGCTGTAGACAGGAATTAGGTTTTCTCTAAACCTTCTCTTAAGGCTGAGAAACCCATTTCTCTCAACCTCTTGTCCTCTGACAAGGTTGGTGGCAAAAGGCAGAGTGCCTCAGTTTTCTCTGAGCCATTTGTCACTAGTTTCCCTGTCCCATTGACCAGTAGGGCCACATTATCCTCAAACTTTCTTTTGCTGCCAATATCCTCAGAAAAGACTTTTCTTGCCATCTGTTGCTAGGATGCAAATTCTTTGCTAGTTTCAAGTGCAACTAAGCTTGGCTTTACTGACTTCATTTCTGAATGCACAGGCAATGTCTTTGCATTCCTCCCTGGTAGCCTACCCTGCTTCCACCTTCTGTGGGGGCACCTTTTTTGCGTTTGAACTCAATCAGGAGCTCTGTTTTCCTTCTGACCCTTTGCCAGATTGCTTAACTCTAAACACATTGAGATAGATCATTCCAGTGCTTTGAGAATGTTGACTCTGAAGATCAACCAGATCACCCCAGACATTTTCCTCCTTGGGCAGTTTCCTACAGGAACCTGCAGGTAAGTCTCTGAAGATGCCAAAACCTACTCTTCTGAAGTTTTGAATCTAGATTACTCCTCTCAGGATCTTAAACTTCACACTCTTGGCTCCACAAGAATCATTGTTACTGCAGCAAACAATGCTGCCCTTTACACTATCTAGCAATTTTTGAGCATTTATGAGTCACAGGTCGAAGAGAGCATCTTCCCTGACCTGTTCCTCTGTCACATGCACCAAGATATTACCCTCAGTACATTCCAGAAATCTCCTAGACTGATTGTGTCCAGCTATGCTGTCCTTCCAGCAGAGTGACTAAGGTACAGATAGGAAATAGAGTCTGTGAGGGAGATTTTCTCCAGCTGCTTCAAGAATGCTTCACCTGTGTTTGTGTGTGCACCTTCTTTATCAGGCACGATGTAGCAGACAATCATTGAAGCATCCCTGTGCTCATCTGTCCTCTGATCCTTGCCTAACTCATCACCTATTCACTCATCACCTGTCCTAAGGCAAAATCCATGGATCTGCTTTATATAGAGCTCAACCTCTCTTCTTTGCCAACCTTATCCACCCTGTCTTTTCTGCATCCCTCCACTGTAGCACTATAGTAATAAGAGTTATCCTACCAAGGATAACAAGGTATTTGATCTAGATTAGATTAATCTATAGATTAGATTAGTTGTGTATTCACAATCCTCCTGCTTATTCCTTATGCTCACAGATTTGTGTACAAGCATTCGAGACGGGCCCCAAGTTGCACTGCTTTCACAGGGAAGTGAGAGAGCCTTCCCTGTCATGCTGTTTGCCACATTCAGATGCACTTTCTCTCGTGTCCTTAGTTTTCTCCATGTTGTGGAAATCCTTCCTGGCATACCTCATGTAAAGCCATCCTCACTAGGTTAGGAAGCTTGATTGCAAAGACCTGCTTTGTGACACATGCTCCAACCCAACCACCAATTCTCACTCTGATGTGGTCGCAGAAGCCAAAGGCCTGTCTGTCAAACCAGCCATGCAGCCAAGCTTTGACACTCTATCACACTTAGTCCACTTAAACTTTTCCCTCTCTGGTCAGGATCTGATGGACATCATCTGTTCCACTTGTCCTTTACCCTCCTCTTGATTGTAGCCATCCTTAATGCATTCCAGATGACTCTCAGCAGCACTGCAGGAGCCCACATGGAAGATCAGCAAAAGGTAAAAATCCAAAGGATAAACAAGGCTAGGCAGCAGCTCCAGACATTCCAGACTGGCTGCTGGATCACTGCCTTCATCTCCATAGGAAGGAGTCTCCTTTAACTAACAGAGGGCTTTTACCCTTCATGCAGACACAAGGTTCAGGACCAGCTGACTTTGATCCCATACACCTGATCTGTGTGCACGGCCCCTAACTCAACTTCCCTCTAATATCACTGCTCCTGCCTTTATTTAGAGTTGCTGCTTACCACAAGAACTTTGAAGCTGACTTTATTTGTATAGTACCCTTTTACACAAGGGTACCATACACAAGAGTTTGTAGTTGGAGTATCTGTACTTGGGAAAAACAGCATCTCTGCTTGCAGACTATCTCAGCTTTTACTGCACATGCTGCTGGAATTAGACACAACAAAAGCCCCTGAAGGTCAACAGCCAGCTATCTTCAATAGCAGAAGCAAAGATAGATAAGAAAATAGCACTGTATTTCACGTTACAAAACGTGGGACTAGTAGTAACACTTTAAAGTCTCCCTAGTTCACCTTGCTGCTTAAATATAATATTCAGATAAAAATGAAATTACTTGAAAAGTAGTCTGTGAGTAGGCAATGAGACATTTGCTGAGTTCAAAATGCTGTTCATAAGCAGAAGGTTGAAAGAAACAAAAGATGAAGATGGTGAATGACGTCTTCTTTTAAAAACTTACTCTATGGAGAATGTGACAGTAGGAGGCCATGCAAGGAGCCACAACAGATGTAGCTTAAAAACAAACAAACAAGTCTCTTATTTCACAATTTTTTTGAAGGATGGAAACCTGAAGCAACCTTGAAAAAAAGCCCAAAAGAAAAACAAAGTTGTGTATCTTTAGACTTATGCATGCTAGGTCTGCCTCCTTTCTATAGTGCTGCAAACTTCTAACAAATATTTGTTTCATGTTAGACTTGTTTAGAAGGTTCATTAAATATGTGAACGCTCTTCTTGAGGCCTGAAAGCTCTCCGGCAATGACTAAGCCTTTCACCTTCCTTTTTATTGTGTTGAAGAAGAAAATTGAGAGAAGCACAAAAAAAAGGTGAACCTTCCTCACCAAGACTCAATATACTTGTGGAAAGAAATATGAAAAACAACGAAGTATTAACTCATGGAGAAAAGCAGAAGCATCTACAGCAGAGGAATGCCAGTCTTTTGAAGACTGCACACAATCCAGATCCTATCTGACTGTAAAAATGAATGCTTTTAAAATTCAAGTCAGAAAAGGGGTCCAACTTTCTCTTAATAGTGATGTAAGAAATGTAAATTCTTTAGCAATGTAAGAATTTGTTATTGTCATTGATGTACAAGAAGCAACATCAACACCCTGTCATCTAAGTAATTGATAAGGATTTCCACAGAATACTGTAAACACTGTTCTGTGATCATTGATAGAGATGAGTTATTTCAATAAATGCTGTAAGTTTCAAAGTAAGTGCTGTAAATCTCTAGGTTTTCCACCATTGCCAAACATTACTAACAATTTGAGGCAGCTTCCTGTTGCCTGGATTTCCCATTTTAAGATGGCACACATCAAACATAGGACAAATCATTCATTTTGCCGTGCCCTTACATAAGTGACACTGCAGGCCATCCCTGGAAATAATGTTGGCATGAGAGTATGGTCAAGAAACGCCACCTGCTGTCGCCTGGATTACTGTTCCAAAAAGCTGCTGCAGTACAAGGACACGCACAAAACTCATGTTTCATTTTACTGGAGGAAGAACATTTGAGTATGATGCCAAGAGTTGAGAATTCCACATGAAAAGAGAATACCCCAAAGTGCTCTCAGATCCTCACCATAGCTACTTACAACACGTAAAATTTTAAGCAGCACTTCAGAATCTCTTACTGTGAAACCTAAAGGAAAAAAATGCATCAATTCACTTTGAAATTTAAATGCCTTGGGGTTTTTTCAGATTGTTAAAATAAAAGCTAATTGATTTTAAGAATAAATTTGAGTTCAAGGTTCAACATTGATAAAAACTGGGCATCAACTGCAGTAACAGTGCACATCCTATTCTCTGAGACTGTCTCCATGAGAGTTGTCTAGCAACTTAGCCCGTGACATTCCAGCCACTCTCATCCAGCAAAAGCCCTAAGTATTTCCTTATCTTTAGACAAGTTTGGGTTACTGATCTTGGGTGCTGACATACCAGGAGTCAACACCACCTAAGTACACTCAACTAAGCATCAGACTGAAGACTCTTCAACACAAAAGCCAGTGTGCTTAGAATCTTGCTGCACCAGAAGATGAATCCATAAATAACCACCCAAATTCAAAATTACCCAAATAACAGCCTCTGGGACAAATCAGACTTAGTTGGAAGTCAGCCGCATAAATACTAGAACTTGCTTATTTCTCACAGCTTTTTATCCTGAGGGAAAATGTTAGCAGTCTTCTACAACACTTCTAGAGCAACAGTCAATATTCCAATTTTAATTGTCTGAATTTTGTGTTTCTTTGAATCTATCCTTTAAGTCCCTGCTTTCCTCTTCTACTGAAGTAGTGTTAGTTAAGTGCATCTCCTCTCTTTCTCAAGAAAAAGATGCTATTTATTTTTTTTAAAAAATTAACTTAGTAGTCTTGAGTAAAAAACACTTGTCTTCTCAAGAAAATAAGTAGTCAAGAGAAAAAAGAACAGAAAACATCAAGTATATTGACAATTTTAATAGAAGTTATGACTACTTCAGTTGCAGGTACGATACACCCTTAGTTAGGAACTGAAACAATTCTGATTTGAATGAACAAACACACATACACAGTCCTAGGATGCAACAACTTCTTGCAATTAATACAAGTTTTAAAGTGCCAAGTTAGGAAATTAAACAGAACTGACCTTATGTATTTGCTATGTAAGGCTAAATGAGTCAAACTGTCCTTGATGGCCTTTAAAAACATGGCATTTATACATGTTTAACACTGAACAGTTGTCCTGATTGTACTGCACGACACCAGACGGTTTTCCTGTCCATACAAACAGAGTAAACTGAATAGTATTTAATTCCTTTAAATTTTTTGCCACTGATCCTTGCCACACCGCAAGCAGCCTTTACAAATCTCATATCAAATTTATTTGTGGAGAAAAGACAGGGAACATCTCAAGGGTCCACATAGTACTGGAAATGCTGAAAGAATTTTCAATGAATGGGAAATTATGTGTGGAATTACGTACTACACAATATTAGAGAAAAATAGCTGTGTTCTTAGATTAATATATGTAGTACTTTATCCTATGCCACCAATCATAAAAAGCGTACACACAGTTCATAGAAGTGCGACACACACTTCAAATTATTCTTCACTTGCATGAAATTCAATCTACTTTGTAACAGTTTTTATACATATTAAATATTAACAGGACACACTGTGACAAAAGAAATAGATTACAGAGTTAGAGCTTCAGAAGGCAACATACCAACAGCTGTAGCCACATTTGTTTTGAAATGTGGATGGCTTCTTGTTTCTTCCCTGTCCCACTGGTTACCGTGATATAGATGTAGATATTTATTCACAGAAAATATACTCTGAGTCCTGATGTTTGCTTGAGTGGGGCAGAGGCAAAATAAATAAACAGAAGGCAGAGAAGAGATAATGCAGCCAACTTGGCAAGTACCAAGCTGGATTCTACCTAGTCTTGTGCTCACAAGACTGCCAAGTTCTCTTACCAACATGTTCATCATTTCACATGCAAAGGCACTCAAAGGCACATGAATGCTAGCCAAGGTATACCTGTTTCCAATTCCTTCCATTCTGGATGGTGAGTGAGTTCAGATTCTTGAGTATACAGGACTCAAAGACACAAAACAACTTTTTATGGCTAGAGTCAAGCACATTTGTTTTAGAGTTGTTAAAGCTGGACAAAGTGAAGGTTCTTTATGGTTTTTTTCAATCAAAAAAATAGGGTAAACTATGCAGATGGTGTAATTATAGCTAAAATGTGACCATAATTGCTCTAAGAAACTTTTTATTACTTAGTTGCAAATTTACATCAAGATTGGCTTATCCTAGGAATCTTGACATCAGAAAATCAGAAGGAAGCAATTTGTGAAGTCACTCACTCTGAGAGTAACTTTTGATTTCCTTCAAGTGAGAAAGCAATCACTTGGTTACCATGCTAATTCCCATGGCATTTCCATGATCCTAGTTGATATGAAAAAAATACTAATATATTTCTTTAGAAGAAAAAGATATTGAAGTGAATAAAAGATGCTTGCTTCCTCCTGATTCTCTTCAGATCTACTCTTGAAACTTTGAATTAACAGTTCAAGCATTTCATGCACTTTTATCTGGACTCTTGCCTGCTTCTATCCTTTCAGTCAGAACATTACATCCGATGAACACCAAATTTTCTTCTCATGAACCACAGAAGTCAGGTCAGACACTCATATCACTTTGCTTGCTTTGCTCACTTCAATCCATTGACTTCCAGAATATTTAGCATAGGAACATCCTGATACAAGAGCCTAAGGAAAAAGTCAAACCTTTCTAACACTCCCATTTTTGAACAAAACACAAATACCCACTGTGGCAGCTTGTTTTTAGGATCAAAATTGAAACACAGAAGCTACATGATCTGTATTTAAAATGAAATTTTATACAAACAACTTAAAACTGTTCACTGTGTAAAAAGGGGAAAGACATTTTATTTGAACTTGGATTTTAAGAGATGCTATCAGCAGTTCAGTTTGGCATCAAATACTGAACTATTCTAACAACAGATTTCACCAAAGTGGATTAGCACTCTGATAGCCCAACTGTTTCTGATTTAAAAGCTTTGCAGTGGTCTTCTTTGAACTAGGAATCTGGAAAAGCATGTCTTCCAGTGTGCACATGGTTATCCGTCCTGAAGCTTGTAGTTTCGTATAAATATTTCTTAATTTAACAGAAAGGTGAGGGTTCTCTTCCATCTTTTCCCTGACTGTAGCCAGCTAAGGAAGAGAAAATGTCAGATTGTTACAGTTCAGCAAGTGGAGCCCTCATTCTACCACCACACTGAAGAAAAGCAGTAACTCAAAAAAGTATACAGTGTAAGATAAGTGGCTAAGGCAATGAGTCAAAAGATGAGGATTTTATGAAGAGGACATTATGCATCACCACAAAATGGTGGAAAGGCACTGGTTATCTATTAAAGACAGTTTATTAGATGTAAAACTTCCTTGAAGTTGTACAATCCTATTTTCAGTCCTACAAGAGACAAACACAATTATTTTCAGTTTAAATCCAGGAAACATAATTGCTTCCTGGAATCTACTTTCCAGATCAGCACAATTCTAATTATTATTATGTATCTTCGTAAATGCACAGTGGAGTACAAATCCATAAAATTCAGGCTATAGAAGACTGAGAAGTTCTGTTTGCCATCCACAAGAGTATGAGCTCATGTGTTAAGTAAATCCCTTAAAAAATATTATTATCAATGAAGTTTTGTGGAAAGGGACAGTTAGGACTAATGCTTAGTCTTCTTTTGGCAGCTGAAAATTTCCCAAACAAAGTCAAAATACAACACTAACACATTCAACATTTACTGCAATGACTTTACAAAAAGAAATGCTGATTAAAGAATTTCTTTTCAACATGGCAGTTAATATAGAAGGGCCATGTTTTGAAAGGTTGGCTCTCCCCTTCTAATATTTATTATTTTGCATATCAGTTTTTTAATAGGCAGCAGTGAAAGACTGAGTATTTAATCATTAACACAATCTTAAATGTCTTGTTCTACAGACATATCCAAAATGAATATACTAAACAAGCTTTAGGAAAAGCAGCAGCAACGCTGACAAACTGAGAGAGGCTACTTTTGTGCTCTGAAGGAAGCCTTCTTATTGTTCAAGACTGTAAAAGCCAGTTTTTGCAGTAAAATATAGTTAAATAGCAAGGGCTAGTATTTCCCATATCACACTTCCCTGTATAGTGTCATAGGTCTTTCACATATTGCCAACCTAACAATATTACTGTTACCAGAAACTTTATCCTCATTTCATATGAAATAAAAATAGCGTAGGAGGCAAGGGATAAAATCATTTAATGCCACTAGGGACAGTGTCATCTACATTCAGACGCAATATAAGCTTCTAGAATCAAGATCCACAACAAAAAATGAAGCAAACAGCTTAAGTGTTTTGTCCGAAAGCAGAGGAAGCCAGCCAGCTGCTTTGGTATTGGAATGCATCAGAGCCCAAACAACTACAGCAGGGCAAACTCAGGCACTTGAAGTTCTGTAGGTGAACCACCATTGTCACGGCTCAGCCCAGTACCATGACTGTATACTCACCACCTGCTCAGAAAACTCAGTTCTTTTCACAAAGGGAGGAGTATCTACTTCCACTGCTGCCTCCAGTGTATTTATTACTTCTTTTAGTAAACCAGATCTGAGCTGGACAAGGACCTTAAAAATACAATAAAAACACACCACATAAATAGTACGTATCATAAAAAAGTAAATTTTTACAAAAGTGTTTGAGGAAGACATGAAGCAAAGCAGGGCAAAATACATTTCCAAATGGTGCACTGAGAAAAATCCATCCATTGCAAAGAAAGAGACGGAATAATCAATTTCCTCAAATGTCTGGGGGTTTTTACCAGCTGGGACCTGGAAAGGAAGGGTGAGGCTTGAGCTAGAGCTCCTCTGATGGAGTTGCACTACCTGCTCTTGAATAAAGTGGTTTTTACCATAGTTTAGAGGTCACTTATATGACACATGCAGACTTTCTCCCAGATTGTAGACTGCACAACTAAAGAAAAAAACCTGTTGCATGTACACATGTGAATACAGTTTGTAGGGCTGAAGTAGTTGGCAGAGCATTTACTTGGAGCTGGTTTTTTAAAATCTTTTAGAGCTAGAAAGCAAAAATCGTAACTAGAAATTGTTCATGGGTCTATGCTCACAGATGTAGGATTGGTCTACTTCACATTCCCACCTATGGTAGAAAGTGACTTTAAAAAGTAGGTGGAGATTACTAACAGTTCAGAATGCAAGTAATCCAACAGACAGAAATTGTCTGTTGGCTCAAAAACAAGCTCAGCAACACCACGAACATATGCCTGTGCTAGTAAGAGGCTAGTCTTCTGTTACTATGCACCTGGGAGTTTATTGGCCAGCGTAGCATATTCTGAAAGATTTCAATACAAGGCAAGCACACTTACTTTAAGATTATTGTAGAGTTTGTTCTCTGTTCTCATTATCTGGGAACAATAAAATTTGGCTTGTGCTACATCATTCTGGGAAAGAATCATAAATAATAAAAAATAGTCATACATGTGTCAAAAACTTGCACGATAAAAGAAAAACAATAGTCCTTCACAACTTGTCAATAAATCATAAAGCAGCATCTAGAACCCCTTTACCAAGACCCAGAGACACCAAACAGCACCCAGCCTGCAAAAGGAATATCCTAAGCTGGAACTCCCATATCATCTGGCTCTTTAGTATGCATGCGTATGTATGTCACATGTAGCCAACATTGAGCATGAGATCACCTAAAAGATGTAAGGTTTACACACATGCTTAGCTCAACACATGTCAGTGTAATGAAGTGAAGCATATGTTACTCTGTACATTTATCCTGCCCAGCCCTTCCAACCTTCTGGACATACACATTTACAGTACTGCATCTATGTCATCAATTGATTTGTACAGACAGTAAATGTTACACTGACATTTACTAGACCAAGCAATGTTACTTGGGATCAGGAAAGATCTTACTTACAGCAAGAAGTGCTGTCAAAATTAATTCAGCTTAAGGAACAATCAAATGTAATGTGGAGCATTTTTCCATTTGCAAAACAAGAATTTCATCATGCCATTGTACACACGAATAAATTTGTTTCAATGATGCTATTTTTCAGTGTCTCCATTCACAGAGAAAGCAAAAAAGACCACATAGTGCATAGAAACTTTTAACAATTCTACTCCATTCATTCAAATGTGTGAGTAAGATCAAATTTATAGCACTTCCAGTGTCTCTGATCTCTGTTTAAACATGAAACAGAGAAGGTTCAGGACATACCCAACCTGTTTACACTAATTAATGGCAGAGGAAATCCAAACTTTATCCCAAAGTTTAGAATTTCCTAATAGTTATTTTCCTGCTCCATTTTTCACCCTGTGCTGCCTCAGAGCATCTTCATGTCAGTACCTAGGCATATGAAGTATTGCAAAACCCCTCCAGGCAGAAACATGCTGTGAGAAAGTCCATCTCTCCAGCAGTAGGGAAATACATATCAAAGCCTTGGAGTCTGCCTCCCAAGACAAACATTCAAAAGAGACGATTGCACAAATATTTTAAATTATCATTTAAATTCTATTTAAAGGAAATCACCACTAAAGAGCAGTATCCGCAGGACTAGATCCATGGTGACACCTAACCTGCTGGCCTAACTCTCTAGTTTTTTAATATTCTAGATGGTATTGTTACAAAATACATGTGCATTAGACTCAAGACGTGTTTAGATTTACAAACTTCCCTATTCAATTTGTGTGGGCATTGTCTATAATCCTACTGTCTCAGGAGCCTAAAGTTCCAATACTTGAAGCTATTACATAGTTATGCTTTCTCAATGTCAACTTCCTTTCACTATCTGTCTGCAACAAAACTAGAGAGTATCCCTCTCTCTACAGAGACCTAGGCACAACTGAAAACCAAGAGACTGTACCTGCTTGAGAGCAGTTGCCACTGCAAAGCAGTATGCTCGCAGCGGTACCGTGTCACCTCTTAGCTGTGCTTCTTCAAGCAGTCTCGCAGAGATTTTGGAAGACTCTGGGCTGCCCTGCATAGAAATATCAGAGGAAGTTGTGCTTGTTATTCTGGTTACCTGGAAGGACTATAAGCACCTGCAATCCTGTTCAGAAGGTATTCAGAAGTCAACATACTGTACAAAGGCAATATGTATCTGAACTCAACACAGCAAATTCAGTGCAGCACTTTTTGAGAAACACAACATCAAAATACGATAACCGAAGTGACAGAGGTCACAGGAGGGTAAAAAAAAATTCTATTATCTTAACAACTATACCTTGCCCTAACTACTTGGGTTTCTGCAACAGATGAAACAGCCCCAGCAGTATACTAAACAAACAGACATTTTTATTTTCACTTCCAAGTAATTTCTAAATCAGGAAGGAAGGTTTTCTTTTTGCTGTTACTTTGTTCTAAAAGCTACATTAGATAATTACTGAAATCAACACTTTCTAATCTTTGAACTATTACGTATCATTCCACTAAAGAAATCTGTGTACGTGTGAATTTGAACATTCAGCCTCTCTTAAGGACTAATTCTTGAAAAATGTTTCCAAAATATATATTCTAATATTACAGCTTAGACAATTTTTTTTTCCAGCACGGAAAGCTTCCATTATTGTTGGGAATTTTCAACAGGCGATAGTAAAAGGCAATGAGTTTAGCTGTGTGCTACCTCTCAAACTATCAACTCTCCAAATTAATGCTGCTCACCCTCGAAATTATGAGTGGAACTGACTGGACCCCAAACAAAATAGTATCTGTCAAACCTAAAACAATTGGTACCACCACTATGGATAAGAGTCCTCAGATTTGGTGCTGATTTCTGTTCCTAGTATTCAAAGTGTCATTCCTGCAAAATATGATTTAAAATATGTTCCTTGAAAATTCAGAAACATTTTGACCACTGGAAGACTGATTACTATTACATAAATACTTTGTTATCATCAAAAGGCCTATAGCTCTTTCCTGCACTAAAAGAAAGACCATCTGTTACCTCAGAGTATGGCAATGCCTTACAGTGACTTAAATCATCCCAGAAGCATTTCAGAGTTGACCTCAAAATTATCTCTGTGCAAAGCTTAAACATTAATTCCTTTGTTTATCCACTGGAAATAATCTGAGCTTTAAGCCTTGTACATTTTTCTGTACTGGTCTCTGGCAAGGTTATTCAAAAGAAACCAAGGATGGTAAAAATCCAGAAAAACTTTTAATGATACCAGTACCGTTATTTGTATTATTTGAGTATTGCATCTTGAAAATACTTAATTTCAATTTTTTTTCTGACATGTCTTATTTTGCATCATGAGAAAAAACAACTTTGAGCTTCATTTTTTCTCCTCCTCCTAAGAAATGAATCAACAGATTAAGGTTTTAGAAGAGCTCCACCTAATCCTCTTTAGTGCATAAAGGGTTACTACTCATTTCCCCATTGATAGTATTTTACCTTAGTGAAAAAGCCCCACAGATTTATTGTGACTATTCAATCCAACCAGGTGACAGTGCAGAATCATCTCCACCTCTCTTTTTATCAATAGTAATAATGGGCCAGATTCTCATTGAAAACATAAGTAGGGCCAGAAGTAGAAGAAAAAGAAGACTTGGGAACCTATTTTTGTTGCACATCCTTGGACTCCAGTGTTCTAACTGCAGACCACGCTAATGTAAAGATTTTAGGAAAGAAGCTACAGCAGACCTAAAGGCAGCTTAATTCATTAGAACTGAGAATTTAAGAAAAACCACATAAACTACTGCTGAGGTACCATTTTAGGATGACTCCTTGCTATCACATATGGCCAGTTTCATTGTATGGTTAGCTGAGAAACCTGAAGAAGTTTAGTCTAGTGGTATAACTTTTTTCCCTAGCTAATGTCTTTATAGAAGATGAGAAAATGTTTCCAAATGAGTTTGGGAAAGGTTCACATTAAAATTTCAAAGTGCAGAACTGACTCAAATGTGGAGAGAAAGATCAAAATAAAAAAGTTCTGGGATCTCACTTTGCTATGAAAGGAAATAGTTCTAAGAAAACACTCACTAGAATTGACATATTCTAGTTTCTTACCATGCTTATGCTCATTTTCTTCAAGCTAAACATACAGGTAAGCTCAAGGGGCTGCTTTTTTAACTAAAGACATTAATCTATGTTTCTTTGCAGCTGCTCGTATTCACCAGGTGTATAGGGAAGAGATTACAACTCTATTCCTTGTAGAATTTGTGTACAATTATAGAAATGGATCAAGACTGCTTGTAGGGGGAGGGGAGAAATGGATGGAGGATGTCTGGCAAACAGAACGTATCATATATATGCCTTAAAGAAAAGAGACTATAAAACCAATACTGAGGCTGAAGAGATGCAGACAGAGAAAAATACTCTTAGGTAGTCAAAGGCTGTTCCTTAATGCTCATGTCCCTGTATGTGCACCATATCATGTACTATGAAGCACCTTAGGACTTACATATGTTTAAAATACCTGCACTAGATACAAAATCCTGACAGGGAAAATATTGAAACCCTCAAAAAAATCCAAAATCTAAAATAAAAAAAAAAAGGAAGAGATAGAGAAGGCATTTCAAACACTTTCGCATTCATAACGCTTACCAGTTTATAGCATATTGCAACTGCAAGTAGATAGGTTTCTTTGTTGAAAGATATACCTTGTTTTTTCATTTCTACCAGAACTTCCAAAGCACCTATCAAAAATATATTAGTGTTACTCATTTCATAAATTTAAGGCCGTACCTCTCATAACTGAGTAGAAGAAACAATTCAGTAAGGTATGAGTTCAGTAAGTTTATTTGAAAATATGAATGTGCACTGAAATCTGTTATCTGAAAAATTCAAAAAGTTTAGCGCAGGGTCATTTTGATCTCTTTCAACTTAGCAAGGAGGTTTTCAGTTTACAGAAAGCACATGGCTTTATTCTTCTATTAGTTTTATATGAAAATCAAAAACTAAATTCTATATACTTGACACAGCAACCCTCATTGCTCCTAACTGCCCAGAAAGCTTCCACCACTGTAGGCAAACTACATAGCATGTCCTCATTAAATCACATGGTCCATTCAACAATGCTGCATTTAGGCACTGATCTAGGTTTCTTTTACAGTGGCTCAATGTCAGCTTTTAGGACTGCTGGACTTAAATTTCCCAAACATTAAGACACCAGACATTATGTGCTCAACAATTATCAAATAAAGTGATTTGCTAGAAAAGTTTTAAGGTTTTCTCATGGAAACTCTTTATTAGGTCAGATGATTTCCCCTTGTCTTCACAAAGGGCCAAAATGATTAGAAGCGTTGGACTTCTACATTGCAATAACCACTCTGTGTGAGGACACAAGTAAGACAAACCAAGAGAAGAATATAATATGATTCTGGGAAAAAATGTATTCTTCCTTGCTCTGACACAAATGTAGAATGGAGAAAAAAAATTGCTGAGGAAATTAACATTCCATTAACATAAACCAGATTTTGAATAGAGAAGACAAAAATGCTATGGGAAATTAGGAAGTAAAGGAAAGTAACACTTTAGTGAAGAGCGTTTGGGAGAAAAGCTCTCTTGGATAACAACAGTTCTGTGGAACTTGAACGGCAAGTATTCTGTGGGAAGTATGAAACAAATAGACTCCTCCATTTTTATTACACACTACAGTGCAACTCATTCACATCTACAGTTATTTACACAATGCTTGGCTATCTAAAGCCACAGCCAATCAGCAAATATATATATACCCACCCACACACACCACTTACAGTGAGAAGCATCCTCCCCAAAATTAATCTCCCTTAGCAAATACGGTACTTACTTTCAAAATGGCCCTTTTTAAACAACATAGTCATCAAAATATGGAATGATGTACTGTCTGAGAAAAAACCATGCAAATTCTGGAGAGGAAATAGAGCAAGCATTAAAAAAAGTAAGGACAGTGAAGAGTCTCACTGCACAAAGCATTTAGCAGCTCTTGCTACTGGAATAAGACTCATCTTTACAAGTTCAGCATTTAACTCTCTGGGTTACCTGACTGTCTATTTCTCTGTCAAACGACATCTAAAATACCAGCGACTCATTATAATCAAAAGCTCACTAAAATTAAACATAAATTTCCCAGAGCGTCCCACAATAATTTTTTTTAATGACCTCTAAGTCAATGGAAGCAGAAGTCAGCTGACTGACAGCTTGCAGCTGATGAACAGTATCTTTGGGGAAAGTACCAGCACCATGAAATTGAATAAATTTTTTGCTAATCACAACATCAAAAGATCAGCACAAGAGCTTGAGTGATGATGCTAAGAGTGGCAGAAGAGAGGAATTAAATTTTATGTTTCACTTCAACCACACTGTGTGTTGGGAATAGACAAATAAAAGATCAGAGGTATTGAGTTTCAGCAGAAGAATCTGGAGAAATATTATTGTACCTTACCATCCACCAGTTACTAGGTACTAGAAGTACAGTAGTTCCTGTCTTAATGATACAGATCCAAATTAAAACCCGAAATAAAAACTACACATATCCTTTCTTACACATGCCTAACTTAAGAATAGTAGCAAGACTTCTCCCACTTCTGGCTGGATGTATCTCATGCCTTAATGTATTAATATCAGTGAGATTTTCTCTGACTGTCAGAGATTTTTGAAGTCGCAACATTGCACACACTGGACCTGATTATTATCTTGCCATAATAGAGCATACAGAATTTTAGAGATGTTCAGAAACAAGTCCTTCAGTTTCTTAAGCTCTAAAATGGTCAAGTTCCTGAGCTGATGAGCATCATACCACCTCTACAGGGTTCACAGAGAGACTGAAGTACAGAGCAACATGGTGAACGTAATTGGTGCAAGTAATCCAAGGAATTTCAGAGGACTACCACAGAAAAATTCAGAAGTGCTCATTTCCAAGGTTTAGTGCAACTCAGGATGCATTAGCTATATTCATTTAAGTAATTATTCTTTCATCAATACTTTAAATTCAATTTTTATTTAAACGATGCAATCATACAGAAATAAAACAACCAAACTAATATTTAATTTCCTTTTAATTACTGTGTTAAAATAAAAGCCATGTAATCTGCACACCTACATAAATGTCATAGACATCCTTGTTACTGAAACACATCTTCAAGTTTATGAGCTCAGCAAGGATAATGTATGCCATTACTCATATTCGACTAATAATAACAACAACAATATTTTTAATATATACAGAGGAATTACCTGATCTTTAATAAGCTCTACTGCAGGTCTTTCAAGGTCTAGCTCATAACACAGCCTCATGAAGAGTGGCCCAAATTTAAAACTATGTAAGGTTGTGATTCCATTCTGTTCATGGTACCTATGGGAAAGGTTAAAAAATTAATCACACAGGGCATGGAATTTGCCAAGGGAGAACAGCTTTAAACAGACAGCAAGATATGTAGGAGCAATGACAGAGGCATGCTTTCCTAGCTGCACCAGCCAAAGATATTCAGATACCAGGTAATTAATTTTAAGGAAAATAATTGTTTCGATCAAACAAATAAATTAACTGGTAATAAATAATATCTTTTATTACCAATAAAGTAGCCTTTTTTTGATAAATAATAGAATGGGTCTCTGCCTTGAAAATTCCAAGCTACTTTACCTTCTATTCATGGAACATCAGCAAAGGAAGTTGCAGCAGTTTGTTGTAGCAACAGTACCTGCTAAAATACCTCAACAAAAAGATAAAGCATTTCACTTTTTTCTTTATGGTCCCTGTATTGTATTTGCTGGGAAAGTTTCCATTCAGAAAACCTCCTGCTATTGACTACTGGTTGCAGGCCAGTTTATAACCAGGCATGTATTGTCTGGAATGCCCCAGAACACCTCTGCCTCACAGCTGTGAGATAATTTTTCTCTCTGATTCAGCAAAACACTTTGTGTCAAAAGGACACCACTTTGCTCCCATAGCTTAATTCTCCTCTGACCTGAGAATCTCTAAAAGGTTGAAGAGCCAAAGTATTTAAATAAAAATACAGCTTTAAATGAAGGGATTAACCATGCGTATGGTAACTGAATTAGGGTCAAGACCTCAACTGCAGATATAACCTGGTATGATCTAATAAAAGCAAAATGATAAAGACAGAAAAGGGCGTCACCTGGGTTGTTAAAAATACCTGTAAATAACTTTTCTGGCTAGTTCCACATCAGATGAATTCTGACATAAATGCAGCAAATTTTTTAATTCATTTTTGAGAATTATTCCATTTTTCTTTAGTTTTTCTTTAATATTGTTTAAATATTGATCTGAAAATAAAACACATACAGCAGCAGTTTAGAGACAATTCTATTACCTGAGTTATGTACTTGGTACCTGAAACATGGAGACTCAATGAAACAGAACTCTTGTCTTTTTCACCAAGAAAACTGCAAAATCTTCTAACAGGCAAGCATGCCAATGTGTCCCCACGAAGTCATGCCAGACTTAGAAAACCAAGGAGATACTTACTGTTAACCTTATTTCACTATATATGTTACAGAACATATCAACTAATGCAGAAGTTTTAACAAGGAACAAAGTTTTGTAACATTTTTTGTTCTTTTTCTAAAATGCAAGTAAGCAAGCAAACAAAACCATTTCAACTCAGCATTCAAATGACCGTAAGAACTTCTACTCAACACTGTTCATAAAGAAGACTTAAATTCCTTCACAACTGATGAATGCACAAAGACTTTCATACATAATCTACCTATTTCTTTAAATACCCATAAACTTGGAGTTGCTACCATTCTGCTACAAAAGAGAGGGTTCTCTATCCAGCACATTTTCCTATGACAAGGCAAGCAGAAAGACTAGTCCATCAGTTGGTAATTCCAAGCCTAATTTCAAGTGATTAAAATCACAGCTCTGTTCCTCCCGGTGCTGCTACCATCCTGGGCTGGGAAATTAACTTTTTTGTAGCAGCTGCTGGGTCACTGCTCCTCTCAAGATAGTAACCTATACAAGAGGAGCAAAGTAGGCATCCTGGAGAACAATGTGCACAGTTACTTAATACAAACCTGTTGCAACATGCAAATACAAGCCCTTACTCAAGACCGAGGTGCAGAATTGAAGCCTGTGAAGCCAGACAAATGCATATGAACAAGTATGCATATAAAACGGCTGAGATGTGTTCAAAAGTGTGCAAAAATTTCAAAAATATCTGGGATCTGAACTGTATTTACATTATTCTAGCTAACTGTATAACTGCTGTAGCTAATATAACTATTGTAACTACTGTAAAATAATTGTAATTAATACTTGCCTCATAACAACAATAAACAATAGTAATTATATATCCTGCATAACAGTTATTACCGCTTTTCCCTAAACTTTCTAAATCAAGTTTATTACTAGCCATAGTTACTTCTTTTCATTGTTCAAGTGTAACATTAAACACTCAATACAGAAACTGCACACACATACAGACAAATAGGTGCTTGGAACAATGTTTTCATTAGTTTTCAAAGGACACAGTTTGCACAAAACCACAAGGAGAACTGTGATCCATAAAGCAAAATACTTAGCTTCTACTAACCTGCTTGGGCAGGAATGATTGACCCCCAGCAGTAAAATCAATGTTTCTCAAATACAGGATGAATAAATTACAATATGAGTATATTGTCCCAGGAAAATATAATGATATTATGACTTAAAACTGCACAATTTAAATTACACTCAATATAGAAAAAACATCAGGATTATTTTACTTCCCTCTCTGAGAAGACTGGTTTATATAAAACTAGATCTGACTATTTCTCTCTTATTGCCTTAAAATTAACTACGACCTTTGGAACAGTTGTCAGTTTGTATTACTAGCACACACATGCATGATAAACCAGGAGTTTTACCTTGATTTTCTTAAATAATAAGGGCAGCTTCATGTCTCTTAAAGTGAGGAATTTGTATACATTTTAAATAGCATGACAAAATCAGAAAAAAATCCATTGATCTTGCTCCTACATAAATTTGGAAAACATTAATTTGTTTTTAATATTCTGAGTAGCATACACCATTTGGAATTGAGTATAAAACGGAGAGCTCACATTAGGCAGAAAAAAAATCTAAAAAAAATATGCTAACAAAATTTAGGGAGCAAATGTAAAAAGTAAATTTAAAAAATAAATCTGTGAAAGCCCTTTCCTGGATAGTAAGGTAACTACTCAGCTTTGTGTTAACTTTCTGTGCTGATACTATACTTGAAGCAAGATTTGAAACAGTTTTTTCTATTAGACTACCCAACAAAGTTGGAAAAGTGAGGGCAAAAAACATTTCAGGTCTTATGTAAACACCTTACAGATATGAAAGTTTCTCAACATGTATCCTCAACACAGCATAATTAATACTACATTTCATTCTACAAAGCTTCAGATCTTCCAATAATGTTAAGTACAAAATACTTGCAAGAGGAAGGCATAATTTATTTCTTTAAATGAGGTCAATTGGTGTCATATTATTATGACTTTGACTGTTTGTTTCCTAAGACATGCTGAAGTGGTGACTAAAATAAAGGGTATACCTTTATTACCATGAAGACCATTTCTAATTGCCACTTTCATCTGCTGAAATTCTTGTAACTTTATATCTTCTTCTGTTAGCAGATACCGCTTCCCTGCCATAAGAAAAAAATTGGAAGGTTGAGTTTTATGTTACATTGTATGATTTAATAGTATGGAACCTGGCATGTATAAATTACTGACAACTGTGTGATGCCAGACCATTGGCATGACACTAAAAAACAGATGCAAAAACTGCAGTTACATCACTGACAAAAGAACCCAAATAATGTGTCACAGCTTTCCAGAGCTTTTGTGCACAAGGATGAAGAAGTACCTAGTTATTGGATGTGCAAAAGAAAAACTAGAAGTTACATTCCTCTCCACTAAGCCAAGGTACAAGAAGATTCTGCACAAAATTCCTGCCCCCTCCTTTACTTTTGTAGGGATTTGTCTTGTTTTTCTTTGTTTTATAAAATTCACTAGGAGCACAACCTTCTTACCCCACAAATGCTGTCCTTGCTACTATAAAATGAATCATTCTGAAAGCTCCAAATACAGTAGGAAGACACAAAAAGCTTATTTTTTTTAATTTATAAAAACAACAAGTGCATTATTTGGATTGCAGTAACACTCGGGAGACGTAGTAATGTTCTGCTGCAGTACAGACATCAGAGATAAGTCTAGAATGTCAAAATTAACTCTGGGTGCTGACTTTAACTGTACTGTGTTGGAAGCTTCTTTAAAACAAGCATCATGCGAAAGCTATTTGACAAGTTTTTGCTGTCACAAAAACAAGTGTCCAGAGGATTTTTATTTGCAACTGCTGACGTTGTAACACAGAGTTACAATAACAGCTTACACTGTTACAGTCTAACATTTTAAGGTTTTGGCTTATAAAGAATTATTCTAACCATGAAAGGGCAGGAGCAAGTATTGAGCTGAGTTAGGTTGTTTATTCTGCATATCTCTAGGAAAACATCACTGGCCATGTAAATAAAAACACTTGTTTTCTAAGCAAGTGAAGCATGATAATGACACGCTTCATAAAACCTGAAGAAAAAATCCATTAAATGGCACATTTATCCATTAAATTTAATTGAAACAGTTCCAATGGATAAACAAATACATTTTATTCAGCATGAAATTGACCTGTATTACACTGCCATTTCCTTCCCACAGACCTCTGCTGGTCTAGCACTGAAAGACCACCCTTGTTGTGGGCGTCTCCAAAGCTGGTGCGAAATCATGCTGGTGCCTGGGGTAGGACTCAGTGGTCACAGTGCCAACAGGGACAGTAGGGCAGCAGAATTTTATCCTTCTTGAATTCAATTTGCTGAACTGTACTGCTTCCTTAGATTCATACCTTACAGTGTTACAGAAAGGTTTCAAAACCAGAGGGACCACCAAGAAAAATGAGGGAGATGGACATGAGAGCTGGCATATGCAAGTGGTGCAGGCTATCCCAGAGAAGTCAACCAAGCAACCTGTTTAGTGTCAGGCACACTGCAATCCTCTACATGGCCAGCCCCTGAAGGGGATGGGCAGAGCACCACTCAGAGAGAGGGGTCTCCATGTCTCCAAGGGGTATACCAAAGGTGTAACCTGAGCCAAATGTTCAGCACTGCTGGCACAGTGGGGCCAGGAGCCCAGCTAGGGCCTAGGCTGGGGAACTCTCTGCCATACATCTCTTTTCCATGTGCCCCTTTTTCCTTCCCTCTGAATACCAGGGTCTGGATAAGGCTGTCATCCTCTCAAAATAAATACACGTTTATGAAGCTGCATGTGCATTTGTTTGGTTGTTTTTTTTTAAATGTCATATCCTGACAACAGCAAGCAGGGGCCATGCTGACTAACACTGACCGCTGGGGTGACCTTATCGCAGCCTTTCAGTGGGGCCTACAAGAGAACTGGAGTGGAACATGCACAAGGGCATGTAGTGCTAGGACATGTGGGAATGGCTTCGACTGGAGTCAGAGGCTTTGACTAGAGAATAGGTTTAGGCAAGATATGAGGAAGAAATTCTTTACCGGGAGGGTGCTGAGACAGTGGAATAAGTTGCTCAGAGAAGCTGTGGATAGCATTCCTGGACCTTCTCAGGGCCAGGCTGGATGGGACTCTGAGCAATGCGGTCTAGCGAAAGGCGTCCCCACGGCGCGGGGCTCGCAGAGGATGATATTTAAGGTCCCTTCCAACCCATTATATGACTGCTTCACCGATTCTGTGACGCCGACTCTCCCCGCGGGGCACCTCTGCCCGGCCTGTGCACCGCAGCGCAAACCGCGGAGCTCCCCGCCACGACACCCGCGCCGCGGGGGGAGCAATCCCGCAGGAACTACAGCTCCCATCAGGTACACAGCTGGCAGCGGCCGGCGGGCCTGCCGGGAGCTGCAGTACCCCGGTCCTCCCCAGCCAGCGGGCAGCCTCGCGCCCCGGCCGGGCATTCCGACGCCCACCCCTGCTGCGCAACCCGCGGTACCTGCGGGCGCACAGCCCCAGCCGCCCGGGGCGGGCGGGCGGAGAT
>JAODKT010001744.1:25120447-25134596 GCA_027576195.1 Cossypha heuglini
TAATTTGCTATTTTCTTAAATATGGACTTTTGGTTTGGAAATACTTGTTTCATGCTGAAAAGAAAAACTTTTGGGGAAAGTTTTTCAGTTTTAAATATTACAGAGCTGATGTACATGTAAAGAATCTGAATTGTTACATCAGTAGCTACTGAGATAAAGACAGTTTAATGCATCCCACTTGATAAATATGACAGAAAAAGGTGGTACCTAATAAAATGTTTGTTTAGAGCTATTTAAGAAACCCAGCTTACATAGTCATTTCTCTCTTCATTAGGTCGAAGATCTCTTCTTTCTTCAGCCTATGTGGATAGCTCAAGATGGGAAAAGAGAAAAAAAGAGGAGCATAACCTGGGTGAGAAAAGTTTGTTTCTTCTCTCTACTTTGTTTAATTAATTGCACCCTGGGGCCTTTTTTGTTACCTTATCATCTGTGAATCCTTCAAAATAAAAAAGGCTGTGAAACATTTACCTGTGTACTTAATGTTCAGTTTCCATGAGCTGATTTTTTTTTTTTTTTTTCCCACAAAATCCAAAGTATATGGCTGTTTCTGTCTGATGTCTTCTTTGGCATTGTTTTAACAGTACTGCTGTGTGGAAAACAGCTATTCTGTAGGTATTACAGACCATCATATTTAAGAACATCTTTTAAGGAGGATGTTTTCCTCAGGGTTTTGCAGTGTCTTTTTGAATTATAGATTTTTTTAGGAGGGATGGAGAAAGAGGCTTAACTTTTTATTTTCAAGAAGTTGTATGTTAAACTGTATCTGCACATAGTACTGAGATCTCCAGTGCAAATTTTATGGCTAAATTATTTGTCTAGATTATATTTGAAATAACAATCCACTCTATTTTTGGTGACTACGTTAAATACAAAGCATCTTGCAAAGCATTTTTCCATGCTAAAGATAGATTTATTTTTTTTTTTTTTAAATTTAAATTTTGTACTATAGGTGTTTTGGAGACTCCTTAATTCAGTCTATTTTCATTACTGGGCCCCTGAACTGTGGTTGTTACTTGCAAAACAGATTATGAGACTAAAAGAAGAGTCATTGGTGTAATTCGGGGCTTTTGTCAGGCAGAAGGACAAAAAAATGATCAGGCTGATGTGTTTTGTGCACTAATTTGTTTCTTTTATTTGCCTGTGAGCGTTTAGGTGGGAATTGTCAACATGTACTGACATGGACGAGAAACAGCCAATGAGTGGATCCTCATGTCTGTAGTTTGGATCCTGCAGAGACTGTTGATAATACCTTGTTACACTTTGCTGTCAATAGGACTGCTCATGCAGTGTGTTCTGGGCTGGAGCCACAGATTTGTGTCCTGGGATGCATTTGAACTAGTCACTTCCAGGTGGAAATGAGTTCTTATTTTGGCAAACATCATAGCCAACAGAAATCTACAGAGAAGAAAACATTGTGCTGATGCTGGTACAGTCCATGTTTGGCTTTCTCCAGGCCTGGCAAGACCTTCTGTCACTGTTTGGCAGACACAGTTCTTGCTGCTCCTCTGCTGATGGTCTTGAGCCAAAGCAGATGTCTATTCCACGATTTTCAAAGAACTGCTTTGCATTTTAATTTTGTGTTCACAGAAAAGAGAAAACAAGTTAACATGGTGTCAGCTGTATTAGCATATTCAGAGAGGAGACAGCCCTGCAGACGTCTGCTCTGTTGCTGTCAATTGTATGGTTGCACATACAATCTTGTGTGTACTAACTGATGATTATAGCTAGAGTGAGTTCTTTGTGCTGAGGAAATGATCTTTTATTTGTGTGTTTCAAACGCTTTTTCAGCACTGTTGTTATGTAAAACTATGTTGTGAGGATACTTTTAAAGGAAAAAGAAGTACTTTTTGATTTAAAGCCAGTTCCATTTCTCTGCTGCAGTGATGTGCTATCCCAGACACAAACTCATTTACTGTGTCCATGTAAGACATGCTTTATTGTCCTCTCGATAACCTCAGTTTAGAATGCAGATATGAATGAGTTTAGCAAACTTCACTACTGAAAAATATATGGGAAAGAACAAGACTGTATTTTATGTATCAGAAAGCCTTTGTTCAAGAAGATAGGAATTGAAAATGTGTTAATTTGGAATTTGCAAATTACTTGTTGGTAGAAACATACCTACCTAGAAGTAATTTGGATTCCACTTACTAAAAATGAGGTAGCAAGGAAACCAGAATCCTAGGGGATGGCAGAATCCAGGTGAGATAGGAAATTTCTTTTTCTTGTTAGAAAGATTCACAGTACCTAAATTGGCTCATCTGCAACACCAGGTGGCGGTGCTGCCTTTACAGACATGAATAATTTCCATTCAAAGCGTTGTTCAGTACGAAGCTGTTGTTCTTTCCGGTTATGTGGAAATAGAGATAAATGTGGAACAGATAAATTTGTAAGGCAAAATACTTGCCTTGGCCTTTATATTTTAGTTGAGTCTGTAAAATAAAACAAGGATTTCTTTATAGCACTAGTTAGCCTGTGAATTAAGGTAGTAGTTCTGCCCATCACTCCCAGGACAGGTAAAATTTGCGTCTCAGTTGTGTCTCCATTTCCCACCACTGGATCAGAACTCCATCTTGAATGAGCCACTTCTAAGAACACAAGGGTGTAAGTCGAATAAAAGTAACTTATATGGTGGCCAAATGCCACCTATTGATATTGTGTCACTTGTTGATGTGGCTACATTCTGTGGATGGGTACACACTGTTAATCAAACGGAAACTATGATGATTTCCTAGGTCAGCAAACTGGTATTAGAAGTCTTAACCACTGGCATGGAAGGTGAGGGTCAGTATTTTTCAAATCATTGTCCTGAACCACCCTGTTGCAGGCAACAAGATGAGTTTCTATGAACAAATGAAAATAGAAGTGAACATGGTATCTCATATACCAGTGTTACAGAGACCTCCCTGAGGTCATGGCCTGAAATTAAATGACTAAGCTTATATTTATGGTTTGTTTAATTCATTTCATTAATTCTTGAGTATGCAGTAATACATTTTTAAAGAAATTAAATTTATGAAGTTAATCTTGTAGAAATGTATTTTTAGGCAGCATATGTGAGAGATTGTATAGACTACTGTTTTTTTTTTTTTTAATGAGTCAGATAAAAGCATTTGCAGTATGTATCTGTTAAAATGTGCATAGAATTTTGATTTGACTGTTAAAAAATTGATTTGGTTTATACACCAATGTAAACATTCAGGTTTTACCACCAACAATGCTAGGAGACTTGGGCATTCACATGCTTCCGTTCTAGTACTGCTATCAGGGTGCTTTAACTAAGAAGAAACTTTAATCTTGATTGTTGAGTAGCAGCTTATGAAGCAAATTTGATTTACAAAAGGTGGCTGAATTATTTCAAATTATGCATTTCAACAAAAGTTTGGTTTTAGGTAGTCTTCACAGAAAACAAGCTAGTAAATAATTTCAAATTGCAATCAATTCCTGTAATGTGACTACTGCAGAATTGCAATTTGTCTGAAAACAAAGCTAAATTTCCCATTGTGTTCATCTGCTGTTCTTTTAACCAGCCCACATTTTGTTGTGACTCTTATACTGGAGATGACAGATAAGAGTTTGATGTATATATGGAGTTCACAGATAAGTACTTTCCATACTCTAGATCTGATGGAGAGTTTCAGCTTTGTAGACAGGAATAAACGTCAGTCTTTAAAATTTTATGTGTGAAATCTCTGAGGATGCTGTTGTATAATGGCTTACAGTCTTGTGATCTTGTGTTCATGGCATTGTGTTCATTTGATTTATGTTCTACTAAAGTAGTCAACATTTTCTAGAGTGTGCTCTTCATCTCATGAGCACCTTGACAAAAGAAATGCCAAGCTCTGGTCTTGAGGGTGGCCCGGAATGGTCATAGGGATCACCTGGTTTTGGAAGGGTGATGCATAACCAAACCAGTTCTAGAATAGATAAATGAGCTCTCAGTCTCAGTTCCACATTGCTGTATCATCAAAGACAATAGATTGTGAAGCAAACACTTCTTTCTAGCTGTCTCAAAATGGAGATTAAGAATTGTGGATGACAGTTGACTTAATTTAGTCAAGGACCTGCTCGGTGCTTTGATCTGGATAAGCTGAGTTGGTTGCAGCATCCCTTCTCTCTGACTTTTGGCGCTACCTGGGATTGCTCCCTGTGCCTTTATCTATGTGCTTCATCATGACCTTTGTGACTTCTGGAGAGATGAGTAATACAGAGTCAAAGGCACTTATAGGCACTTGTAAGGATATACCCATATCAATTTCTTTACCTTTAAAAAAATTGCATCTGGTTTTTAGTGGTTGTCGTGTATAGCATGGCCTTGGTAGCCCACATCACCTCAGCCACTTGCGCTGTCTTTTGTAGGGGCTAGTACTGGCCTTACTGACTTTGCCACAAATTTCCCTTTGCTTTCATGGTCATAAATAGTTTGCCTTCCCTCAGCCAGAGGATAAATGCTCATGCTATGTGGCAGACAGCAGCATTGTACAGACCAGGAGTCAACTGTTTTACTCCAAGTCAGGGCTCTATCATTTTATTAGAAACTTCATGCATGTGGTGTAATTTGACAGATTGCCTGTAAGGTCAGAGTGGCAATGAATCTCATTGGTTTTGTTGAAACTGTACCCTCCAGTGTTCACTGTGGTACAGGTGTTTTTAAAGAAATAAATAGTGATATTTCTTATTTTGTGGGCAGCATCCTTCAGAGACAGAGCATGTTACTGATGCAGTGCTTTTTCCTGCCCCTGACAACTTTGCAAGAGTAGAAGGGTTACTCCATTCTGCTGTAGTGCTGCCATTGGCTTAACTCACATTTCACTGTGATGTGGAGGCAGGTTGGCCTTTCTGGGAAATCAATTGTAAAATGAGCCAACGCATCAGCTCTCCAAGGATGGCCAGCGGACCTTACTGAGAGGTGTCAAAGGGGTGACTCACTGAGTAACAGTTGCAAAAGAGGAAGCAAGTTCCAAATGTTGCAGAGGGAATGTGTTAGGTTTCTGGTCCTCGAGATGGGGGAGAATAGCAAAAAAGAGTGTGATTGAAGTCTCCAAATCTTACAGATTTGATATCATCAGTTCATGGTGAAACAGATGACATTAAGCATACATTGAACAGCTTATTCTTTTTGAGTAGTCTTTATTTTCCAGGAGCAGTACAAAGCTAAAACTCCAAATTAAAGGAATTTAACTTCCAATTAATTCATTAAATGCAATGGCTACCTGTCTACAGTCAGAAGTTTAACTTCTGCATGGTCAGATTAATATTGTTGTATGACTGCTGAAGCAGAATGCTATAAAGCTACTTAGTTACTGGCACAGTGCCCCATTTGATTAACAGGATTTCTTTGGATTGCTGTTTGTGAATGTAAGGTTTATCAGTATGGTGCTACATGTTTCTGTGTTTCTAAAATAAAAATCCATGCCTAAAGCACTGTCCAGCATGTGCTAGGCCTGAAAGCAAGGACATCTGCTAGTTTTTTTGTTTTAGATGACTTGTTTATACTAATTTCATACAGTACTTCATAGAGTAGGTTTTTTACCCTTTTTTTCTAATAAGTTAGGATCATCATGTTGAGAACTTTCTCATGTATTACTTTCTGTTAAAGTGTTCAACAATAACTGAAACTACTGTTTTCATCCAATTTTAAAATGGTATGTTAAGAGCCCAGAATTTGATTTCATGGACATAGGTTCTATTCTAGGTTATATGATGGCTGTTCAGATTTTCCTGTTGTGTCAGTTGACTAAACACGTGCTTTTTCTGCTTTCTCCAGCTGACTTAGCCCACTTAATGGACAGAACTTATGAAAGAAAACTGCCTGTCAGCTCTTTGACCGTAGCCCGGGTAAGGAAACAAATCCCAGTCATGAACTGGTAGAAGTAACTCTGGAATGCTTGTGTAGTCAAGTGAGCTGAGAGGCAATAGGTGATATCACCTTTGTTAGGAGTTCTGGGATTGTAAATGTCTTGTTATACTCTTAAATTGCTGTATAAGGCTGTTTTATTGATGCTTTGTATGCATTGGTTAGTACCCAGACCATAGGGTCTTCAAAACAGATTTTATTTTTTTTTCTCAGTAACATTGGGCTTCACTGTTACTGGGTTGTGTATTTCCCTAATATGTGTTTCCTGCATTCCTATGGTTTCTGTCTTTGTGAGAGCTTTAAAACCTCCTCAGGCCCTGTATAAGAACCCAGACTGCGAAGGGAATGCATTGAATTAGTGTATTGCACTATCTGTCTTCCTCCAGTACCAGGCTTCTTTCAGAGTGAGGTGGAGGTGGGCATATTTTGCATTTATAGCCTTCTTTCATTGCAGCAGACTAAGGCAGAATAAATGCTGACATGGGTTAAGCAAAGCCATTATTTTTACTGGGATTAGTAACCAGTTCCATCCTCTGGATGAGTTAATCTGGAAAGGGGACAGAAAAGCAGAGATACGTGTTTTTAAATTCCCTATGTAAATGAGTGTTTGTAATGAGGAAGGAGAATAAGTGTGTCGTTTGTTTAAAAAACAAAACAACAAACTAATTTCTGTTTCAAAATTATCCAGAGAGGCTGAGTTATCTCAGTAATATCACTAACTAGGATAATTTGCACCCCTAACTGAGGAGTCACAGAATGCTTTGTTCAGTTACAAGAGCAAGCGTTTATACAGACCAAGCATTCTTGACCATGGCTTATGAGACAGTGTCCACGTGGGAAATGGGTGTTCTTCGCCTTTTTGTGAATCAGATTTATTCCTTTCCTGCTTTGGGCTGACCTCCCTGGAGAAATGGCATTTTCAGATTGTCAAGCAGCCTCACTTTCCAATACCTGGAGATAAAATCAGATTCTTATTTTCTGAAATGTAGGCAAAGCACATAGGCATGCTGTTGCCATGCTCAGGAAATGAGATCTCTATGTGTATAGCATGCAAAGAGAATTAAGAAATGGGAGGCCAAATACCAGTCAGCTGAAATTGTTTTCAGCTTAGCCTTAGGGTAAAGAGAGGTACTGACCTTGAGGACATGTTTGTTTAGTCTGAACTAAAAGTATTATGTTATAAAGATGCTGTAGTGTTCTAGCACCTTTATGCTTAAGTTAGTAAAACGTACAGGAAAACAGGATTCACTGTTACCATAAGACAAAGTCTGGTTGAAAACTTGGTTGGAATTTAAGTAATTGATAGCACTGGCAGTTCTGTAAGAAGACAGGATTGTAAATGAGAGGACAGTTGTGCTGTACAGCATTGGGGGTGATTTTTTCCCTACCATTATGAAGTATAGTGAAATGCAAAATTCTACTGTCCCTGTACTTCAGAATATATATGTATGTTATGAATAGGCATAACAGGCAAACAACAGGGAAAAGAATATTTTTTTAAAAAGCAATGAGGTATGTCAAGACTCACTCAGTTGTGGCAAAAACTGTAAGGAACTGAATATATGCTTAAAATAAGGGGTATTATTAAAGAGAAAAAGGTTTAGAGGAACAGCAAAAATACAGGATACTGACTATAGTTGTTTAATCCTCAGATGCCTTTCAAGGTGTATAAAGTTTCTTAGAATTAAGGAAGGGAGTTGCCTCTGTTTAAAAAGGTTTGAGTTTCAGCTGTCTAGAAGAAACCAGAATTAGGAGCAAGCAAAGATTTCCAGAAGAGTTCCAGTAGTGTCAGACACCTAAATATTCCAGACAAATGTATTTTGTAATTGCATTTTCTTCTAATGCACTTTATGCGAGTGCTCCCTTTTTAAGCTTTTATTTCTTATTTTTTAATCAGTTCGTTGACAACATTTCTTCACGAGAAGAAGTGGATCAAGCCGAATACTACCTTTACAAGTAAGCATCTTTTCCCCCAACATGAAGTTTGACTCATACGGGTAGATACCATGAAGCCTTGTCCTTTGAAGCCTGTCCTTTTCCAGCTTCTTGGCTGTGATTTCTCCCTTGAAAAGTATGCCTATCTACTTGTCTTAAAACTCACAGCCAAGGACTTTCTTGCCAGCGTCTCTACAGTTATGGCTGCCTTCTCTGGACTTCTGGCATTGTCTCCTGTCAAGCATGTTAATCTGAGATACTGAACTAGCAACTAATGCACCCTCCAGCTGTGGTTTATGTTAGAGATGCTGAAATTGTAAGGAGCAATGTTTGTTCACAGTTTTTCATTCTGACACTTTTTTTTGTTCTTTGAGTAATTATTTATCTAAATTGAGTACATGATATTTGGATGTCTGAGTGTAGGACTCAAGGAAGCTTGTTTCCTTAGAATGTGGAAGAATGAAAATGTGCATCCTGTGGTGATGATCAAGTCAAAGGTGAATGAAGTATATTATCCCCTTAGTACTTGTATGTTTCTCAGATAAGCGGTGTAGTTCATTTTATGCATGGGTTGTTACAGTTTTTGGCAACTATTTTTGTGCTGATTAAAGTGTACAGGGTACCTTTTCTGGTAGTGTCAGGTTGAATGCTTATTGCTTTAAGTCAGTACCTCTCAATATTGACTTTAGGAGGGTAGCAATTATTCCTGATCACTAGAATAAATTAGTTCTTTTATCACAGTTGCACACATATTTTGAGAACTAAATTTTATGATGGAGATGTTTTATGATGAAGACACATCCTGTCAAAGCGCATGAGAGAGCATCCTTACAAATAATGTCAGATTGTTACTCATAAAAAATAATAATTGTGGGCTTTTTTTAATTAAGGTGTTTTCTAGATAGCTGGTTTAAGGATATGTACAGTTTTAAGTACATGACTGCATTAGACTTCAGATGTCCCTGATTCTATAGTACTATCAAGACAATATCCAAACCTCGGAATTTCAAGATGGAAACAATGGAAATGGGTTAGTACTAGCAATATCCTGTAATTTAAAAATAAAAGTAGGAAAAAAAATCTCTCATGAAGGAGTAGTTAGTGGAGTTTTCATTCCTTTTGATCAAAATTTCACTAGTCTTAGCAGAATCTGTGGTCAGAAATCAGTTTTCCATCTTGCAGCTGCAGAGATGGAAACAGAAGGAGGTAAAGCCAGTTTAATGCAAGCCATCTAATACCTTTGAGTAACATTCTTGAATGTGTTGTATTATGCCACATGTCCTTAAGTCCTCTCTGATGGAGTCAGACCCTCTAGGGTCAGGGATTTCAAGAGACCTTTGACTTCCCTGACATGCAAGGGAAAGTGGGGTAGTTTTGATTGCAAAATGGCACAGATAAAATCCATATAGTGAGGTGTCTGTAATGTATCTTACAGATTCTTTCTTCTTGAAAAAAGAAGTTCAGAAGGAGTGACAAAAATTTAGAAGCATAAAAAATGGTCCATTATGGGAATCTCTAACATGTAAATATCCTTCTTAGTCTTAATATGTGTCTGGTTAGTACCTCAGGTAAAATCACGAGATTTCTGTCCTTAAGAACACATTCTAGTAGAGAGAGTTACAGTTCAGAACCTATCATGGTTATTTACTATTTTCTTTAGATAAAATTACACTATAGGTGATGAGAGTATAGCTATGTGCATATCAAATATAATCATTTGTCATTGATACAGATTTTAGTCATCCATATGGAGAGAATAGAAAAGTACTGATGTGTCACATAGCATGTCACAGACATGCTCTGGTTGGAATTTTTCTTCTGTGTGTCCCTGTGATGCTGCTTTGTTTTGGTGTTGCAAAACAGCAAAGCAGTGTTTTGGTGATATTAGCATCAATTTTCAAGGAGACTTCGTTCCAGCATTGATCTATGAAACTATTCTCAAAATGGATGTGTATGCAGGTAGTGAAACAGCATTGAGAGGTTTGCAATTCATGTAAAAATCCTAATTATAACAGTATTTTCTCTGGCAAGTGAAAATAAGTGTTCTAACTCCAGGACATAGGAGATGTGGGTATTTGCAAGACCCTTTGGTTTGTCTTTACATTTTACACTTGAGCTGGAGGTAAAATGAAAGACATTTTTATAAAGATAGGTCTTTGCAGCTGTGAGGATGTTTGACCCTGGAAAATGTCCCATGTAAATGGCCACACCATGAAACATAAAATGAGTGTGGTAGAGAGGGAAAGTTAAGAAGCAGAGAAGCTTTGGCAAGAAATCTCTCTTTTTCTGTCTTAATGAAAAAGTTCCAAGTACAATTTTTCTTTTATTTAAGGAGATGAAACTTCTGAACATGAGAAAGGCAGTATCAGAGAAGAGCTGGTTTTATGTCCATTTTTTATATTTTATGTCTTCTGAGGTATACAAGTTGCAAACAAATGTTTACATGGCCTGGTAAGTTGACTGTATGTGCGTTTGCCTGAGCATAAATAATCAGTCAGTTTCCACAGTCCTGTGGTTTTCCCCTTAGCTGCTTGTAGAGTATAAAGAGGGGAATTTGATACCTCTCCCCTAGTGTTTTGAGCCTCTGATAACCTGAGGGGAAAGGTAATCAGTTCCAACACCCCTATAAGGTTGGAAGATGTTCCTGATACGAAAGGCAAACTGCCTGTGGGAGGAATCAGAGGGAGGTAATGGCATTTCCACGCTTGCAGTGTTGTGTTTTCCTGGAGACAGGAGTGGCAGATCTTGTATTTGTTAGCTTTGTAGACTGGAGACTTTCCGTCTATAATGTGAGGCAGAACGTTGTTTCAAAAAGTAGTATTCTGGAGCATTACCATAATGCATTTAGGATCCCAAAATAAAATGTGTATGTTATATTTAGACCTGTTTAAATTTTCTATCCTTTTAAAGCAGTAGATCTCCAGCCATACTGTCTCCACAGAGGATCTTGAGCTCTCAAGAATAGCTATGTGGAAACTGCTATGCTACATTGTGGAACATGTCAGTAAGATGGTAAAGGCCAGTTTGAGGCATGATGTCATCTGCTTTCAATGCTCCTCTTTTTGTTCTCTTCTGAATACCTCACTCCCTCTGTTAACTGTCAGACTTCTAAAAAATCCTTTCATCTCCTGGGATCCCAACAGAAATTCTCATCAGAATGCAGAGCACTTTCAGCCAGATCAAAGATCTGCAGCTCGCTGTACTTTGTCCTGTCTCACTGAGATGTCAGTATTTCACACATCAGGGTGTTTTTTATATGATTGAAACATTAGCATAATGAGGAGAGGTTTTGTGATGAGGTAACTGCTGATTTTGTATGTAGGTTTTATGCCAACAAAGGTTTTTTTCAATGTGTGTGAAAAGAATTGGTGCAGATTTTTGGACTCCTCAAGAGAATTTTTAATTGCATTAAACCCATGACCCACGGTGTAGAAAAAAGTATACAGTGTCTGGAGAATGTGTTTGTATGTGCATGTGCTCGTCAAATTCTTGCACAGTCTGCGTAGATCTTCTTACTACCTTTCTGCAGCACTTTCTGTGATCAGTAATCTTTTTTTGAAAACAGAGCTGTTTCTACAGACTTCAGGATTTATTACCTAGGATCTTTACTTGATTATAATGACAAAATGGGACAATAGCAAATGATAAGAAGTTATTCTTATATGTACTATCTTTTATAGAATCATAGAATTGTTTAGGTTGGATGGTAGTAAGCTACAATTTGAGGCCAGATTTCAGCCTTTAAATAGTTTTGGTGCTGTGATCTCTGTACGTATGAAATTGTACTTTTTCCTAGTAGTACCTGTGTGTCATTGCTTAGGGAAACATTACATGCAAGATGAGTTTCACCTGCACTCCCTGTGTTTGCATGTTTGTTCTATGAGTGCAGAGGTTGCACTTTTACTTTCATACCAGTCATGCAGCTTACAGTCTGAAATTGTTGTTACTCTAAAGTATTGTTTATAATAAATTTTCATAATGGACCAAGAAGTGTATTTCTGAATGATATTTGCATAGCGTTCGTTCTCACTAATATACTGCTTTGTTTCTGTATATAAAACTGCAGTACGTAATGAATACCAGCAAGCACAAAGAGAAGAGATGTGGACAGAGTCCTATAACATATTTAATTCTTCCTCTGAGATATTTTCATTCTCTTAAGTCTGTAGGTGAAATAGACTTCATTAACTGATCAAATCTTGGTTTTCAGTGCCTCCAGAGAAGTATATGGGTTAAAAAGTAAAAAAATAAATGAGTCGGAAATAGCTGCCTGCTATTCAAGTTATGCAGCAGTTATATTTTGAAATGATATTAAGAAGTGGTGGAAGCATCTAAAGAGAAAAATACACTTTGTTGGCAGGATGGTACGTTTTACCAGTTTGGATACCTGCCTAGGCTAAGTGCTCTAAAATAAGTTCATTTGCAAAAGATTTGGGAAGCTTTTCAGAAGGTAGGGAAGCACAAGGAAGGGAAACACCAGAGAGATATACTTCATTATAGTATTTATTTATTTTCACGTGAATGACAGAAGTACAAGTGTTGTCTTCATCTGTCCGTGTTTTGTCACAGTCTGAACTGTCAGAAGCTTTGGAAAGGGCCATTAGTTGTAATGTGCTGTGATGTGCAGGAGAGCCATCAGTAAAGATAAAACATTGAAGAGCATTTAGAAGGATCTTTTCCTGTAATACATGCCTTTTCAGCTGTCTGCTTTTCATACTTCATCTGTCCTTTTATATATACATGGTTTTCTTTAAACTTGGCAGGAACTGGTCAGTAATTTTCTAGGCACTGCATATAAAAGCACAAAAAGTTGGAAGGCTTTTCATCAACACTCATTTTTTTTGTGTGTTGCCAATACTGGAAGGGTTAGCATTTGGATTTTAAAAGCTTTATATTTAAAACAAGAGTGAAAGAAGGATTCTTATATAAACAGAATGCAATATCGGTGTTGGAAGTAATCTGTCCTCCTCATCCACAATATTTCTGGAGTCAATAGAAGGACGAAGCCAATCAGATGGAGAAAGGGATAGAAATTCCTTGGTCCACACTCCATGTCGATACATTTTTAATTTAGTATTGGAAGACAGGATTTCATTACAATTCTCGGAAGAAAAGAGTATGAGCAGAATTTCCGTATCTTTCACCCACCATCTTTCTTGCCAGCAGCTCAAAGCTTTCTGTCTTGTAGCTTTTACTGGAAATAGTCTAAAGGTACAATGTGACCAGATCTCAACTGTTACACTCATATATTGTACGAGAAAGGGCAATTTTATCTCAGAGTTTGACCCACACTCATCCTTAAAGGTCAATTTTGCTATATCCAGTGGCATTCCAGAAGTTGTTTAGTAAACCCCTGCATCAGCACAAAGCCAGTCTGGGGGCAGATCTTGCATTATGTTTTAGAAATACTGAAAGTCCAGCGAGAGGTTAAATGCAGCCAAAAATGTAGAGAGTGAGCCATTCATATGAATACAAATGGCTAGGAGAGACTAAAACCTTTAAAACAAGCACAAGCAAAGATCTATTCCTTTGCTAGCTTTAGTTAATGACTAATATGACTAATAATAGTAAAGATATACTGGAGAATTAACTCCATCTGGCTTCCCCTGCAAGGAATTCCTGATTCCACTGCAGCCCCTGAGTAGCAGCAGCAGTCAAAGCCAGTCTCCAATCCTATGTAAATAGAAAAAAAAAAGTATATGAAGTTAATGTTTTTTAATTCCTTGTCCTTCAGCTTTCCTAAATAGTGTTAAATGTTACAGCAGTCTTTTTGCTTTCAGTTACGTTGAAATGGCAGCTACCGGCATAAACCATAAATTCTGTTAAATTTTTTTTAGGCTTACAACCATTACCAGATCTGCTACGGTTCCTTCCTTAAAAATTATTAACTTTTTGATTATTGTATCCATCAGCCTAAATAATTGTTCTGTGTCATGTAAGTATTTACTTTTTGGATTAAAATAAATACAGCAGAAAAAATAACTATGAACTGTTTGTTATGGGATAATCTTGACATGACGTAGGCCAGGACTGTCTTATTGCAGATAGGTTGATTAGAATTAGAATTATCTGAACTGTTGATTTGACCTTAGTTTAAATCGGCAAGGGAGAAACCTTAATTTAAATAAAATATTTTAATAATATTTCATGTTTATAATTTAAATTATCTTTTTAAAGAAAGCCTTACTGCTGTTTTCTGGCAGCAGAAAACAAGTTTTTCAAACCAGTTTCATTTCTTTGGAAGGATTGTACTCATTTCGGAACCATTTTGTTACTCAGCAAAGAGCCAGTCTTGTGTAGATACTTCCATGGTTTGCAGGTATTTCTTTACAGCTTCGTTTTCTATATTTGATTTTA
>JAODKT010001744.1:25134606-25166093 GCA_027576195.1 Cossypha heuglini
AAGAAAGAGATAAATATTTACCAGAGTGCTGTTTTTCCTGTCATGGACAGCTTGAGAAAGCTGTCTTCTTGAGAAAGAACCTTAAATGAAAGTACTACTTTTCTGCAAGTGTTCACCTTTTTAATGAGTATGTAAACATTAAATATGTTAAATACAACACGGAAAGCATTTAGAAAATGTTTTATATTTCAAATGTAGCAATTTAGGAAATCTTGTTTCTCATTTGGTGAAATAAGACTCTCAGTATGTCAGGATTTTTGTATTTGTAGGTGCTGGTTTTTATTCCTATATTAATGTAGATGTGGTAAACATATATTCCTGCTGTTTTGAGTGATATATACTCATTTTGGGGCTAAACTAAACATAACATAGAAGAGTAAGGAGTATATTTTTTCTGCAGCTGTAGAAGGGGCCATAGTTATTAAAAATTCTGTTTTCAGTTGCTTAACTAGTAACCTCCTCTAGTTTGTGTTATGCTGCTTGTAGAGCTAGCTGTACAGTATATGTTTCTTGAGGAAACAAATACGATTAATACAGATTTTTATTTGTGGGGCATGTGAGCTGGTTTATTTTTTTCAAATAAGAATTCTGTTGATTTTTTTGTTAGCTTTAATTTACAGAATTGTAGTGCTGAGTAGCACTGGACTGTGAGGTGGCAATTCAAATGAAAATATTAGGCCATTTTATTTTCATTTTTTTTACTCAGCACATATGAAATAATAAAATAGACTAAAAATGGGTGAGCCTTTATCCTATACGTTGGGAAATTCAGGTTGTTTGTGCTACTGCAGCCAGCATACTCAAAATGCTGAGCAGTTTAAATGTCATAAACAGAGGACCAAGTGCATAGTCAAAAGGCTTCCAGACCAGGCAGAAAGTGTCTTAGGAATGTCAGTGATCAAGATTCTTTTACTATAATCAGCAGTAAAAGAAAGCATGAAGGTTGTTTCTGAGGTAAGTTGAGATGTTATTTTGTTGCCATTAAAGGTGGTTTTCCAAGGAGTGAATCAGGGCGTTCCTGATTTAAATGGACTCTGCAAGTGCCTGTGGATGAGCTTCTTATGAGAGCGATAATTTTATTGAAAGTCAATTTTTAAGAATAGGATGAGTATTAGAGCCTGTGAGGCTTATGCAATATTTCAGTGAGGACATCCTTTCATTTTGCTATATGTAATGAAAAGTCTGTATGATCTTAGTTTTAAATCATTGTTAAATAAAATCTAGGTTTATTTTACAGGCTTTTAAGATGACTATGGTGTGATCAAGCACATAAAAAGGAACTATACCATCTAACTAGACTTCATAGTCAAGAAAAGTGTTCTAAGCTTTGTTGGTAACAGTGAAGATGTTCATCTTAGTAATATGATACAGTAGAGTGGATCCAGTGTAATCTGTTGTGCTCAGACTATCTGTGGTTTTGATGCACATTGCTGCACAGTGTGTAGTAACAGATAGCAGGTGTGATACAGGTTCCAGAAGGTGAAAGCCTTTGGAAATGAAAAGAACATTTAAGATGACAGTGTTAAGAGATGGAGTAGTGCACCACAGTAACAGATCTGCTCTTACTTTGTTCTGTTATACTCCATTTTAGACGAAATGGTTTTATAACCAAATGAAAATTATTATGATGGGGAGGAGGTAGATTTACATTAGCATGCATCTTTCTTTAGCTTGTGAATATTCGGGCATGTTAATTTTCAAGTAGCTGCCTTTTATTTTAAAGAAGTTGATGTTTATGCTTTTGTAGGATTGAAAATGTTATGTCAACATTCAGTTATCAAGACATCTAGAAAATTACGTGATTATATCCAACAGATTGTGGAAGGCTGTAGGTTTCTTTTTGGCCCGAGTAATAAAGAATTTTGAAAAGTCAGTTATGTTACTGTATTCCAGTGGTTCCATTTTTTCCTAAATAATTCCATCTTCAGAAATGTCCAAAAAAATTATAGAGTGCAGAACAAAGATGAAAACAAGTAGGTACATTTATTTGTCTTGCGTATCTGCTTATTTTTGCATATACATTTGTGCCTGTGAAAAAGTGTTCTCCCTAAGGGCAAAAGCTTGATTGCAGACAGATCCACGAAACAATGCTTAGCTGTAATTGAATAGAGGAGTATTGAATCAGTAGGTAAGAAAGGTCATGGTTATTACGCTTATTGTTTACCAGAAAAGTTAATTTAAGATGCAGATTTCTGAATATAAGATGCTCAGTAGCAAAATGAAAAAAAACAAAACCAAACTAAAACTGTCATTCAGGGTGCTTACTTTTTTGTTGGTTGATTGCTATGTTGGTTGCTTGGTCGGCTGTTTGCTTGGTTGGTTGGGGTTTTTTTTGTTGTTTAAATGCTGCTTTAATAGTGAGCTATTTTTAAAGCTGCATGCTCCAGATAATGTGTCTGAATTGTCTGCTGGAATGAGTCCAGTTGCATTTTCTGTACTTTTCTGCACCAAGCACTCTGCTGAGCTACCTGCAACTGTTCCTTCTGCCATAGTTGCTGTATCTCTTTTTGTTTCTGAGATGTACTTGGTGAAATCCTTGGTTCCTAACTAATGCCTTAATAGTCCCTTCCTTACTTTTCTTTTGGATTTTTTTGTGGCGGGCATTGTGGGGTGGAAGAACAGTATGGGTGCGTAGATAGAAGTCCGAGCCTCACCTGTCAGTTGATTTTATCCCCTTGCCTATTTCCTAAAATCCTGATGTGTCCCTGTCCCTGAAGGAGAATGTTCCCAGGCTTTTCAGCTGCCTCTCTGTCTCTTCTTTGCTACATCAGTTTGAAAGCCTGAGGGACTTAATTAAATGTGGGGTTGGTTGTTTCAGAAATAACACTGTGGCTGCTTTCAGCAGTTGGTTTCCATCTTGGCCGCTAATGCATCTCTGTGGGATGCTGGTGTGTAGATCTTTGAAAGGTGCTGGGGTTGTCGTTGCCTCCTAGCTTTCGTCTATTTAATGATCGTGTGCATCTGTGGTGTGCCAGGTCCTTGGCTGATTGAGGCAGGTTTGTGGTAGCTTGGAGGAACTGTTGTGTTTTCTCTTTGGACCAGGTAAGGATTAGACCCAGGATCTAGTTTAGAGAACACTTAAGCAGCAACAACGAATGCTTTCTTGGATTTATTGTTAAAGTTGTAAGGGGATATACAAGAGAGCAGTTGATAGAAATGCCTGTTTGCTCAGCTGTAAATGTAGAGCCAATAATAATTCCTTTCTCATGCTGAAAAGTCAACAGGGGTTTTGGTTATTTCCCCCCCACACCCTACTCCCTTCAGTCTAGAACTTGTCAGGCCGAAAGCACACAGATTTTGGCATCTGGATTTGCAAGCAGATTTTCACCTTTGCGAGTAATATCTGTTGTTCTAGAATTGGTGTGGATATAAAGCTGCCTTTAATCTCCAAAGTCAACTTTATGATGATCCTCTTTATGTTGACATTTATTTTGCTCTCTCTTCTGTAACTATTCTTTTCATTTTAAAAAGGGGAAAATTTTTTATGAAGTTCCGCTGGGGAGTGAGCAGAGCTGGACTAAATTGAGCTACAAGCTAAGTAGATGGCCTCTGGCAGCAGACAGCTGGGGTAAAATGGACACCATCTCCCTCCCCCTTGTCTGCATTGCCTGTGCCAAAGTCGACAAACCAGACTGACTGTTGGTGTGTCTGACTGGGGGTGGACACGGTGTAGCAGCTACTGTGAGAGCATGACAGCAGAGCATTTTGCAGCGGGAGTGGTACAGTCCACTTTATTAGGAAAAGGATGTATTTTTTTGTCTTTATTGAAGTTACTGTCTGTCAGTGATTACTTCTTTTTGTGGTTTTCCTTGCCCAAATTAAGTCATAAAGCAGCAGGTTCATCTTACATAAGGTACTATTGTGATGTTTAGAAAGTCATGATGCATTGGAGAAATAAAGCCAGACTGAAATGCATGCAGTACATAAATGCACATAGTTGTAGTGTTTCTCCTGCCCTTCTGTCTCCTCTGTTCTCATGTGCAGTGAGTAATATGACATATATAAGAACTCTATACCATGTCCTGGGGAACTAGTGCTGTAAATTCGGGCAGTTTGAAGCTGAAGTACAAGGTCTGAGTAGGCCACTGTAAAAGGGCAAAGTAGCAAGTCGTCCTGGCCTTGCATTGTGGTCCAGTCATTAGCAGAACCAAAGGCACTAGTGAGTTATATAGAATATGCTGAGTTGGAAGGGACCAGTCATTGAGCCCAACTCCTGGCTCTGCACAGAACCCCCCAAGACTCATACCATGATAGCGTTGTGCAAATGCTTACTGCACTCTGGGAGGCTTGCTGCTGTGACCACTATTTATAACTGGCAATCTTGGATGTGTTCCTGTCTCAAGAGAGGAGAAACTATGATATTCCTTTTTGCGTTATGAAATCCTCTGCCTGTTTTGGTAGTATGATCTTCCTTTACTGTGCAGCTTGCAGCTACCTACGCAAGGGAGCATTTGTCGTACAGTACATGCAGTGCTTTAAGAGAGGTTCCTGCTGTCTCCAAATAACAGATCTGATGCTGCAGACTTTTTGTGAAAAGAGTAAGAGTAAAACCATCATGTAGCTGGTAAGAGCTCACAAATTTCAAACTGCCTTACAAAATGCTTGAGTCGAGTATGCCATGGCTATCCTTGATGTACTTGCTGTTCCTTGGGATTGACATATGCAATGAGGCAAAGGACGTTTTGGTCTCACTGGTCTCAAAAGTTAGATATACTGAGGTATGCTAGCTAGGTGCCTCACAAGTACTCTGATTGGGTACTGTGGTTAGAGAACAGTTAAAAATGTGTAAAGGACTTCTTGTTACTCATTGCTGTAAGTATTTTTATTAGGAAAATGCATGGTTGGAAGAAAAAAGAAATACCAATTAATGTTGGTCATTGAGATAGGATATGAAAAGTAAACAGAGTAATGATGAGCTGCCTGGTAGCCAAGATCAGCCTATTCACCGATGGAGAATGTTTTGGAAATGATTGCCTTTTTGGACGGTGGCTGTGGCTGAAACTGCAGGTATCAGGGGTTTTGTCCTCTTTTTAGATGTTTGCATTTAATATGAAATCCTTCTTGTCTGCCTCCCCTTCACTCATGGGGTGTAAAGGGAGAACAATATACAAGGACATCAGACTGTAGCAGGGAAAAATGTAAAGAGCACAGGTATTAGGTCAAAATTAGGCTAACTTGAATTGTGTACCTGTGGCAGCAGATCTGAAAAAGTGAAACCTGAAATGTGCAGATCCAGTTTGTGCAGTGTTTTGCAGCAAATGCAAGGTTTGGCTTTTCCCCTGCTGAAGTTGGTTACTGAGATCCATTTAGTATTTGTATTCCTGAAGCACTCTCTTCCCAGCACCTTTTTTTTGCTCTAATTGCATGTGGTGTGAAGCTGAGTAACTGCAGAATAAACAGTTTGGCTGGTACACTTCTGTATTGCAGCCTTTGACACACTTAAGACAGAAATACATCATTTATGATCTGTGCAAGTTCAGCTGTGATCAAACTGAAAAGTGTCAAGGGTTATGTCAGTTGGTGTAATGTTGCAGTAGTTTGAAGCTAATGTGTGATCTATTTCTGGGAGCTGTTTCGTGAACCATAAAGAATTTGAGTCAAATAAATGGAAAATGCAACATTGTTCCAATGTAGATGGTGGCTCTCAGTGATGAAGGCTCTAACAAAATTATGTTAATTTTACCCCAGGTTAAATTTACACTGAATATTAGGCATTATTAAAAAGTTGCTGTTTGCAAATACAATAACAGCAATGTCTGTTACAGGCTGAGATTTTTTTTCCTGCCATAAAATCAAGAAACCATTATTTGCTTTTCTTGCAGTTTTTATGTATATGCATGAAGTATGCCTATTTAATATTGCGTGAAGGGGGTATTCTATCATAGCTGAGGCTTAGTGCTAAAAGGCAGAAGCATCTTAATGTGTGATGCACCTCCCTCTGACTCTGAACTATCACAGAACTTAGAGTCACTGTTTTGTCTGCATGGAAAGCCCTTGGTGCTACATCTCTGTCCAATGGGGTTAATGATGACTGGAAAGCAAGCTTCACTGTGACATCCCTGCAGTAGTTGGTAGCCAGGAGATGGAGGTTTTCTAAAACATCTATACTAATTTGTTTTTAAAAAAATTAAGTCTGATATGCAATTTAGTCACTCAAATGACATAAAGTTGTCTGTGGTTGAAGAAAGTCTATGACATAAGTACTGTGGTACACAGAAGATTTTAAACTTACTCTTGAAATACGGCTAGTGGGAGCTACCTTTCTGCTGGAAACTGACTTTTTGCAAGCAGGCTTTTGCAAACATTTCTTTTTCATTTTGAGAAATAAGTGGATAACTTGTGTCCTGATTTGTTGAAGTAATGACAGGCATAGCTGAGTTAGTAAAATGGTAGCAATCAAATCAGTGCTTTACTCATATGTACCTTTTTTACAGCCTTGTGTTAATCGGTTTTCAGAGATTCAAGTAGAAGAATCAAGCAGAACTGACTTTTTGCTAAGCTTTGAAACTAGAAGTTTTATCCTGATGCGCTCTGAAATTGCTGAGATAAAAAAAAATTCCCTGAAGCAAGAAATGCAGTATCTTGTATGGTTCTTAATTTGTCTGGTTTTGTATGCCAGGATACCGGAAAAAGATATAATTAATGGAAGAGATGGTTTTAAATTAGACTTTATTACGGTTGCATGGGGAAAAGGAAAAGCACTTGAGGGAATCTTACCAGAATCACTATAGCAACAGCTCACTTCATTATTCCCTGTGTGTTTTCTCAGCCTGTGATATTTTCTATACTGTGTTAGTGACATTTATATTCAAAACCAATAATTTCAGTTGTAACTCCAGATGTATTTGTCATAGAGAGCTGTGTCCTTTGCAGTCAATAGTTTGGGGAGATGTTGGGCTTTTTATTATTGTTATTATGACACAACCTTTTTTTCTTAATTGTTGCTTCTTGAATGAATTTCATGTTTATGGTGAAAACAGTATAGATTCTTCATGTGTGAGAAGAAAACTGGATTTTTCTTGATTTTGTTAAAGTTAATGGGAGTAGTGAAAGGTGGTGTTATCCTGGGAAGAGGAGAAAAATACAAGTATTTTTATATTATTTTCAAAAATCTGTTTATTTGGGTTCCTTCATTGCAGTTCACCTCATCATTTTGTTAAGTCAAAGAGGGGGGTTGCTTTATTCATAGTTTGCATTTGAAATGAAAATGAAAGTGATGAATTTACTTTCTTCATGAAACTAAAGCAAGCATCTCCACCTTTTCTTGGTAGCAGTGTTCTTTCATGTACAAGTCATACTGAGGATCCCCAAATGTCCATTTCTAGTGAGGTAGCTAGTGACATTCCCTTTGACCTAGAACAAGGAATCATGTTGATACTGGATTTTTAAGGTCTTTAGCTTCTAGCTTGATGAGGCCTGTGACCGATGTCATCCTATTTCAGGTTAGGCATACAGAGTGTGTTCAGCCAAACTGACACAGACTAGTTCACATTCCTTTTAGAAGTGTACTTCCATTGGAGTTCTGCCAGGAAATGCATAATTCTGAAGGACTTTGAGTCTACATGACTAGAGGAGCTTTTTAGGAAACACATTTAGCAGCCTTAATGAGTTTTCCCACGGACGAAGAATGTACTGAGTGTATGTTGTTTGAGCCTTAGCTTTGCTTTTTCAGTCAGAACTAATTAGAATAAAGGTTTGAGGCATTTAGGTGAGTCTGTAGGATATCAATCAGGTTGTCTGAAGGATTGCTGCTTTGTGCTTTGCAAATATTTCTGGAGTGGTTTAAGGCTGCTTGGTGTAACCTGGTGGCAGAAGGTTGGAAGAGCAGCTCCTCTACAGGTCTGTTATGTTGACTCCTGCTGGATGGAAGGATTGATAAATAATTCAGATATTTTTCAGAAATACCACTAGTTGTTTAAAGTATTTTAATACCAGGAATACCAATAAATTGCTTCGAACTTTGCCATTTTCTCCTTATCTGTTGTATTACTATTACTTTCGTGATGGCTCTTGCATCTATTTATGTATAAGGAAAGAATTTCTTTCATGCTGTGATAAACTGCTTGTCCATTCATACATTATTTTGAAATTTATAAAATTTATCTGGGATTTTGCCACTCTTTGATCATATTGTTTATCCTTTTAATGTATTAAGGCTTGTTCCTTACGTTCTAGTCTCGAAGGTGCCTTAAATTCATCAAAAGGAGGAAGACCATTTAGTGATAAGAGGCTGACAACAGTGGGCAGAAATGCTTGTTGTATCAGAAAATCAGTTTGTCATTTGATACTCAGCTAAAAACTGTCAAAATAGCTAGGCCAGTAAAGAATAAACTACATCCTAGCTGGTGATAGTTACTGTTAGCAAGAGACTTTCTGAAGCTGAGCTTTCTATGCATCAATGTGGTTTTGAGCAATGTAATAGCTACCCTGAAACTACTGAATAGTGAATTTTCTCACTTCAGTTGTTGGAGGGGGGAGGTTATCCAGGTGATATCCCGAATCTTCCTAAATAACTGTGTAGTAGGTACTTCTAGCCAAAATATCTCCTTTTCCAAATCTAGTCTTATTACTAAGCTTAAGGGTTAAGAAGAAGGTGAACTTGTAATGTTGAAGTGAACAGAAATAAAAGCTAAAAGTGGTATAACATGAAACAAGACATGATGCTAAAAATATCCTTGAAGTCTCCTGCTCAGCCTTCATATTTGACTGTGGTTCTGTATTGCAGTTTGTCCGTATCTGACCATAGGTCTGTTTTGGGGCCATCAGCAGACATGCATCAATGGTGTAAAAGCTTTGTGCAAATCTTGAGCGAAAAATATTGTGGATGAAATATGAATTCATGTGGAGGTGGAGAGAGCTTAATTTCGAAGAATTAATTTTAGCAATAAAGTAATCAAGTTAAATTAGTTGAAAATAAAAGATAGGGAAATTCAATAAAAATTAAAATAGAATAGGGGCTGAATGTGGGTTTATTTTTCAGGGAGTCTGCAAACCAATTTTCTGCATGTGTAAGATTCTGCCTCAGCCTTAGACTATGCTCTGTTACAGTTGTCATGTCTAATTTTTAACCTGTCCAATTATGGCTTTTGATAATCGATTTTTTATAGTACACATGCTCCTTGTATTTTTTTATTTCGACACAAAAGCGATGTGTTCCCTCTGTTTTTGAGTGCACACAGTTAATGTGTGAGGTATTTCCTGTAGGACTGGTAGGTTTATACATGAAATTTTTGAAGGATTTATACAAAAAAAGATGAAGGCTAAAATGGCAGGCATGGAAAAAGTGAAAAAATAAGTTCTGTTCATGTTTAAAAGGAAATTTCTGTCAATAATGATTGCTTTTCCAGGATTGTTTTCTTTGACACTGACATATGAGCAAAGCCTCTGGGTCCATTTAAAATGTAGATGATTTTCCCCGGGGCTTGTGGCTTGAAATGACAAACAAAGGGAGAGTTTTGGGTGACAGCCTTCCAGTTTCCAAGCTAAGCCTGCCTGGAATCCATTTGATCATTATGCACTGTAGCTGAAAAAATGTGCCTGAGAAGGAAAAAACATGGCACTGCTAAGATGATTCTCAGCCCTGTATGACTCCTGTAAAATGTGGAGTTGCTTTGGATTCTTTCCATTGAGATAGCTTCTTCCTGGTTTCTGGAGATACTTCCTGCTATATTTATTCATTTTAAGTCTCTTTACATTTTGCTTTGGGACTTTGTAGAATTTTAAGTGGATGAGAAGAAATCTGGCACTCTCCCTTTCTGTTGGAAGTATATGAACATGCAGACCCATGTTTCTCTCTAGTTCTAAAAGAAGTAAGAGAGAAAGTGTAGGATGTGTGGATCATTACAAGATGGTTTCTCTTTAGGTCAGGTAAAGGTGGGGAAAGAAGTGGTACCTCCTTTCTGTTTCACAGATCAAGGGAGAATGGGGAAGAAGAAAAATAGTGTCTTGCACAAGGATAGCTTCTGGGATTACCAGGAATTGGACTGGCCCTTAAGAAAGCCACAGAGTACAAAGTGGAACTTGTGATCAACAAAGAATGGGAACCAATATGCTGAGCTGACTTTCCCTCTGTACTACCAGGAAGAGCAGAGCTCTTCCTCATGGTATGTTACTTCTGCCGTGCTTTCTCTTCTGTAACGCAGCAAGTTTTCCTTCACTGTCTTCCTCATTTGTGACTGTCCCCACAGCAATAAAGTCCCCTCTATCAACCTAGGGAAAAGAATGCAGACCAGCAAGGGATGTTTCTTTTCACTTTCAGGTTTGCTGCATTACTGAGAAGACAGGGTGTGTGAAAGCAGCTAGAATGCATCACCACTTGATGGCACAAACAAAATTGCAAGACTGAAATAAATGAGTAGGGCAGGAATTCAGCTTTTTTGAAGTGTGTGAGGGCACCAATGTCATGCTTGCTGAAGTAGTACAGCACCCCATGAAGCACTCTCAGCATCTGTTAAACTTCTGTTGTTTAGTTTCTTTCACACAGTGTGAGTACCCCAGCACTGTTGAAAATAATGAGCAGTAGGGCTTTATGCAGTAACTTAGTAAACTGACAGTGTAGCCCGATGTGCTGGCCTGTTTGTGAGGAATAAAAGTGTACTTGCTTGGCTAAAAATGTTCTGGTTGCCTTGTGCTGAGGCTGTACACTCCTTGTATCTCTTCCAAGTTATAATCATTTTTCAAGTACAAAGCAGCAGTTAGTGAAAATCAAGTTTCTAGACTGCATAATTTGAATAACTTTTAAAAACAAAGAGAATTCTAGAGTATTACATTGTGTGCTGTTAGATTGACAATGACCTTGATATTTCAGGATATTATTACCTGTATTACAGATATTTCTGTTTTTATTCCCTGTGGAGGCAGATGTTCTCAGTTGAATGACTGGAAGGATGACCATATTGATTCTTTAGCCATTAACATTAAAGTGTACCAACAGAGAGCTTCTCTAATACTGTTACAGTTGCTTCTTGTCTTTTCTGAGCACATTATAAGAATCTTAGGCTTCTAAGGTTTTTATTAGTTCTCAGAAAAATTAGTTTCAGCACCAGGCAAGATAACCTTCTGGTCTTTCTATTAAACATGCAGCAGTTGTTAGAGGCTTCCTTTATTTAATTCCTTCTGAATCCTCTTTTTTATGTAGTTTTAACTTCCTTCTGTTTTTTCATCTGTCCCTGAACATATTGCCTTGCTTAATTATATCCTGTTTGGTGGACAAAGGGAAGGAGGAGGATGTTAATGCTTGTCAAAATGATGAGCAACCTCCTCTTTTTCCTGTTTCCATTTCAAATACAAGTCCCTGCCACAACATTTGGTTGATTTGTCTAGGTTAACTATAAAAACAGATACTCTGTTGGCTTCTCTTCTCAGCTAGTACAATAGAGACAGAGCTTATCCCAGCATTATATGGATCAGAAACAAATAAAGATTGCAGTGTAGTTGTTTCCCTTTCACTTCCAATTCTCCTACCACATCATGGATTAATAGAAGTGTCTAGTGTTGAGGGATCTTGTACCTGCATATATATTGCACTCATGCGCCAGTCCCCTCTCTTCATTTCCATGCAGCTGACTTGTAATTAATTGTTAGAATTAACTAGAAAATTACTTTGTTGGGAAGCTGTTTGCTTTTCATTTGCATAGCATCTAGGGCAGGCAAGACCTGATCTGAGAATAAAGATCAGCATAAAAATCTTAATAGTAACATACTATTATCGTATAGTAATAGTAATTATATCTGAAAGATCCTGTGGTTGTCATACACATACACATGCATGTGTGTGGGAAAATCTGTCCCAGCCCTATAAAAGCTGATATGCAGATTTTTCATAACATAAAGTTTTTATAACATGCCTCTGGATTTTGTGCCTACTAATTCCAGCAATGAGTGTTGATTGAGGATCAGCTTCATTCGGTTTCTAGGCCATATTGCATCCGTGTTAGGCCTTTTGCTGTCCAAGCCCAATTTTACTTTGAAACTTAAAAGCTTTTATTACAGTAAGCTTTAGCAATCCCAAGGTGCAGGAGGTATTGGAGTGCTCTCTCTCACAGTGGTATACTCAAGAGAATGAACAAAGCTGTGAAAAAAGTTGAATATTCAAATGCATTAAAAACAGCTGGTTGGGGTTTTTTTGTTGTTGTTGTTTTTTGAATACTTGCTTTTCATTTGCAAAGATTGTATCAATAGAAAGCAAGTATTTGAGAGCATCAGTGTCACACTTTTTGAAAGACTTGTGAAACAATATTAACCATTTAATGAAACCATAAAAGATGCTGGCAGCATTACTGCTGGGTGCTGGTGTTCCAGCTTGACTCTGCTTAAATGGCTGGGGAAAGAGTCTGTAGCAATTAGAAAATTTTTCATCAAAATATGTTTAAATCCAAATTCCTGTAATTGATACTTCCTGAAAGCATTTTTTCATGATGCAGGGCTTTAATGAAAGTAAATACATATTCTTGCTACTCTCAGTATTTGAATTCCAGAGAGAAGAAGATGGAAAGCAATTATAGGAATAGAAAGGATGTTTGTAATTTAATATTCAAAGCATGCTTTTCTTTTTCTGTTAAATTCTAATTTAATGGGACGATTTCATATATTTAGACTCTGTTGTTGTTTAGCTCCACTTTTGGCATTGCTGTCTTCTTTGTTCTGAAGACTCTCTAGGCTGTAGTACTTTTCCATGCTTGGTCATCTGTGTAGCCCTCAGTGATAACAAGAGATTTACTGAGGGGCAGAGAGGTTTGGTGGCCGCATTAATCTGATAAATGTTCTGGAAAGCATGCTCACTCAGATGGAACAGTCAGCTCTGCCTCTAAATGGTGCTGCAGCTTAGCTTGAGGCTGCAAGCATCTGCACATGAGCCCAGCTCAGTCATTGGTGTTCTTTACAGAAAGTGGCAGTCACTTTTGTGCTGGGGACTGAGATCAGTTTTCATTTGAATTGAGAAAGACTGCATGCATCTCTTCACATGGGGGTGTGAAATTCAGCTCAGGATCAAGGCAGCAGCTCCTACCACTGAACTTTTCACTTATGTTTTAATGTTTGCCAAAGCTAAAGTTCCATGTGCTTTTTGTCACCATTTCTTCAAATACAGAGCGAATTGCATGTGTCTGAATAAGGATGAAATAAAATAAAAAGTATTTAATTTTACAAATTGCTTGAGCACTGGAGTGGGTTGCCTTGGAAATCTGCTGAAGTCATGATGTGAGTAGTCTCAGAATAGATTAAACCAGTGCAGAGGGGCAGGGAAAGGCTTTCCAGCAGTTTCCGTGTGCATGGGATATGCCTCACTGATGAAGCATTTCTAAGGCAAGTGGAGCATGCAGCAGCCCAGGGGTGACCTGTGCTGAGGCATAGTGAATTCTTAACTAGTGAAGTGAGGCATGATTTAGAGAGGGTGAGAGACACCAGATTGCACAAGCTCCAAAGTTTCAGATGCAGTTATATTTTGATGTAATTCTGATACTTGCTGATGTCATCAGTTGTAGCTCTTTGACAAGAGCAGCAATATTATACATCAAAATGTTACACAATACAATCTTACACAATCACAAGGACAAGGTCAGAAAATACTATAGGATTTTTACCAGTCTCAGTTGGCCTTCATAAATACACCAGAGTGTTATTTTTTGGTATTCTTTTTTTCAGGTAAAAAAAAAACAAGCTTTCTGGAAAGGGAGAAGTTTAAGTATTATGTATTTGTGAAAAGCTCAGATTCCCCTTTGTACATACTATTAATGTGTCAAATGTTTCTCTTACTTGAAAGGGCTGTCTGGAGCTCTTTAGAGAGCAGTGATTGACTGCAGAGTCAAACATGGAGAGATTTGTGTCTGAGTTCATGAATGGTGAAGTTTTGAAACTCATAGTTGGTTGATTACAGAATTTGTTTCTGTGATAGCAGAGTCGTATTGTCACCAGAACTTTTTTTCATCTTTAGGTTTCGGCATAGCCCAAATTCCTGGTACTTGAGAGACTGGACTGTTCACAGCTGGATCAGACAGTGCTTAAAATATGGTGCTCAAGATAAAGCCTTATACACAATACAAAACAAGGTAAGTTTTACCAAGGAAGAGACACAAAAATGTTTGATTAACTTTTTGATTTGAGTGTGGCTTGACAGGAATTCCTGTTGCAGCCGGGTCCTGTAGACTGTAGTTTTAAGTTTGGATTTCTTTATCAAAATACAAATTACTGTTGCACTTGAATTTTAGTGATAGCCTTTTTACAGCTTTTAAATCCTCTCTTTTTTCAGAAAGCTTTTTCATTTTAAGTAGGTGTGGTGTCCAAAACATATTAAATGCAGGAGAGGCATAATAATGTGATAGACAGTGCCATTCCTGGTCTGAAAGGCACAGATAAAATGCTAAAACAAATCCAGTGCATGAAAAATTGGAGAGCCTACATCACAGGAGCCATGCTAATCTCTTATGTTGCTTGACTGTACATTCATCAGTGTGCAGTGTCATGGTTCTGCTCTTTCTGGTATCTGCAGCACTGTAATTGGGAAGATTTGAGCAACACATTTTGCACACTGAACATTTTTTCCTTCTTTTCTTCAGGTTCAGTATGGAATTTTTCCAGATAATTTTACATTCAATATTTTGTTGGATTGCTTTATAAAGCAGAAGAAATATGAAGGTAAGAAAATACATATTGATACTGCGTCCTTAGTTTTATACTCTTAGATGTATGCTCTTTCTTTGTACTAAAAGCTTGTAGCCATACTTTTTCTGAATTCATCATAAAACTCAGCTTTGACTTCCCTTGAATATTTTTTCCATTTTATGGGATTTTTAATGCGTTTTTTTTTTTTTTTTCAATTTCTTTTGATTTTATTAAATTTATAGTTTTGAAACTTGTGTGATTGACAGTTTCTACTCTACTAATTCTGTTGCAAGTGTAAACCATCTTCTTCAGTTACAAATCTGATGTGTGTGCTAATGATACGATAGGACTTATTAGTGACAATTAGAGTGTTACCAGAATCAAAATCCATGTTGGTATTCATCTTCCATACATTTATCTGTTCAAAAAGCTGTGTATCTAAACTATTTGTGTAGGCTTTCTGTCTGTTACTGGAGCGAGCCAGCTATGCTGAATTGCCATACTGGGGCCACCTTTCATTTTTGTGCCGTTTAAGTGTTTGGATAAGTAATCCTCTCCTGTTTGATGACAGATACTAATTTTGATGATTTTGATGACTGATTTTAATTTCACTTCAGGTTTTCTGGTACTGTAAACTTGCAGTAAGCTTTCCTTTGCATCAAGCTCCTATAAAACAGATAACTGAAAGGAACTGAAATATTGTGCTAAACAACAAATTAATACGTGTATTTTTTTATTTTGAGACATGCCCTCTCTATCTTTTAATTCCCCCCTTTTTTATCTGTATTTTTTTCCTGTGTGAAAGTGAAGGCCTTTTTACAAACTGTCCTTCCTCACAGTGAGTGTCACTGGAGCTCCGTGTAGAGGTCTTTTAGAGCGTTGTGTGCTGAATAGAGACCGCTGTGGGTGATCTGTGACAGCATTTCTGCTCCTTTGTGCTCTCCTGTCACCCTAAGGTTAATGAAGTTAAGGCAGTCTTTCTTGTTTGTAATCAAAACACAAAGACAAGGAAATAATTTTTAAATTTTTTTTTAATGACTGAAGAGCTGAGGAAAGAAGAGCCAACTGAAGTCTGTAGACCTAAGATGATTTTAAGAGCTCCTTAGCTGTAGTTCTATGCTATTCAACCCATTCTTCCTTCTTGAAGTGAGTTTGAGCAACCCAAAAGAGTAAGACTAATTTTATAGGTGCATTCTAGTTGCAAGAAATGTGTAACTTTCTCTTCAACTATTTCAAAGCATTCTACAGCAATAAAATGTCAGTGAACATGAGTAAGTGCAAAAGGAAGATATGTATTGGAAGCTGTGCTGATTAAGTATTGTTTTCCTCCATAGATGCTATGTCAGTAGTAACAGAGATCATGCTCCAAGAAAGTTTTGATGAATTATCAACACAGCTTCTTTCTCAGTATGTTTTATACCAGTACCTGGCAACCAAGTCTGAACATACGGTAAGCTGACCACACTCAGAATGATACACAGAGCCTCTGCTTCCAAGTGTTGTGGTGCAGTCAGTTAGATATTCAGTCATGAATATATTTTATTTTCCCTAATTTAGTTTCTCATTATTTTTGCAACTGAAGAAGAAAGAAAGAAAAAAAGGAAAAAAGAAACAACCAAGTATGAAAACCATCAAATCACTTGTCACCCCTTTTGTTCCTTTCTCTGAAAGGGAGGGTGTGTAGGGATTTTTAGATGTAATGTATGCCCATTTGAAGAATGTGAATTGATCTTTCAGTTCAAAGCAGATTCTGTCAATTACTGCCAAAAGAAATGTGTCACGTATTGTGTAGGACCCCATTAAGCAGAGTATTCCTCACCATTAGAGCTTGATAATGGTGATATTGCAGAATTAGAAAGCATTTTTACTAGGTTTTTTAGTATTCCGTTGGCTTTGGGTGTATTGCTTCTTATTACTTACCTGTTTTAAAATTAAATTTGTTACATTTCTCCTGTCTCTGAGGATTACGGATTTATTATTTACATCTTGCTTGCTTAAGGCCAAAATGGCAGTGCAGGGTCTTGGAAGCTGCATTATTCTACGTTTGCAGAAGGGGCTTAGTCAGTAAAGCACTCTGCCATGATCTCTGTAGGCAGCTATTTTTAGTGTAGTTTGGCACATGCCTTCCATAGCATGTTGTCATCTATATGGCAAGTGCTTGAAACCTCCATCCGTGTTATGTGAAGCGTCATCCAGAATGCATTTTACGGGTGCCTTTAGGTTTTACCCAGCTGAGTTGTAATTTGAATTTTCACCAAAGAAAAGTGCATTTACCCGATTGGTTATTCTTTTCTTTCCCTAGAAGTCAAGTATTCTTAGGCACTTCTATGTGAAAAACAAAGGGATGAATATCTCATTTTTCCATTGTGTTTGTCCATGTTTCCTTATCTGTACTGTGTAGATAAGCATTTTTCAGTATGTGTAGTGTTTCGTGATAGCTGAATGTGCAAGCAAGGGTGGTGTGAACATAAGGCATGTTTGAGGCAAGCTTATTTATATAGCTGTTACTTACTTAATATGCATTTTGAAGTAATCCCATCCAAAGACAGCAATGAAATAATATTTTTATTTGAATATACCATTCAGAGTACCATTCAACACCTCATAACACTCAGCATCAGTTTTCTATTTGGTTTAAGAGGTAGAAGTAGACATAGAAAGGAGAACTTTCTTGCAAAGCTCAACCACTCACATTTTACAGTCTTCTGCAAAGAGAGTTGTTCCTCAGTATAATTCCTACTATTCCTCAGGACAGATACACTGTAACTGAACACTGGACAGATTTAATGATTCTTTTCTTTATTGCTAAGATATGATGAAAGCCTTGCATGCTGTCTTTGCTGCCATTATATTTGTGTTTGTTAAGGAACACTTACTTAGTTGATATATTATTTGCAGTGGGAAGAAGAGAGAAATATTGGAGCATCGCTGTTGCTTACGGGTCTAAAGCAAAGTAGCACTGTTGGTTTTAGTTCCCAGCTCTATGGCTATGCATTCCTTGGTAAGTTTTACTTCCCTCGTTGTCAGCTTTCCCCTCTTGTCTTCAGTGGCTGAATTACGTTGGCATCTTTGCTTTACGGAAATGTAATCAAGGAGGAGGCAAAGGGAAAAAAAAGGAAGTAGTTGAAGGGTGATTTCAGAGTTCCAGCTGAATCTGTTTTGTAGGCCTGGAGGGTAGAACTGATTTGAATTTTGATTCATCAGACAGCTTCAGAACCAATTTTAGGGCTCCCTGCAGGTTTGGCCTAGATGCTGAAAGAGAGAAGATATTCTTAAATAACAGTGGGATTGGTTGGTTGGTTGGTTGGTTGGTTGGTTTCATTACTGCATTATTGAGAGTAATAAGAAGTGAATTTGTTCTTCAAATATGATGTCTAGTGGGAGAGTTAGGATGCTGATTTGTATTTATCATGACTGTAAAACAAAAAACTCATTTTCAGTCAAAAAGGGGGATAAATGTGAAAATTAATTTGAGAGCAGGATTTTTCATAGTGCTGTGGTTTGTAATCCAGTGGAGATGCTGCTACAAACAGGGACTTTGCTATCCAGTTGGCATTCTGTTTGGAGAGTTTTAAATGTCATATAGATTGATGGAGTAGTGGCTGTATTTCAAAAATGCATTTCACTCTTGTCTGAGAGCAGTAGTGCTTCGTCCATGACATTCACATTCAGTGGATCAGAAGCTATTTACTGTTATGTCACATATTCCAAAGTCTTGCCAACACTGATGGAACTTACCTCTAAGAGAGTTAAAGATGTCTACGGGCACAGAGTGGCCTCAAGCACCTCAGCTATTTTAATTTAGCCACGGTCCACAGGCTTTGTCTGTGCACTTACTCCCTTACTTTTTCTAAATTGTTCTCTTCCGTGTACAGAGAGTGTCCTTCATGGTTTTGTATTATTATGGCCATAGGTGCAAATGGGATTGAGAGCTTGGACACAACTCCTGTAAGCTACAGTTGAAGAGGTATTATCTGTTGTGCTGACAATAACAAAGTCAAAGCCCAAGAGTGACAGTCATTGTAAACTGCATCAACTACAGTGTGATGTGCATTTCCTCTATTATGCAGGGGTTTCATGGTCCCAAGTAATTACTATCAGAAGAAAAGCCACGTTGTAAGTGGTGCAGTACGTCACAGGTTCTGCTAAAATCAATGAACACCTCGTTGCACAAATTGTCTTATATCAAGAACCAAAATTTCCTTTTTGGCAGGTGTCCCGTATTTTCTCTTAGGAAGCCTCAGCAGAAAGAGGGTTAGTAAGCTGACTACTTAGCCATAACATGTGTTGTTATGGGTGAGTAAACCCTAGAGGCCACAGAGGTAGATCTGGAGAATCAGATTTTTGTGCATACATGCTCCACAGACATCTGAAAGCTAAGGAGTCATTTGCCTGAGATCGTCAGGCATCCTTCTACAAGCTGCTGTTACAAAGCCAGACAACCAGAAAACCTGGCCACTTACTCTGATTTCCATCTGGGCAAAACTTCTGAGTAAGGGGGAATGAGGAGGTACCAGAAACATGCACATGATTAGATGAAGTTGAGCAAAAAGAAAGCACCTTAATAAAATAAGGCAATGGAAGTTCTGTCAGAGCAACTTTGTAGAAGTGTCTTGTTTATACCACTGAAGCCGAGACACTTGCTTTCACTGCTAGATACCAGAGCCACCCTATACAGGTTCCATTAAGATTCAGACATTGAAGCACTAACAATGAAGTGTGTTTTTTATCACAGGGAAGGTGGAGTTGACAAAAGGATTAAGAGCCGTATACAATCTAATGCCATTGATGTGGACACCTGGTTACTTGAATAGAGCCTTGCAAGTGATGGAAAATGTGACTTCATTGTCAGGGGATATCAAAATCTGTAAAGAGGCTGTAAGTATAAAGGCCCTACCCTCCTGAACAAGGGGAATTTCATATAAAACAAACTTCAGTAAAACCTGCGAATTCCGTGCCTTTTTAATGAAAAGATGCCCTGCAAACTTCAGAGGTCTTTACGAGACAGGAGAAGTAATGTTTAGAACAGAATCACTGCTTAAGTTGATGAGCCAGTGATAATGTCTACTGGCATGTCCTTGGCAATGAGTGTGTGTTACTGCCACAGACCATTTAAGTTTGTTTTCTAAGCCTTGCCCTCCCTTTTAGAGACACCTGTGTCTGTGTCACAGGAAATGTGTGTCTGCAGGGATGGGAAGACACCTTTATTTCTCAAGTTTTTGAAACTACTCAGAGACATATTTCTTAGCAGTGAGGATTAATTATCACATCTTCTTGCTCTCATGGCTAATTGTGTGTGTTCTCTGCCCTCAGATGATGTCCTGAGTGGTACTGGTCCAAAAAGCCAACAGTGATTTCTAGAAGGTTTTTACTGCCCTCAGTCAGGGAGGATGGGTAGATGTAGTCCGTTTATGAGGTCATCACTAACTAAGGGAGTTTAGGAGTGCTGTGGGGAATCAGGCTGATCCTGGAATCCTGGTGACAGCTTAGGAGTAACTTAGGGTGTCACTGCCACATGGGCTGGAGCATAGAAACGTCGCTGTGGTCTCTCTTCCTCTTCTTGGAACTTTTTCCTGAAGGTGTCCCTAGTTTAGGGCACTGCTCGGCAGGTAATCCTACCTATTGCTCTGTTTTCTGAAGCTTCTCAGTGTAATACTGGACAGTCCAAGACAGGTCACATCTGCGGCTTCCACCATTTTGAATTACCTCTTCAGGTGTTTGGTTTTGGAGGGATTTTTCTTATTTCAAGTCTGAAGAGTGCAGCTTAATACACTTGTGATTTTTTTTTTCTGCTTACAAACCCTAGACAAATTAAGGAACTCCTCGTCTTGCTCTGGTTGTAGATAAACATCCTGGTGTTGTAACAAGGTTGTGTCTGTCTGGTACAGTAGGGCAATAGAATATCCTGTCTGTCTGCATAGTGATATCTACAAATAGTAATGCTATTAATACCTAGGTATGCTCTCTCTATAGAGATACTTTTTACTTTGTTCAGTGAATAACTAAGAGCTTGTAAAAGAGGATTCTTGCTGATTCTTTACTAATGCTGCATCTTGGTACATATCCAGTGGTAGAGCCCAAAAAGCAGTGCATTGACTGTGGGAGCCACACACTCCAAGATCCCAAGCACAGTACAAAATTCTTCCAAGATTGTCTCATTTCCTTTTAGAATTTGGTTTTCTCTTTAGCATATACAGAAGTCATCTCAAAATACAGGATGTAATTAATGAAGTTGTTTGAATACATGACAGTTGTGTTACTTAGATGGTATTTCCAAACTCTTGATGCTAACCATGACAAATGTAATTGTTCAGATTGATGCCTTGGGGACCATTTTGCAGTCTGTCCTTGAAGCCAAACCTGATTCAGAATCTGCTGAAGAAGCCAAGAAATTAGAGCAGAAGTCACAATGTGTGGAGTCAGAAGAAGCAGAGCAGTCTAAAGTACCAGAGTATTACAGCAAATTCAAGGTAAAACAGTTTATCTAAATATGCTAAGTTGTGGTGGATCTCTGTGATACATTCTTGAAAATACAGATGCTGACTTACTATGGCTGGTAGACTGACACACCTTCAGTGCATCAGGAGTTCCATTTGGCATTTTTAAAAATAATGTCACCTTACATTTTCACTTCTCTGAATAGGAAGCAGCAGCCTACAAAGACATAAATGCTCAAGGCCACTTGTCTTTAGTCTGTCTACTGGAATTTTATCTTTACTTTTCGTACATCAAACTGATAACTCCAGTCCTGTTTACAAAAGTGGTATGCCGTTAGAGACCCATTATCTGACCTTTTGTGGGCTCTTGCTCATTAAAATAAATTGTAATGGGTGTGAGACTACCCTGAATTTATTGTCCATTTGTGTACATTATAATTATGTAGGAATAGTGTATCTTGTACTTTCAGACTGGAGAATTAAGTCAGGTTCACATCAGCTTCCTTTTGTCTTTGTATTATCATGCTGATGATAACATTAAGAAACACAGAAAATTTTTCTTCATCTGTATAATAAGTCCACTTTATTTGATCGTCTCATAGCTATGAATCAGCTAAATGAGCTAATACTACTTTTTCATCATTGATTTGTGCTGTGGTAAAAATCGAGTACTTCAGGTTGAAACTTACCTGGCTTACAGTTCCAGGAGCAGTGCTTTTTCCATAGTCCATCAGTTTCCATTGTTTCTGCTGGGTGGCTGTGACCTTGGATGGTTGTTCTGGATACAGACTGTTCTAAAGAAATTTCAGAAGTTAAAAGGCTAGTATGCTATGATTGCAGCTCACACACACACACTTTTGCTTGATTTAATTTTTACTTACATAACTTTGCCACTAATCTTTAGATACTAAACTTGTGTTGTAGGCAGTTAAAACTTTTTAATTGAAGTATTTGGGAATCAGTGGGTGCTCACCATATGATAATTAATGCCTGGATGAATTGCAGTGAATTAGGTAAACACAAGTGTCCTTTGACACTTAGTTTGTCTCTTACTGTCTATCCGTTGTCTAGCCTTGAAGAAAATAATGCAGAGTACTCAAAATGAGGTCTAAATGTCAAACTGGGGCCTAGTGCCAAGAACGTAGTTTTCCTCTCAGCTCAACCTTTCCACAAATTCCATAATTTGTCCCAATTAGGCATTCACTGGTGTAGCAGTGAGTGACTTTTGGCCGAAAAAACCTAGTCCCAATGTTTAAAATCTGACCAGAAAATTGTGAATATGAGAAAGACGAAGCCGCCATCTAGGCTTCCCACAGTAATAAGTCAAAGTTTCTGGTTGTGTGAATGAGAAAGGGAGCTCTTGAGTTAGAATGCCATTTCAGCTAAGCTGGAAGGAGTTCCTAGATTCTTCTCTCAAATCCATTAGGCCAGCAGTAGTGGCTCTTCCCAGTTGAGCCCTGGGACACTTACAGGTGTAGTTCACAGGACGGAGTAGCGCACTAGAAATCCATACAGGAATGAGGGAAGGTGGCAGCTCTGAGTCAACCTGGTGATGTGTGCATTCCCAGCTGCTGTCTCAGCACAGATCATCTGCCCCTTCTGCGTAACCCCAGCAGAGGGTTTGCACTTCTGCTGCTGAAAACAATTCAGTTGCACTTTGTCCAGCCCTGCATTAATTAGCCACTACGTCCAAGTCTTTCTCCTTGAGCTCAAAACCAACTGCGTCTGCTTCCTGCACACCCAATTCTGTTTCACAAATCATACACCTCAGAATGCAAGGAAAAGCATATGGATTTGCTCCAGATATACATATAGTCCTCTATGGTAGTCCATGGAATGGCCTCTGTGTCTCACATCAACCTTCAGAACAGCCATTTGTAAAGTACCTGAAAAAGGCATGGAAGTCTAACAGATATGGATACTTGTCCTTTGCTTCCACTAAAACAAAGAGGACCTGAGTGCATTTGGCTCTTTCCAGAAAAAGCTGTTAGAGCTGTAAGCTAGACTCTGACACTCATTTGTGTTGTAATTATCTGTTTTCATATCCTGTATGCTGAGGCTCACTGCTCACTGTAGTGTTCTTCAGGCAATGCTTTCCATCTGTGTCAATGATCAGTAGGCAGTGAACATTTTGTCACATAAATGCTGGGAACACCTTCTCCAAGAGCTATTCATCTTCTTCCCCAACTTGTCTGCATGCAGAGCCCTGGAAACTGCTTATAAAAAATCATGATTACCCATTTAAGAATGTGCCTTTTGGTACCTGTGAGACATACAGCCTGCTGCTTTCCTGAATCTGTATTACTAATGTATAAGAGAAGAGAGGGAAGTATTCCAGGATACCAGTGATACCAGTAATGGCTTAGGAGACAAGACTGCTAGTTTACAGTTTATTGCCTTTCTGTAATTCTGTTTCCTGAGTTTCATCCCATTTTTGGCACATCCTTGGTAGAGTTTAATAGGAAGAGTGTGAATGGTCTAAACTAGTTACATTTAAATGGTGTATCTAATCTATGGGCGTAGTTGTCAGTTTCTTCCCCAAATCCAAGCTATACAGTCTCTTCAGTTTTCTCACTGATACCTTGTGTTCTTATAGACATCTCAAACAAGATAGAGACTAATACACCTAAACAAGTTTATGGAGCTTGGTTTTAGTACATTGTCTTCAAGTATATTGGCTTTGTCTTCATTCTTTATCGTAAAATCAAAAAAGAGACAGAACCAAATTATGCAAGCTCCTCAGACCTATATGTCTAGCATTTTAGAGTCTTTAATCTGCTCTCTGTCCAGTTCAGACCTCCAAGGCAAAACACAACAAAGCCTGCAGTTTGTTGGCTAAGAGAGAGAGAAGTGGAGAGGACTTAAGAGGAGACGTAATAGTTTCCTGCCTAAGAATAAGGCAGAGCCTCCAGACAGGAGCTGAGGGGGCGTGCATTTGCAGATTATTGCCAGAGTGAGCTCAGGTAAGGGGAACACTGTGGATCAGCTGCATAAAGTTTCAGTGATAACTGGAAGTCTGGATATCTGCGTGGTTCTAGAGCTGCCATTTTGTTTGGAGGAGAATGATCCCATTGTACTGCAATGCAAAACAACTTTCATTCAAATGAAGAAAATATGGTTGTGCATTTCATTAAAACTCATAATTTAAACATTTTTGCAAGTGCTGGGTGGAGTAAAATGTTGTATTTAAAAGAAGAGTTGGGAAAATTTATTTTTACTTAATGAGTGAAAAAGGGAGAAAGAATTTTCCAGTGCTGTATCATCCGCTCCTTGGTTGTGTATCTGCATTTTCAAGGCATTAATCAGAATGTTAAGGAGCCATCAAGCTAAAGATTACAAAAAGCCAGAAATAGAATCACTGGTTGATTCAGCATCTTAAGTGAGTTAACCTTTTCTGCTGCAGGAAATCTAGGTAAGTAAAGCTTAAGAAAGAAAACCAGAGTTCCTTACCAAGGCATTGCTCTGTTTCAGTGTAGAATATCCTGAAAAAATATCCCTTTAACAGTGTTGTATAATCTGTGCAAGTGTAGTCACACCTCAGACACAGTAAGTTGGGAAGAAAAATTGTGAGAGTTTCTTAATATGCTGTTAGAAAGAGAACATTTGAAGTGTTGGGAGGGATGCTGATACAGGCAGTGTGGATAAAGTAATGCAGTTGGTTTTGAGGCAAGACACAAAACCAAAATGTCTAAATTATATTTTATTGTGGTTGACTGGTCAGCTGATCTTTGTTAATACCAGATAACTGAACTTGGAAAAAGAAGAGAATTTGAGTAGTTAAAGAAAATGAAATTTCGTTGATTCAGTTTCGTTGCTTAAAAGACAAATACTCTAGAGGTTAACATTTCAAGAAATGATAGCAACTACCACAGTTGAAACACTTTTCTCTGATAGTTACCTGGCCTGTATAGCAGCAGCAGCATTAATAATAACAACAACATAATAAGAATGTTGTTGTTGTTATTATTATAGTTCAATGATACGTTGATTGTAGAGAAGTATTTTGTGTCTGATTGTTTTGTGATTGACTGACTTTCTCCTGGACACTCCCTACCAAATCTCTTTTTTCTGACAGGAGCTGTACTCCAAACTGCATTTGCTTGGCAAGGTTGAATCTGAAAGCCTGTTAACCCTGACCACCCAACTTGTCAAGGAAAAACTGCCAGAATGTGAAGCGGAAGACATTGCAAAGCATGAGCAGAACCTGAAGAAGTGGGAAGAACTACAAGTACTTCTCACTGAGAGAGAAAGAGAGATGAGAGAACAGGCTAAGCAGGAAATGGAAGCTAGGAAGCTAGCTAAAGCATCTGCTTAATACTGGAACTAGGAATGCAGTGGTATGCACTCCTCTGTCAGTGAACTGAAGTGCTCATCATTATTGTTTCACTTCAATCATGCTGCAGATGTGACTGCTGTATTGCAAATGAAACATCCCATTTTGTCTGTTTCCTGAAGTAAAGCACGTGTGGTTTAGAAATCTTCATCCTGTATATGATGTGTATGATGTTTTCCTTCTACCATCAGCCAGGCAAGAGATGGGATATAGACAACACAAAGGCATAAGGGTTAGCTTGCCTGTGATGAAAGGTCTAGAGGGTGGAAGGAATGAAAGAAAAGAGAAGAATTTCAAGCACAAGTTGTTTCAGTAGGGGTTTCTCACAGGAAAGAATGCCTTTGCTACTCTGAACTGCAGACACTAAGAGGATTAACATATATTGATTGCATTTTTTTCTTTTTCCCAACTCATTTGGAAAATTCAAGCTACTATGCTTGGAACTGGAAGCCTAACTTCAGGCTCTTTTTAAAACTACGAGGACTTTCAGCCTAGTGAGTTAGCACTTGTAGATGAATTCAGATATGTCTTTACTGTAAGAATGTTAGAAATTTCTGCATTTACTGGTGCTGCTTTGCTCCGTTTCTAGTCACTAGAGAAACGTGCAATCGCCTCAGCACACACCAAGAAGCCTCATACTGCAGTACACTTTCTTTTTATATTCTGGGCACTGTTTCGTGAGGTTTTTGACTTTAATTTCCTTCACGGTCCCATGCCGCATTCTTCAGGTCAGTAAAACAATGTAACTATTCACAAGAGCACAGGGAAATGGCAGAGGAGGAAAGAATCATAGTGCATTGATTGTGGTTGTGATGCATCAGCATCCATCCCTTCATACATTCCCACTGAATCATATCAGCTGCAGCCAGAAACTTTTTGGAGCACGTAGTGGGGCAAGGTCTTTTAAAACAGGGAGACCTGAGCAACAGACCTGCTGTAATTGCAGTTTGTTAAGGCAACCAGCACTGTTGTCTCAGTGTGCTTTACCACAGGGTCTAAAGAAGCATTTCAAGTTTTTTTTGTGCATCTGTCTAGTTTTGCAGTTTTATCACTGCAAACCCACTGTACATCCAGTGAGAACATGCTGCAGACCTGTGAACTTGTTTAAAGTGTAGGAAAGCATACATGATACACCAAATGCCTTTCTTAGAATTCCCAGCAAACACCCAGGGCCTGATTGCTCTTTCATGTCCAAGAAACTTGATACTGAGGTCCTTGACCCCATCTTGTCAACAAGTCCTGTAGTTTCTCCCGTAGAGCAATAGAGTGCTGTCTCCAGGCAAATAAGTGGAGGATTTTGTGGCTTGTCTAGCAGTGGAGTTTCCTGGACTTTTGAGAAAAGTCTTCTGTAATTTTTTTCCTCTTTTTTGGTCTAAATGCTTTCTGATTACTAGGAGAAGTTAGGGAGCCTTAAGGAAGGGTAGAAGGCCAAATACACTGCTAAGAACAATTTCCTTAAAACTGGTGGCTTTAAAGAGGTCACAGTCCCTCCTAACTGAGATACATGAGAATGTAGTGTTCCTTCCCTGAACACATATTTCAGTTCTTCAGTTTCAGAACGTGGGCTATAGCTCCAAAGGTTTTGCGGTACTCCTGCATCCAAAGTCCTCTATGAGCTTCTCTCTACAGGTATCAGCTCTTGGGATCTTCACTACACTACAATTTTACACATTTCTCCCTAGTTATTGTTGGCCTCCTGGCAGCACAAGGAGCCTGTTTCTGAGGGCACTCTATCCTCCCTTCCTCAGCCTGCTGGTAGATACACCAGGCTGCTAATGCTAATAGAGCTCCAGTAAGCTGCCAGCTGCTGTGTCCCTGCTGTCTCAGAGGGTTGGCTTCACTTCCCCCATAACTACCCCTCCTCTTTTCCATTTATTTAGATTTAACTATTACAGCAATAGGTGAAAAAAAATCCTCCCGTGAGTTGAGTAGCCTGTTAATGAATATTATAGATTGCCACTTTGCTTTACTCCAGGCATGTGGGTTAGAATCCTCTGACTGCAGTTCAAAGCATAAACTTAAACCAGTGGATACAGCCTTTCTCTGTCTTTTCCCCAGTCTCCTCCCATATCTCCCTCTGCCCTGGGGAGAAGGGGATTTCTTTGCAAAATGCTTTGCAGGCAGAAAATCAGATTGATGGGGCCAGATGAAGGACGCCAAACCCAAGACCTGCAGCAGAGGATCCAGATTATTTGTGACATAAACCAAAAGCCAAACCCTCTCATTTATCTGTCCCCTTGGTATCACCCTGAGTGAGAAGCCACTTTTGACACTTCGGCCAGCTGGACCAACTGCGCACCAGGGACCTTATTCCACTTAGGCCCAGCTAAGTATTTCTCCATGGTCCAGTAGCTACTGTCCTGCTCCTCCCCGTCACAGATTTTACCATGGTCTCAACAGCAACCAGTTTCTAATGTTTTGTCTAGCCAAACTGTTTTCACACCTAGCAAATCCTTACATGTCCAATATGTGTACCTGCACCGTCCTGAATTCTCCTGCAATCTTTATTGCTGCTTCCTTTTTGATCTCACCTGCGATTGCCTTCATGTTCCTCCTTTTATCATTTCACGTTTATTTGTTCTCCTTCTCCAAGGAGGCTAGCCTTGTCTCTGCCCTGCATCCACATCTCAGTGGTGTAAGCAGCTTGGGGTACCAAGTGCTTGGGCATCCTGAGGTTTGAGGACCGTGGATACAGCTGAATTTCAAGATGCTCAAAACATGTATTAATTAGCAAATGAAGCTTGAGGGAGAGGAGGAAAGTTCGTCTCTTCTTTGGTGCTCTCTCCTTCCTGCTGGTTATGAGCAAGGTCAATAATAGTAAGACAGACAAATTGTGAGACAGCTAATTCAGAGACCAGTGCTCTTCAGGCATATGCTCATCTTCCCTAGGAAGACCATACAGTAGCTCTGTAGCGAATGCAACAGCATGAAAAATCAACAGAATGTCAGCTAACTTGGCTTAACTTTACCTGCTTTTCTCCTTCCCACTCCAGGAAATCTAAGACTTGATTATTTGACCCCTTGCATAAATCATGTTGCACACAGAACCAGTTTTTTACCTGCTTGCTTAAAGAAGAAGTTTGAAGCAGCACCTAGGAGTGAAACTGGGTCCCAAGTAGTCAAAAGCCCTTCTGTCCAGATGCCTGCAGCCATGTGTGCTCTGCTGTGTTCGCTGTCGCCTGCTGTGATGCAGCTGTCCACATTTAGGAGGAGGGGCAGGGCAGTCATACAGCAGCTTTTGATCTGCTTCTGCTTAAATGTGAGCTCTGAGGGAAGAATGCGGAGGCATATATATATATCCGTATAAAAAAAATAGCTGTGTGCTCTGCAGAAACAAAAAGTTCTGAGTTCATCCAGGTACTGCTCCCTGGTACTTGATTTGATGTTTGATGCAAGCTCACAACCCGATAAGCACTTTCTCATTAGGATGCTCTCAAGTTTTTTGAAACATTTCTGCTTCTTGCTGTCTTGTTTCAGACAGCTGTCTAGATCTTTCTATACATAAATAGGATGGGCTAAATATTTCCTGGAGGGGACAGACCAAAATCTTTCCCAGTAGAAACCCTAGCTCATATTTTTGGAACACTTCTCCTAGAATGTTTCTTCACATCCTGTTTTTGTTTGACTACAGCTGTGATTAGGATTAAAGCTATTGTAGTTTCTCCCTTGTATATTTCTAAATTTTTCTAAATCACGGCAGTGCATCTTAGTTTTTGAATAATTTCCCTTCTTATTCTCCTGGTGTTTTTATAGCTGAAGGCAGGGGAAAATCTTGCTGTAAACAGCATTACATTGGCATGCATAGTCACTGAGCTGTGACAAGCAGCCCAAATAATACCTGACTGTGGTAGGTATTATTGTGTGTGGTGTGTTAGTGTGTGTGGTACAGCATTGCCAGACTTGTACATGCCAAACAATGTTAACAGCTCTCCCGTGTTTTTCCAGGTCTAGGAGAGACCCTTCAACAATACTAGCCAAAAAAACCAGAGGCCAGTACAAATGCAAAGCCCACTTGGTACATTGGTAAGAATTTGGCTGCTCTTAAAAGAAAAAAAGCAGCATCCCGATTCAAACCCATGGCAGACACCAAATATGCTGCTGCTGAGGCAAGCAGATATGTAACTCTGCCTCCCTTGAGTGTTACTGGCTGAACAGTTCCAGCAAAGGACTGAAGGTCCTTATCCATTATTCACAAGAAGAAAATTACATATTTATACCCTTGCAGCTCAAATAAATGTTGCCAGAAGCCTTGCACAGATGGGCCCTATTTATGGTAACACCTGACCTTGCCAAGATAAGGTTACAAGATGCTTTCAGACCTGGTCATATGCTGTGTCCTACACACAGTGCTGGTGTCAAACACCTGTTCCCCCTCTAAGTGGCCTGTCCCAGCTGCTTGCCTGCCCATCTCAGGGTTCTCTGGTCACCCTTAAACTATAGAACTAGGACGATGACGCTTGCCAGGTTTGGGGGAAGGTTGGCAGGTATACAAGGGGATTTCTTACTTGGGCAGTCATCACTGTGCTGTTGAGACAGACAGAAGACAGCCTGGGGCACAGGTTAGCAAGTGTCCTCTCTTCCCGTGCCTCCTCAAGAAGCTGGTGTCAACAGTTACAAAAGGGAGTTGCACCACTGATTTGGATGGATGTGAGATGTTGTCTGCTAAACAGCATCCACTTTTGCTGAGGTTCCTGGGTTTATGTACAAACTACAGTTCAGCCCTGCAAAGTATGTTTGAATGTTTGAGCACATCTGTGGAGAGCAAAGTTAAAGTTATTTTTCCAGAAATTGAATGATAATTTAATGATAGGAACTGTTGAGATGAGAAGAAGACTTCAGCTGTAGAAGAGAAGTTACTGCTATACTGCTGACGACCTGAACTTGGGACTCTTACAAAAAAAAACAGTGGAGAATGAAGTATAAGTCAAAAATTAGTGACAACACATTAATTCAAAAGCAACTTTAGATGCCAAACATGGTAGAAAACTGTGCCACATACTCTAGATCAGTGTCCCTACCGAAATCAAAGTTGTCACTGAACTCAGCTAGCAATTGCATAGTACTATCTTGCTACTCTTAAACCTTTCTGATGAACTCAAGTCCACTCTACCTGTTCCAAATTGCAAATGTCCCAGGCACAGAAATAGCCTTAGAATTAGAGCCCCAGTGAAAGCACAGCGCAAAATTCAGCTCTCAATATATCTTGCTTATGGCAAATCTTGAAAATTTCTCCCTTAAGTGATTTGGGCAAAGAAATTTTCAAGCCTGTTCTGATCCTTGCACAGAGTAGGTGCTGGTATAATTTCATCTTTGGAAACTGTAAACTCTTGAGGAGAGTTCATATTGTTTAATTGGCTCAGTGGTTCCGTTTACCTTCAGCTGTTAAAAAAGTAACACAGGTGAGCTGCGGTAAAATGAGGTTTGTAAGAGCTCAATCAAAATTGTTTTCTGGACTTTACCAGGTATAGATGATGCAACTTGAGTGCATATATGCATTGTTATGTATGTTTAGCTTTGTTTGTATTAGGGCATAAGCTCCAGATATTTCAGTTATTTTTTCTGTGTGATTTACAAACCCAGGTGATGAACCAATCTGCAGTATGATGTGTAAATCATGGCATGCAATTGTTTTGGCAGTGAAGCTGGCACCAGAGGCACAGTTACGCTTCACCTTGCCAGCAGTTCATACTGGAGCTGGTGATGCTGGAATTGTGTAAGTGCAGAGAAGCAGCTGTATCAGATGGTAAGGATCTGTGAGGACCAGTGAAAAATGCTTGTGCATACTATAGCGTCTGCTGATTTAGTTCTGTTGTTTTCTTCTGGATTTCATATCTCAAGGAAATGATGCTGAACACAACAGTCAAAAACCAACAAATCTCCTGGTTCTGAATCACAAAATCACAGAACTAACTAGGCTGGAAAAGATTTGAGATATAGGCTTTGAGAATAGCAAGTCCAATGATGACGCAACACCACTTTGTCCACTGGACAATGGCACTATGTACCACATCCAGTCTTTTCTTAAACACCTCTGGAGATGGTGACTCCACCACCTCCTGGGCAGTCCAATGCCCAATCACCCTTTCTGTGAAGGAATGCCTTTTAATGTGCAACCTAAA